>LPNX011110004.1:477973-506838 GCA_001517045.1 Pseudotsuga menziesii | reverse complement strand
AAAACACAACAAATGCAAACAAAATAAATACAAGGTTACCTCAATACATGTAGATCATGAAAAGTTGAAGCATAGTATTCCTCCAAAGAATTTTATTAAAACAGCTGAGCTTGGGCAAAACTTCAATACAAGGTAGCAAGAATATGAGAGTGAGAAGAAGGATTTTCCGGCAGCATAACAATAGCATAAGAATGGTGAATAATGAGGGAGTGATACCCTCATTATATAGTTGAGGCAAACCCCCAACCCTTTGAAGCTCAATGGTTGAGATTAGATCTAGATCTAGGGTTTAATCTCACCCACTAGATCTAGGTATTTGGCTTTCTATTTTTCTCCATTAATCTCCACCATTAGATTAATCTTAATCAAAGGCTTAGAGACTTAATCCATGTCTCAAATAATACTGGCCTTTGGATCAAGTTATTTGATTTAATTTCAACCTTTAGATGAGCTTTTAATAAAATGGAAACATCATGGGCCAAGGTGGACGCCCTCCTCTAAATATGGCGGAATAACTCCAAATCTGGCTTTGACTTCAGGAAAAACGTGGGCCCAAATGACTAGCGCCCTTCTAAATTTATCTGGCGTCCTTTTATAGTGGCGCCTCCAAATTTGACCTGCGCCCTTCTTCTAAGCTTGACGCCCTCTAAAATGGGCGCTTTCCTCTAAAGCTGGCGCTCCTCTAAATATATCATGCGCCCCATTTGTGATAGCGACTTCATTTACATGGGGAGCGTCCCTCTTAATATTTGGTGGATCTCCAATGTAGCATGCGCCTCCATTTCTAGCCTTGACTTACATAAAACGTGGGCCCTCATTATATTAGCGTTCCACTAACATGCACTAGCGCCCACCTCTAAAATGTGGCGCTCCTCCAAAATGACGTGGGGCCACTCCTTTGATAGCGCCTCCACCAAACTTGGCCTTAACTTTGATGTGTAGCGTGGGTCCCCTCTTATGTAGTGCCTTCACCATATTATACATGCGCCTCCATCATATTGTAGCGTCTACCTCCAATTTGATGGTGCTTCTCTTTATTTGGTGGAGCTTTATCCATATGGTAGCGCCCCATTCAACCTTTGACGCCCCCTTTAATATGTATGATGCCTCTATTATATGCATGCGCCCACCTCTAAGATTAGCGTGGGTTTAACCAAGTTGTGGCTCCATCCTTAACATGAGCGCCTCCATTAACTTATGGTGGAGGGTTTTAACACTTTTAAACTTAGCTTTAGCTAGGCTTTTAAACCTTGCTCCAATAATAAAATTTTATCCCCTTGACTTAGGATAAAAATGCATTCACCTTAGAATAAAATTTTCAATTTAATTTTTTAAATTTTCCTAAAATTGACTTAGGAAAAATTTAAAAATAACTTGAAAAATTAATATCTAGGCCATGGAGGGGTAAAAAACTTTGGAACAAGTTTTCCTAGGCTTAGTAACCCCCAAACAAGCTTACCATGGCATTATTTGATTTTTTACTTCAAAATCAAATAATGTGAATTTTGACTTAGGGAATTTAATTAATTCCCTAGGACAAATAGACCTTGCTTAGACAAAAATGGTCTATCTCCTCAACCACTCATCAGAATGATATGGGACTCGAAGCAGTGGCTTAGGGGGTTTCATAGCAATTCATCTTTGCATTCATAGCCCCTATTACAAAATGCCATGCTTGATCCATTACATTATTACATCAAAAACTAAGTTAATTAATCACCATGGGGTGAAATTAATTAACTAGGAAAAAATTAATAAAAATACAACAATAACACGAAACTCCGCAAGACTCTATACAGACGCCTAGCATGGTCATGAATCACACTTTAAAGCCTTAGCCACCTCATGGAATTGACTGGTAGAACGCCCGTCACCACTTTGGAGGATTTTGAGTGAAAACCAAACCGATTAAACTCGTTTGTTCAACAAGGTCAATGGGAAAGGGAAAAACACTCGATGAGGGGACTTCCCTAACAACCCGTTCCATGGTGTGGCATCCATATCATATGACCCACACTAGCACATTAAATTACATTAATTTTCCCACGCAGGGGAGCGGACATTTCGTTTTACAAAGGGGCAATAGCCCTGCAGAAATGAAAAATCCTCAGATTTTTCTAAGGTACAAATATGTACACTTCGTGTACATGGAGTTGCCACCTAGTCGAAATAGGTGGGCAACACAACCATCAAATAATAAGAGCATGAATCAAACTAGAACAATCTCTTATTCTACAGGGAGATAGCTCCTCTTGTAGGCCCACAACAAACCAAAGAAATGCACAATGAAAAGAAGCTAATACCGGTTACCTCATAAACCATGCAATACTCATCCACACACAATGATACTCAACACAAGATGTTTTCCTCTAAAGCTTTCTTTTATTCCATAAAATACTATGATATTCCAAGTACACAACTCAACAGCCTTTCGGTCTTCTCTGACCATGAGAAACAATGAACCAGGAGCCCTGTTTAAATAGCAAAAAAGTTGCAAGGGGGATGGATCACCAACAGACAGAAGAGTGGAGTTTGAAGGAGACGATTGTGGATCTGATTGTTTGGATTTCATGAGGAGATGCCACCTCTCCAAAAGAGGTGCACCTTTCAGCTACTCTCACACCAACCCACTTAATGACTGCCATATAACACAAGATGCGAGCTACAAAGGAGAGACACAAATATTCAACTTGGAGTTGTTTGTTTGAATGAAACGAGGAATCCACGCGATTGGTTTGGTAGCAATATCAATGTGGAGGGGCCACATCATGCGCCTTCACTCCAATCATGGTAAACCATCCACACGTGATCCAACAACAACCCATGTGTGAACTTTAATAAAGGATGGCGTCATCCCTCATCTCTTATGATTCGCAACTCAAAATGTTAACCAAAGTTTTGATGCCATTTCATATTTGGATGAAGTCGCTAACCATGGGGACCCATTTTCCATGTCACCCCACTCAAACTTTGACTTAGTTTTTGACTTTTCAAACTTGTCCTTTTGTGCCAATGCGCTCCAACTTTAGCATTAAAATGTCCTTTTGCTGCTCCATTAGCTGAATATTTCCTTACGGGATGTTTTAGATGCCTGAAACATATGAAAAGTGCCCTTTCGGATAAAGAGGACTCTCTGAGTGTGAAAATGAGCATCCCCACGCCAAAAACGAACTCCGGACCAACTTTTATGCCCTTTACAATTTTTTTAATTAAACCATTAAAAGCTGGCCTAATTTTGTGGGTAAAAATAATTTTCTCGGAATTGAACAAAAACCTAGGGGGACCTAGCACATGTCCATATGACTTAATTCGGATGCCTAGCATGTTTATAAACATTGACACAGAGTCTCTAATAACCTCCTAAGGCCTAACCACCAAGACGACTACCCCACTTCGAAGGTGTTAGTGAAAAACTCGGAAAAAATTAGTCGTTTGTTCAACAACAACTAATTACCGAGGGAAAAAAATACTCTGGTCTAGTCAACTTGATGTCTAAGTCTAGGAAGCTGAGTCTTTTATAAAATTGACCATGCTAGCACATTTTTTACAATTTTCCCAAGGGGGTATGAACATGTGTTCAAACTTTTTTGAAAAATACTCGCGGAAAAAGCCTCGTGGACTTTTGAACTCTGAAGAATGAACAAGTATACTTATTTTACTTTGCCGACTCGCTTGAAAAGTCCACCAAGTACAACTTAGGTAGTAACAGTCCTCATGCAATAACATACATGCATTAGCACAATCTAGGTTAGATCATAACTCTAGATATGAGGTCATACATGAATGCGTTCTAAGCTTCTTAGTAAATTCAATGATTGATGCATCACAAACAATGGTTAAGCATTCTATACCAATGTCCTTTAAACCTAAGCATGCACTTCTTAAATAATATCGTCATGCATCACCACACTTGTTAGTACAATATAATCCAAGATAGTTATACGATCATGATCATGAACCCTAACTTCCTTATGCTAGCAAATTCTTGATGGCATCCATCAATGAGTCATAAAAACTCTTTTGCCCAAAAAATGATCAACTATAAGGTATCATACAAGTTAAGTAAGCTTTGTTACTTATCATTTGTTGGTTATAATTAACCTACCTCTTCAATCTATGAAATCCATTTTCAGAAATAACACTAGTTAGTACTACTGATATAAACACATCTTTTTGTTCAACAATCATTGATTTTAAATCTAGTCAATGTAAATGTCATATCTTTAACACTTTGATGGCCAAAATAAAGTTCAAACCCTTACAATGTTGAAACCCTTGTCTTAGGATCATTGTAGATTATGTTGTCTGTATAATAAAGTTAACTACAAACCCTAAGCTCTGATACCATGTTGAATTTTTGGGTTGGATTAGGGGTTTTTCAAAAATAACAACTTTACACACCAATTTAATCAATTACTTAAACAAAGTAAAGGTATAGTAGTAGTAACACAAGATAAATTTCAAGATGCAGAACAATACAGTAGTAACACTAAATAAATTCCAACATAGTGCTAGATGCAAACCAGTACAACAATAAGACAAATTAGAACATAATTTTCATCTCTTTCAACTTTAGCACTCCTCAATGGTCCCTGTGCTAAAGTTGGTCCTTGAGATGCGAAAGACAGTAGCAACATCATTAAGACAAAAGCTCATAAACAAAATATATAATAACAGTAGTACAAACTAATTAACAACAAGTAATGAAATTTAGTTGAGATTTGGTTTAAATCTGCCTTATACTCAAATATTTTTGGAATCAACTCTTGTCACTGTAAGGAGAAACTGCCAAAAGGAACAGATGACATACCTTGAGAGAGAGAGTGTAGTAGGTAAATACACACAATAGCAAATAAAGTGACAGTCCATCTCTAAAAGACACACAGTCACGACCTAGCTAAGAAAAGATACCTCAGTCAAGAATTAGCACTAGGGGCTTCTAACAAGTCACAACCCAGCAGAAAGGAGACATTATAGTCATAAGTCATCCCAAGGGTAATGAAAACAACCATGATCTGCGGGGAGGAAGCAATCTTAGTCATGGCCAGTCCAAGGGGGCTCCGAAACAGTCATGGTCATCCTAAAGGGCATACAAACATAGTCACAAAACAATAATAGAGACAACCCATAGTCATAGCTAAGTCTTGGAAGGACACACAGTCTTACATAGTCCACAGATCAAGTACATAATATCATGGTCTAACAGAATACATAGTCCACAGATAAGGTCACGGCCCAACAGGATACATAGTCCATAGATCAGGCAGGTCACAACCTAATAGGATACAAAGTCCATGGATAAGGTCACGACCCAACCAAAAAGCAGCAGTAAAGTAATGGTTCAACCCTAGAGGGAACACACAGGTCACGACCTCATTCCAAGGGTAACAAGAACCCAAGACGTCAAACAACAACAAGCCTTAACACAAAACCAACATCAAAGAACAGATCTAAACTTCTCTCTATCTAGGCACACTTTTGGAATGGAGGAGTGGAATTAATTTATTACCTTGACAAGCCTTTTAGAAATGTCACTTAGGAAACCCAAGGTTTTAGGATGGTCAAACATAAAATAAAGTTAAGTGAACTTAGGATAGGGTACCAATGATCCAAAGGTCTTACAAAATAAAAACCATAAGGTTAAGTTGACTTAGGATAGGGTACGAATGGTCCAATGGTCTTACAAAATAAAAGCTATAAAGTTAAGTTGACTTAGGGTAGGGTACCAATGGTCCAATGGTATTACAAAATAAAAACCATAAATTCAAGTCGACTTAGGATAGGGTACCAATAGTCCAATGGTCTTACAAAATAAAAACCATAAAGTTAAGTTGACTTAGGATAGGGTACCGATGGTCCAAAAATAAAAACCATAAAATAAAAGTCATCATGCTAAAGGTACACATAATAAGAGTGCTAGGACCAAGTAAGATAAAGGACCATAAGTCAACGAAAGGGGTCATAAAAGGAGGTAAGACAACCCTCATACCCACAAGACCAAGGTGTACCATAAAGGTTGACAACAACCCCTTTTACCAATAGGACCAACAAGACCAAGGATTTTAATCTTTTCTCTCTCAAGGTATATTGTCACATGTGCTCCATATACATTTTTATCATCACTGTATAAGGAGGAGATCCAAACTGATGATGTGATCCTTTGGTCCTTAGTACTGCTTCTAAGGGTTAGGTGCTAGTTGTTGTTGCCTTTCACACACTTGGGGGGGAGCATGACAGAAATCTTCAATCCACTTGGTGTGTCCTTGGAGGCAATTCTTGAGTCAACGCTGTCACCTTGTTCTTGACTCCTCTATTTAGGCCAACTCCTAATCGAAGCCAAGGGATGTAGACCCTATTAGTTTCTAAGGCTGTTAAGGCTTAGTGTGATGATGAATAAGTTACTTAAGAGTTTGATGAAAAACACTTGAACAAGATATTTCAACAATAGATGTTAAGCACAACAACATATGAATTATACAACACTAGATGAGTAAATAAACTTATAGCAATAAAATATATGATACACGTAAGAGACTAGTACCAAAATGGAGTCACAAGATTGTAATGTTATTGTAGTGATGTTGTGAATGCTCTTGGTCAGTTTTAAATTATTTGTGAAGATGAGTGAATTAGATTAGGGGGAAGGGAACTCCAAATATACATGAAGGACCGAGGAGTGTGTCTAAAACCATTATTCGATATAGTTTCACGCGAAGAATATGTAAGATGGATCGGAGTCTCTGAGACATGTCCAACACTACACCAACAAGAGTGTAGCTTGATGGTGTCTCGAGGTCACTATCCAGTGGTTTCCACCTCCTGTGTGAACTTTCCCCACAACGGATTAAATGAGACGTTGGATTTTCGCCTTGGAAGGTTGATTTGAAAGTGAGACTAATCAAACTCATAACCCACGTTGCCTTTGATGCATCCAATTGATCGGTCGAACTGCAACGGTGCAGAGCATACACAATGGAACCTTGGTAAAGTGTTTGCTTGTGTATTAAATCCCCAAGAATCTCTTTCAGGCTAAAATCCCTAATTGGGAGAGCGAGGGGTGTAAATTGTATGAAAAGTAAAGAACAATACCAAAAATAAATAAGTAAAGGTTTTCTAATTAGTCCTGCCACGCATCTCTTTCCCCTTTCGGGTAACTCAGGAATTCATGGGATTAGTATTGTTATTACTTCGACAAAAGAATGATATAAGATAATGTGAAACCTATCAAAGTATACTAATCTGAACACAGAAATTGAACTAAAACAAAAAAAATCACGAAATTTGACACTGACACAAATCCCCCTTGGGGGGATGGGGAGTGGGATTTGAAGAGCCTACTCGAAAACTTTACTATGCTCGGTTACAATTCTTGTTAGGAAATGCCACTTGGTCCTTATAGAAAATGAACCCAAGGGCTTACAAATTTTGGAAAGAAAGCTACGAAAGTAGGGGGAACTCCTGGGAAGCTCCAGATGACCCAAAATTCAAATTTTGGGCAACGTTTCCTTCTTTTTTTTCATGGACCTGCTAAAAACCAACAAGCTTTATCAGTGAAATGTGCCCAAAAACACTTTGGAAGTGTCTTTGGACAACATACACAAAATTGTAAAAAAATTACTAAGTTAAAACTATAAAAAAATATGTGAAAAATAACCAAGGAAAGCAAGCTTTCCTTGGGATCTTGGATTTCTTTTTGGGAAGCCAATAAGACTATGCACTTAGATGCAAGATTTAATATTTAGAATGATCCAAGAAAATGCCTTCTAAGCAAGATTTAGATCTACCTTTAAATAAGCTTGCTTGGAAGTGAACTTTATTAAACTAGATCTAGGATGCTTATGAAACTTTGAAAATTGAGATCTAGTTTTTTGAATGCTTATGGATGAGATCTAACATATAATTTTGATTATAATAACTTAGATACTCATAAATAAGCACGGTAACCAAGGAGATTTTGATTTAAAGAAAAGAGAAAGAGGAATGAAGCCTGGTTTGTTGCTGGAATGAATAAGCCAAGAGAGGCCCTTTTGTGGAGTGCCGAGAGATAGTGTCTTGAGTTTATTAAAAAAGAAATGGCGTTAATCTTGATGTACACCTCCTCCATTCTTTGCAACATGAAACTAGATCACAAATCTTGCACACACCTCGTGAGATCTGGATATATATGTATGAAAGAATGAAAATGTCATGCAAAAATAATCTTATTTAAACATGTATAACTTAAATTCTTGAACATACATAATATGAATAAAAAGAAGCAAGTAATCTTACTTGCCAATTTAAACTCCTATTGATTGAGCTGAATCCTTCCAAGCCAGTACACAAAGGAAGCAAGAAGTGAGAAAAAGTAAGAGTCACCACATTTGTGGCATGACATTGGTAATCCACACACAAAAGGCACTACACGGTATAGCCTCCAAAGCTTCTTTATTCTCAGAAAATGAATGAATATTATAGTATTACAATAACCACTAGCTCTTCATCCAACTTTGACTACCTTGAATGAGAGAATGCATGTTGTATTTATAGCCCATAAGCAAAGAGGAAGGCGCTTCCACAAGTGGAAGTTCACTTGTAGTTGAAGTTCAAGTGCATGAGATAATTTAGGATCTTGAGTGACTAATCTTCATGGAGAGAACGCCACCTCTCCAAGAGAGGTGCGCCTCTCACAAAACTCCCAACCACTCTAACCACCAACTCCCTCTCGCCAATACAAAACACCAAAATCATGAGAGTGGCGTCACCTCAAAAATATGATTAGTAACTCATAATTTAATCCAAAGCTTTAATCTTTAATCAAATGAATGAAATCGCCAATTTTGGGGGGCCCATTTGCCATGTCACATGGGTCATGTGAATCTCAAAGGAGGGGGTGAATTTATTCACGTGAAGGTGACTTAGGAATGTGTGAAAACGAGCATCCCCACGTCAAAAACAGACTCTGGACCCATCTTTTATTACACTTTGAAGTTTTTTAATTAAACCATTAAAAATGACCTGATTTTGCAGGAAAAAATAATTTTCTAGGTACTGAACAAAACCTAGGGGGACCTAGCACATGTCCATACGACTCAATTTGAATGCCTAGCATGTTTATAAACACTGACATGGAGGCTCTAATAACCTCCTAAGGACTAACCACCAAGACGACTACCCCAACTTTGGAGGTGTGAGTGGAAAACTCAAAAATTATTAGTCGTTTGTTCAACAACAAATAATAACCAAGGGAAAAAACACTCTAGGTTAGTCGGCTTGATGTCTAAGTCTAGGAAGCCGAGTCTTTTATAAAAATTGAGCATGCTAGCACATTTTTTACAATTTCCCCAAAGGGGTATGAACATGTGTTACAAATGTTTTTGAAAAATCTCCCAGAAAAACGCTTGGCAGATTTCTAAACTCTGAAGAATGAACAATAATACTTGTTTTACTTTGCCGGCTCACTTGAAAAATTCACCAAGTACAACTTAGGTGGTAACACTAGTGACATCATCACTAGGAATGTACCTATAGAAACTGCTTGGACCCAAACCAGGAAGTCTCTGTCTCAACCTACAAGATCTGCTTGGACATCGTGTCCAAGAAACTAATTGGTCCCAGACCAGAGTACCCTAGAGGCATAGGGGCCCTAATCATATGTTAGAGACTTTACCATGGCATCAACATGCTTGGTCCCAGACCAAGAACCCCAGAAGACTACTGGGGGCCCTAGGGTACCTTCTGGGGTCTTACTCTGCTCTAGGGTACCATCCTTCCTGAAAATGGGTCTCGCAGCTGCACTATCTTTAGCATGCTGGACATAATAAGGAAAATGGGGTTGGTGGGACATGGGACACTTATAGAAGTTTATGGAGAGACAAGAATATTAAACTATAAAATATAGGCATTGTTACAACATACAGCGATGTGCTAGTGTACTTAACTAGCAGTAAAAAATAGGAGCATGGAAACTGCTGATATCTGATCAATGGATCAATCATAGAAAAGTAAGGTTAAAAACATGTAAATGGTGAAATATAGAAAGCATGTAAAATGATGACAACTGTAACAGAATAGACCAGAAAAGAGTAAAATGCAGTGTTGAGATAACTTAGAGAGGAGATATATTAGGAATCTGTTAAATTTTTGTTTCTGCTTTGTTTCACCTTCATTCACGATCATGAAAACCTAAAGACTAGCTGCTTTCCAGTTGTTTTGAGAAACCTTATTCGAAAGGCTTTGTGTGTGACACTACTTATGGGTTTTTGTTTGATCATTTTAACTTCTCAGTTTTTGGAGTGCCAATCGAGATTGTTGTACAGAGACAGAATGCTTCAAGACCTATTCCTGAAATATTAATAAAATGTGCTGATTACATTGTGCTATCAGGCAAGTCTCTACCAGCTTCTTAGCTTTCAGAGTAATATCTATTTCGTAGACTATTTATTTGAGAGCTTTCAAAGTGACTAAAACTAGCAGAAACTACCAGGACTCACTACAGAATACATTTTCAAGGCCGAAGGAGACGAAAGAGTTGTTCGAGACCTAGTTTCTTTGTATAATGAAGGTCAGTGCTTTGTATACCATTAATTATACCAAGCAAAATGTTTTTATAAATTGTGAGCTTTTGCCAGTAAATTTTGTTTGATAATTATTACTAAATTCAATTTTGACAACGTGCATTTACAGATTGGAAGGCATCATTACCTGAAGGTGTGAGTCCGATTGATGTTGCAGCTTTGCTTAAGATTTATCTTCTAAGTCTTCCGGAGCCCATTATTTCTTTTGACCTATATGATGACATTAAAGATGCTAGAAGCAACGTACAGCAACTGAGAAACATTTTGAAAAAACTTTCAAGTGTGAACCATTCAACGCTTGAATTCATAACTTCATTACTTCTCCGGGTCAGCCAAAAATCTGCTCTCAACAAGGTGATTTGTAAATGCAATGAATTTGAATAATGGGATTAAATAATGTTAATGCTATGTTCTGTCGTTTAGTCATATGATTCATATGTAGTCGTATAAAGAATCATACAAGTTATTATTAAGAGTGAGCAGTATAAACATTTGTATAATGCAGTCGTATCAGGAATCATACAAGATATTATTAAGAGTGAGCAGTATAAACATTTGTATAAACGGATATAGTTTGAGTATTCGTATTAATATCTATTGTGGCATTGAAAAAATTGTCCTCGTGTAGATGGATGCTCATAGCCTTGCAGTTGAACTGGCTCCAACAATATTCTGGCAGAGGAATGAAAGAAAACCCAATATTAGCGGGCAGCAACAACCTTTATGGCATTCAGGCAGACTTTTTGGGCTGAGGTCTCCATCACAGGATTCAGAGAGAAGTTTAAGTAGAACTTGGACAGGTAGACATGGTATCTCTGCTAATAATGGCAAAAATACTCATGGAGTCACTGATTTTGATGATTTGCGCGATCTCTATGGTGAGTAGTAAGTTGGATGTCTTTCATCTTTTATGATGGGAAGTCCTTTACAATAGTCTATATATTACATCTATTTTTGATGATGTGCTTATCACAATATTGCAGAGGACGGGAACAGCTCAAGTGGAGGTTTGGACGTCGCATCACAGATTCCTCTGGATGATGGCGTTCCACCTGTTGATTATGTTATCGTGGAGGTTGTGCAATGTTTGATTGAACGACACAATGCTGTTTTCACAGATGCAAGTGAAACTGTGTGGCAGTAGGGGATCTGCTAGCTTTCATTGGCTTGAGCTGACAATTTGGAATAAATTTCTGTTTCAAATTCGTGCTCCTTATCCTAACATTGGGTTTTGTATTGAACACAGATCTGCTATTTATTGTGATTAGTGGTTTTTGTGGATATAAGTCTACATCATAGCGATACTTGTTTTATGAGATGAATATCAATGGTCACCAAATGCTCTTTTTGAGAAAAAGGAAACGAAAAAGTTACCATTTGTTTTAAGAGTGTGTGCTTCATATTTGCAAGATATGCACTTTCGACCTTGAAGTCAACTAGAACTCAAAGGCCTAACCAGTTGCTCCTTGCACAGCTCTATCATAGCAAGATGACCGAACTTGTAATGATCTCCTTTCAGGAAACAGTTTGATTCTTCTTAGTGTCAAGACTGTAAACACGTCTATGCATTTCTAGTAAATTGTTCACGGCCCTTGGGCAAAACAACAAGTATGGGCTATAAAAAGTGCATGATTCATGAAGCCTTTGGACAAAATATGGTATTTTTAATAGAGAACCTTTTGCCCAAGATAGTACCATTTCCGATCGTTAATGTATCAGAGGAGTTTTAAAAGTTTGAAGATTTCATTATCCTTCAATTGCCATTTTGGTTCTCTCAACAGAGTGGCGGATATTGTTTCATAACTCGTAAGGATGAGTGCAAATTTTGCTACTTAACTCATAAGTACATGTAAATCTTTATCTTTTAATTTTTCAAATAGTTTTGATTGAGTAGAGGAGGAATTAAAGCTACACCCTTTGCCGATGAACTATCAACAGAATAGGAGGGTATTAGAAGTGAGTTTATTGGGAACATAATAGGAGGGTGTTGGAAGTGAGTTTATTGGGAAAGATCATATTTTTTCTACAGAAGCTTATGCTTCGGCTGCCATTTAAAATATCGCAATTATAATATTTTATCTAGTAGCCTTCCGGTGCAGGTTATCTGATATGTAGATATATTCAGATGTCATGTTAGCTATTCAGGTTGCTATGCCTTCTTAAAATGCTTCGTCCTTGGAGCATGGCTGAATTGTCTTCTTGATGATGAATGTGTACGTGCTGGAGCAAGGTTAAATTGTCTTCTTTATGACGAATATGTACGTGTCTTTTTGACAATAGAACAATGAAGATATTACGTGGCCTTGGAACAATTGAAATATTAGTAATGCCATCTCACATTTGTCAATGCCATTTAATTCTTATGTTTGTTTTGGTGATGAATTAGTTGAAGCTTTTGCCATGAATTAGACCATTTTTTTTACTGTATTCTCATGTTTTCTTAACAATTACGTATTTTTAAAACAATTTTAATTTGTTAAGAGCTAAAAGATTTATCATGGTTGGATGCAAATAACACTATAAAATTTTAGTGTTATTCCCATGCAATAAGTAATAGATTTTATTATAAAATTTATTGTTTTCTTGTAGATGCATCCTTTAAAAATCAGCACGTTATCATTTTATCTACCATTTTTAAGATCTTGAGAAATGAGAGGGGTTTACACTAAATGTGAATTGAAAAACTGTCTTAAAGGGAGAAAATATATCAAAAAAGAGAGGGAGGATCCATCATTTAGAGGAGGCTCATTCATTTTGTCAAGGTGGACACTACTAGTTGAGTAGCAAGCCATTGCAATCACTATTGAGAAATACGAAATGTTGATTTGTGCAAATCTCCATTCATCATTCCGACCATAAAAGGGGGTATTTACGAATTTCAAGCTTATAGATTTCGTCCCATGGGTCATAATATGAATTCATAAATAAGAAATGCATGAGCAAATTTGAAAATGTAAAACAAAACGGAAATAAAACTCCATTCACACACACATCATGCACAAGCAAGCATATTCATCACATTAAGAAAATAAAATAATTCCACATACATATACAAAGATAATGTTTATCTTTTAACAAATACCCAAGCAACTCGCTGTGTAAGAGTGATTTTTCATCCAACCATAGGTATCAACTGCAAATAACACCCCCAAGTCGAGCTATGAGGTCATCGAGGTGAAGGAAACACCTACATGCTTTTCTCTTAGTCCACAACCCATTTTCTCTCATGCTTGGCCAAGTTTCCCACCTCTAAGCAATTACAAGGATCTCAGTCAAACACCATAGCCATGACACTCTTTACTACTTCCTAACACAACAAAAGGAAAGCATTTCCCTTCATTATTCAACAATTCCCTCAGGTAATCCAACCTTTATAGTGCTTACCAATGTGTAGAAAGAGTCCAACATGTTGTATTTTGTTAGAGAATCCTCGTTAACCTTAATTCATGGCTTCTCAAGCATTTGGGAGAAGCAAATAGAATGGGCACAACTTTCTATCTTGCCCAACCTCTATGTTTATCGACAACCATATATTTTCTCTAATGTCTACAATTCTCCTTCCCAATTCGAATATTTGGTTATTTCATAGTCTAGTAATGATAAATGGCAATGGATTGAACAAAATAAAAACTCTACAAAATGTAAAATTTGCATGAGAATGAATGGTAGACTCCAAAGGAAATGAGAGGATGGTGAAAAGACAATTTACATTATTTTGACCATAGAAGGAAGGATTCATTTGTCATAGAAGCATTTTCATCCCATGCTTCCATAACTACATGATGAGAGTTTTCTCACCAACCTTATACATGCATTCAATGATTGGATATAATAAGCCAAAAGAAGGTAATTGTCTCATTTAAGGCACATGGCAACAAAATGATGAGTTGTAATGTTGACATTTGGCAATAGAGGATTTAATCTCCTATAGAGCCTATTTTTCTCTTCCCCTCTAGTGCTATATACACAACCATCTTGGACCACTTGTATTAATTTTTCAACATAATATTTACATAGTTTTCGAATTAGCATGACAAGCCAACTACATGGTCCATATAGATATATTTACATTATACATGCCTAGTCATTCACTAGTTGGGCCTTGACCTTGACCCTTGTACTAGGAATCCATAATAGCATATTTACATCATTTACATAGTTTGATTTAATACATTCTAAGTCAAAATTATGGGTATTACAATTTGCTAAGTAAAAAAAACAATTTTGGATAATGTCTCCTGATTTAAAAGTTTGTGATGGTATGTTGATTTTGATAAGAAGCCATGGACATCCAAGAAAATAATAGTGGTCATGTTTCAAAAAAGAAATTACTTGTACTTAATCTTTTAAAGGAGGTTGGGTCTTTGATACATGTTTTCGATAATAATAATGAAAACAAATTTTAAACCAAAGGCATATTAAAATAAGAAAATTAGTTTTTAGGTAGTTTAAAAAATTTCTCTAGGATTTAATAAAAAAACACGTCCTCGATAATAATGAAAACGTTTTTTAAACTAAAGGCTTACTAAAATAACAAAATAAGTTTTTTGTCATCTAAACAAAAAAAATTAGGATTTAACAAAAAAATGTTTTAATGGTTAAAAGTGGGAAAACATTGTATTTCTAAACGTATACAAACTTGATAATAAAAATTTAGAAATGATATTGCTTGTAGAAAAGAATTGGGACTATCTTTTCATAAAATGGACAATAAGCATTGAGAAAATATTGGAATATTAGTCACATGAAGAGTTTACGTAGTTCTAAGCATTGACAAAATATTAAAATATCAGTCACATGAAGTGTTTACGCAGTTCTAAGGTGTAGAGAGATCAAAAGATGAGTATTAAACTTTTGTACAAGGCTTGCAATTTAACTAGGGTCCTCTATTTGAGGGATTTATATTATGACTTGAGAATGGGTGAACATCAATTAGTTAGAGACGTCCTCACCAAAATAAATGATTTGAGCAATTGATTAATTTTAGTTGATGACATAATTGAATATATAGACTTAATTATTAATGTGTTCAATGGTTTTCTTTAGAGGAAGTGCTTGATTACCATCATAAGTTTATTTTCTAGATTTGAAATATAACATTCAATGAACTTTAAGGATTACTTTTGCGTAAGGAAACAAAAAAACCTCTACAATAGTGAGAGCTAGTGACATGACAATGTAGATAATGGAAATTCTAAGAAGGCTAGTACTAATTTATGTAAAGGTAAATGCTTCTGGATTGTGGTCATACTACATCATTTTGAAAGAGTGTGTAGTCTAAAGCATTGTGTATCACAATAAAAGAAGGTAAGGCATTCAAATAACTATGTTGAACAAAAATGTGGTGATAATTTTGAGCACATCTTTGCTACATTAAAGAGGATGCAACATTTGCTACTTCACATAAACTAAGGTGCCATGAATGATTTGTCACATTTGATGAAAAATAAGGCTACTACCAACTCAATAAACTAAAATATTGGTATAATTAAGGGGTTTGTTCAACCTATGGGATTACCTCATTTATGGTTTACCACTTTAGTGGTTATTGCAATTCCCCAATTTGGGGTTTTAGGGCTTTTAATCCCAGGATACTTGTTCAACTAGAGGGTTAAGTTCCAATATAATTCATCATGCTAGTCCATCTACATGTACATCTAGGGTTTCATAGTGATTAGAAGCTTCTACACTTAGTTTCATCATATTTTGAAAACTTGTTATTTTTAGCAGTTCTCTTATTTTCTAGGAGCTAGAGTTCAAAGACCTACATGTCAAATATATCTACATATTATTGGTTCTTGCAAATTCATGATGTCAATGAGCCTATTTTGGGTAACATGCAAGTAGTTTCATGAAACTGCTATTTTTTAGTAGGTTTTTAGGGCTTACAAGTTGATTCTCAATGCATATCTGGTTTCCTTGTAGAAAAATGAGTAACGATGTTGCTTTCTTCTGCCATGTGAGACATTGTTATTTTTAGATGTTATATTTGGTAGTGGTACCATAACAATTATCTTTATATTATTTGTTCCCTATATTTTAGGACTCGTATTGCTATTTTCGACATGTCTATATTTAGAAAATCTACTTTTAGTAGGTACAGGATACAATGTGAAGGTTTTAGTGTGTATAGTTTGTTAGAACTATCATGGTAAACCTAGTGATTTAGATTACTATTTTCTGTAGTTTTTCACTTGTATTTGGAAAAATAGCCATGTGCTTTCAAGAAAAACAATCAAGTAAGCCTTTTCTTTGTAGGTTATGTGATGCTTGGAGATACAATACAATACATTCTTGGAGGATGATCATTTTAATTGAAGATAAATTTGGTAGTTTGATGATCTACAAATGATCTAATGTGGGTAAATAATGGATAGAGGGTGATATGTAGTCATATCAATGTTGAAGTGACTTATTTTTTACAAGTTATATAATTGGAACTTCATAAACAACAATATGTTCTCATAAATTGCATGCTATAATACTGTAGTTTAAAGTGATGATAGTTAGAAACGACAGTATGTCCATGAATTGCATGCTACATCACACCAATGGTTGTGATTACTATTACTAGTACAGCATGAGTGGGCCTAATGGTTAAGATCATGTGTTTCCTCTTAGGAGGTCACAGCTTCAAGTCCAAAGTGGGGTAGTGTATGTACACCTCTGTAGACTTTAGCAATCAAATCACTACATAGAGGAGGGTCCCTTGTCCCACAAACAAGGGGGTCTTATACACCAAACTTGTGTCTCGCTTGGGGGTGACCTTAAAATAGATTATTATTATTATTATTATCATTATTATCATTATTACTAGTAGGCCCTATCTTTGAAGGATAAGAATATGCAAATTAGTGAGTTGACACATATGGGGTTCTTGCATACTAACACAACTAATTATTGGGTTTTGTGCACTTCATATGAGGTCTTTTGTGAACCATATTCCATGAAATTAGATTTATATGTTCAAAACTAGTAAACAATTATATTCTACCATATAAAAATATTTCAAACATCATTTAGGCCTCATCCTCCCACATGCATAACTAAGGTGCATTAGGCTTTTTGGTTTCTATAAAGTTTGGGTTGAGAACATTATTGAGGTTTTAGACATTTTGGTTGAAAGATTACAAAATATGGAGTTTTCATTGTTTTTCTCATTTAGATTTGAAAAATCATTTCCACCATTGCATGTATGATACGTAAACGAGGGATTTATACCTCACTCGCTTCACTGACATGGATGCTTTGCTTAATTAGATTCTAGTTTGAGTAATAGACATAAACAAATATAAATAAGAAACAATTAATAATAATAATAATAATAATAATAATAATATACATTTAATGAAGTGACATGACTTAATGAAAATGTATGTTTATTAACCCATGGTGACCAGTTAATGCTTATTTAAAGCACAACATCCCATGGCATTGCATAGTCTCATATATTTTCTTATTCAGTATACAATATATTACATATACTTGTTCTTTATGGGTATCGATAAATCCAATGGTGAGGAGACGGGGTGTGGAAAAGCGAGTATAAAAGAGGTGACTTTTAGTGATGAAGCAGTGTGTTTGGTCGATAGCAAAACTTTCGTGTTGATAGCGTCACCTTTCTTTCCCGATAAAATTATCCAAGAAGGTGGTGATTTGGTGACAACAGGTTCCAAAGTGGCTTTGTTACCAATTACATTAGGAACCACATATTTTTGATACATCTATCCATGTGATTGTTTTAATCCTACTTAAAGGTGTTCTATTTTCCCGTAGCTCTCATTTAATACCTGATAAAGCGAATCTTGGTTTTCGCTTTCCTTGTGATGGACCGGGGAGAGGAGGAACATGTCAAGTATCTTCCTGGGATCATGTTTTCCTTGGTTATGGGTATGGAGATTTATCCTCCATCGGATCTTGGGTTCAAATCTCATAGTGAAAATTAGCATTGTGAAAAGGGAAAATAACAGTGGTTCACTACTCGATAAGACGATTAGTAATAGTAACAACAAATATTTGTGGCATTATATGTTTCTATTGATTACTGGTAGGGTTATTAAACATTGTGATAGCCATCAACTTATCTGTTACTAATTTAAAATTGTGATGACCGACACGTGAGAAGAATAGACACCAATTTAATTGTGATCGTGAACCCGTGAGAAAAGAAATAGGCCACCAGAATCACTAGTGTATTTTCCTTTGCTGAATTCATTAGAGCCCCTCCATTTTGAAATATCAAAACCACCCGATACTTTAAATGTTTTCACAAATATTTAGTAATGGACACGACCTTGTATTGGAGAATTATTAATACCAAGGTTTTCTGAAAATATACGGCAAAGTATTAAGAAATAATCCAACAAGATATAAAGAGGTAGTTTTTTTTTAAAGATATAAAGGGGTAGTTATAAAGTAAAAAAAAGTTATTAAATAAACTTTGTTTCAATTAAGCTTTTAAGTAAAAGAAATGGAGAAGTATTTTAAAAAGATAAGTATAAGAGGGTGTTTAAGGGTTTTAAAATCTCTTTATTACAAATTCATATGTATGTATGTACGTACGTACGTATGGTTTTGGTTTTGGACTAGAGTGATAAAGTCAAAAGAAGTTGTTAAATAATCTTCATTTCAATTAAGCTTTTAAGTAAAAGCGAGAGAGAAGTATTTTAAAAAGATAAGTATAAGAGGGTGTTTAAGGGTTTTAACATCTCTTTATTACAAGTTCATATATATATATATATATGTATGTATGTATGTATGTATGTATGGTTTTGGATTTTAGTGAAGATGAATTTTATAATAAAAAGTAAGGTTTAATAATAATAATCTGTCTACGTTCCAATCCAAGATAGACACCAATATGTTGCATGATAATCCCTTGTTTGTAGGACAAGAGACTCCCCCCCCCCCCGGCACAACAATTTCACTACTAAAGTCTATGGAGGTGTACATGTCGTACCCCCTCCAGATTTGAACCTCTGACCTCTCAAGAGGAAACACATGTTTTAACTATTAGGCCCACTCATGTTGTATTAATTAAAACTCTTTGTGTGACATTATTAAAAATCGAAGGGACTATTCAAGGAAAATTTGTTAACATTGCTATTTATCTAAGAGACAAGATGAATCACATAAATGTTGACGTTGTCATTTAGTTATTCACTCTCGATACGAGCATAAAGGAAATGTTACAATTCAGGAATAAAAAACAATACAAAATAATGATATGCTATTAAGAGTTAATAATTATACCTTCATATACAAATTCAATATCATATTCATGTTATATAAATACATTAATATAATTCTAGGTTCACCTTGGGTACAAACACTAGGTACTTTGATTTTGAACATGAAATTTTTTATTTTGACATTCTCGTATAAAAATAAGAAAAAACATTACAAGATGTTACAGTGAAGCCATGCTTAGAAGTGCCCTCGTTTGAAGACCTAAAGGATGTATCAAAAGTGATGTTTCAAGATAAACACAAATTAATTCAAAGGTTGAAGGATAAGCATAAAAACTTTTGAGTTAATCATTGAAAAGAAATGAATATATTTCTTGCCTAAGAAATCATAACTAGAGACTAGCAAAAATCATGAAGTCTCAGGAGAAGAAGCGGTGTTTTCAAAAGTTAGAACAATAGAATCAAGATCTTGCGAAGGAATTCAAAAAAATATTATCAAAGAAATATCACGACATTGCTAGCTTAAGGAACCTTAATCAAAAGTTTCCCGAGCAAATCAAAAGATTAAAAGAGGAGTAGTCAGAAAACCAAGAGCTTCAAAACAAAGTCAGACGTTAAAAAAACGATGAATAAATTTCACGCTTAAAGCTTCATAATCAAAATTTACTTGCCCAAAACAATAAGCTAAAGAATGACAAGAAATCGCTACAAAACAAGTTAGAGAAATCTCCAACAAGGAATGTGTTTGGGATGTAGTACCAAGACCAAGAGAGAAGTCAATTGTTTCTTCAAGACAAAACATTCAACAGATGGAAGTATTGAAAAGTGCAAAGCAATATTCGTAGCTCTAGTATTCTCACAGAAAGAAGGAATTGATTATGAACATACTTTTGTACCAGTAGCAAGATATACCTCAATTAGAACTGTCCTTGCCTTGGCATCCAAGATGAAATGGAAGCTACACCAAATGGATGTAAAGACAACATTTCTAAATGGTGTGATAGAAGAAGAGGTATACATTGAACAACCTCCAGGTTTTGAAACCCGTGACAGAAATTCGCATTTATGCATATTGAAGAAAGCATATATGGGTTAAAGCAAGCACCTAAAGCATGGTATGGGAGAATTGATGGATTCTTGATGAACTTGGGATTTACCAAGAGTAAAGCTTATTCCAACCTTTACTATAAGGTTGTCGATTAAGGTATTATGATTATATTGTTGTATGTTGATGACCTATTCCCAACAGGAAAGGAGAAGCTCATTGATGAATGCAAGAAGAAGCTTGCTGCAGAATTCGAAATGAAAGATCTCGACATGATGCACTATTTTATTGGTCTTGAAGTATGGCAGTTCCCATATGAGATATTCCTAGACCAAGGAAAATATGTTGTTGAAATACTAAAGAGATTTTGGATGCTATATTGCAAATCTATGAACACTCCAATGGTGAGCAACTTGAAGTTGTTGAATGATGATTCCTTAGATATAGTCGATGTTACATTATACCGACATATTATTGGCTCTTTGATGTATCTAATGAATACTCGACTAGATATATGTTTTGTTTTAAACACATTTAGTCAGTATATGGTGGAACCTCAACATGTTCACTTAGTTTCAACAAAACATGTGATGAGGTACCTTAAGGGTACATTGGATTGTGGCCTTAGATATGCAGTGAATGGTGAGATTAGACTACATGGTTATACATATTTAGATTGGGCTTAGACCATCGATAACACAAAGAGTACCTTAGGATTTTGTTTGAATTTGGGATCAGGTGCAATCTCACGGATCAACAGAAAGCATAATTGTGTTGCTCTCAGTACAACAAAGGCTGAATACATTACCACATGTTTATCATGTAGTGAAGCAGTTTGGCTCCATAAGTTGTTGACATGATTGTTCGATACAAAGATGGATGCGACTGATATCTATTGAGAGATTCAGTGCTGCATCAAGCTAACAGAGAACCATGTGTATCATAACAAGTCAAAACGCATAGAGATAAAATTCCATTATATTCGATACATGGTGAAGAGGGGAGTTGTACAGCTCCAATATGTCCCTACCGAGGAACAAGTGGCCAATGTATTGACTAAGTCTTTGTCACGTGTAAACTTTGAATACTTTCGAGGCAAGCTTGGTGTAGTTTGAAAGGACCTCCCTTGAAATAGGGAGTGATGATGAGGATGTGGATGTGGTACATGTTGCAGTGGTGTAGAAGCTCAGTCTAGGATTGATATGCCAACTTGATAAGGCCAAGTTGATCCCATTAGGATTGGTATATCAATACTAACAAGGCCTGTTTGATCCTAGGGAGATTAGTATGTCTCTTTAGGCTTGTTTGTCCTGAAAGGGTTAGTAAGTCAAACAAGGCTTGTTTGGTATCTAGGTATATCAGTATGTATGGCTAGGATTGTTTGGTCTGAAAGGATTAGTAAGAAAAACAAGGCCAGTTGGGTCTACCAGAGTGCCCACCGTGATGTCGCTTCAGATAATTCCAACACTCTATGCTGATGATGTGGTTGTGGTTCCATCACTTTGTGCTGATGATGTGGTTGTGATTCCATCACTCTATGTTGATGATGTTGTTACGGTCCTAGCAATTTGTGTTGATGATGTTGATGTGGTTGTGGTCCCAACACTTTGTGCTGATGATGTTGATGTGGTTGTCGTTCGAGTACTTTGTGCTGATGATGTTGATGTAGTTGTGGTCGTGGTCCCAACACTTTGTGTTGATGATGTTGATGTGGTTTTGGTCCTAACACCTTTTGCTGATGATATTGATGTGGTTGTTGTCACAATACGTTTTGTTGATGATGTTGATGTGGTTGTAGTCACAACACTTTGTGTTGATGATGATGAGGTTGTCTTGGCATTTTATGGTAATGATGATGACGTTGTTTCAACATCTCTATGTTGATGATGTAGATGATGATCTAACATTTATTTACTAATGATGTTGTTTTTGTTCCAGTATTCACATACTAATGATGTTGTAGATGATGATGACGTTCTAGTATTCATATACTGATGATCTTGAAAATCATGATGATGTTCCAGTATTCACATGCTGATGATGTTCCAGTATTCATCAGTATTCACATACTGATGATGTTACAGATGATGAATATGTTCCAGTATTCATATACTGATGATGGTGATGTCCCAGTATTCACATATTGATGATGTTGCAGATGATGAATATGTTCCACTATTCACATATTGATGATATCGCAGATGATCATGTTTAAGTATTCACATACTGATGTTGCAGATGATGATGATGTTCCATGATTATGATGCTCTGTGATGATGATGTTCCACGATGATGATGTTTCTTAATTATGTTCCACAATGATGATGCTTCGTGATGAAGATGATGTTGTTACAAAACTTCCCATGACATATAGATCTACCAATCAGTTGTACAACAATAGTTGTGGTTTTTGTTGTTGTTGATGTAGAATACCTTCCTTGTTAAGAGGGAGTGTGGAAATAATGTAACTACAAAAGATATTCTATTGTACTTTATACTATATTATTGTTTCCCCTCCCTTCCAAAGATGTTGTTCCTCCAATTAAGGATGTCATTGATGTATTTGGTCATGTAGATTCTTGAGGTAAATCCCCCTATTGTAGGTTGGGTCAATCGTACCCATAAAATAATTATTAAAATGTATTTTTGTCTCTCTCAAGACAAGTCGGTCCTATTGGGAAGGTGAATAGAACATGTTAGGTTATTATACTTCATCTCTGATGTGTATAAATAGATGAGGCACCCTCCTCATTTGGAACACACTCATGGCTCAATAAAGTTTGCTAGGTATAGAAAGAGGATTACATCTGGAGGAGAAGAAGTAGTCCACCTTAGTCTTGTGGTATTACACTCTACTTGGTTGGATTCTATATTGAGGAAATTTTGTTGAGTTTTCTTCCCCACGAGGGTTTCCTAGGATAAATCTTTGGCTCTTCTTTGTATTTCTCTTCTTGTCATTCTTTCAGTGATATTCCTCTTATTATGCATAAAACTTTAAAAATATAACATGAGGGTACCACAAGAATATAGCCAAACATTTTGTATTAAATTTTGATGGTAAAGGAACCAGGATTGGGCCATCAGAGATGGACATGAATGCAAAAACCATAGAATATGCTGCAAATATACTGAGGCATGGAGAATAATGGCTTGAAGTAACTAAATTTGAGATGACATCTTTGAGTGTGGTCATTTCCTCGGGAATAAGCACAAGGGAGAAAACATGGAAAATGGAGTTCCCAGAGCATGGCTAACCAAACAATATGGGGACCTCTTGTTGGTAATCCAGAAACATTTCACCTACGAAGGTCAATTTGACACTGCGTATCAGTATCATTTTAGATTGTTTCTTCATTTCATAGGGAAGAAACCCATAGATATTCCTTTGTATCTTTCCAGAAGCTTAGCGAAAATGGTGGACAAAGCATAGTAGAAGGGTTTTGACACTGACCACTACATTTCTTAATTTTGGTCTAATTAAGTTGTCAGTGTTGGAAGAGTTGCAGAAGATGGGAAGTGGGTGGAACACATTCCTATTCTTGGCAGGGTATGACCCAAAAGTCATGATACCAACACCTATAAAAATGTCCCTGATAGAAAAAATAAGAAAGGGACTGGAATTGAAACAATTGTCAGTGTCGTGGAAAACCCATCTAATCTTGTTGAAAGCTCTGTTAGAATATAATCCGTTAGGGATTATTGTAAATAAATAATAAGTTGAAAGCTCTGTTAGAATATAATCCGTTAGGGATTATTGTAAATAAATAATAAATAGGAATATGAATAGATGCATAGGAAGATAAAACGGCTGGTTCTCAACCGCCACATTGTAATATATAAATATTTGCATTTGGCTATGTAATACTATGAATCGGGAGTTATACCTAACAAGTGGTATCAGAGCAGGGATGTCTGCCATAACTCCTGCTGCATTTCTGCCCATTCCTGGCATTCTGCTTGCCAGTCAATTGCCAGACTGCTCCATCAGTCTGCCAGTCGAGTCGCATGCATTGTCTGCCTTAAAATTCCTTCATGATTGAGTTTGTGTGCTGAAGAAACCCTAATCCGTTGAACCTAGGTGCAATTGGAATTGCATTGAGTGTGTAAGACCATTCGCTATTGTTGCCTGCATCACTGCTCCCACTCTCCTGCTGGTTCTATTTCTCAGATTTCCTCCATGAGATTTCCTTCATGCTCCCTGTGTATTCATACCAGCAAAGTAAATTTGTAGGAATTCATTCATTATCATTTTCATTGATCAAGAATCAAGGTCGACCATGGCGTTGACACCATTTCCATTTCCTGAAAGTCGAAGGGCGAATGCTTTGTTCCTAACGGATACGTTGGATTTCTCTGATTTGGTGGACTAGTTGGCCTCCAACTGGCAACCCAATGTTGTAGAGAATACCCACATTCAGGCTAACTGGAAAGAGACACCAACAGCTCATATCATAAAGGCCGACATCCCAGGTCTGTCGAAGGATGACGTTAAGATTCAAGTGGAAGAGGGCAAGTGAGTATTGGAGATAAGCGGTGAACTGTCAGCTAAGACAAAATTGCATAATAAAGAAACGAACGTGTATTTGGAAAGACTGCATGTTGAAGTTGAAGCTGCGATTTGTGTGAGAGATGATATCTTACATATACTCAGCCAGAGCCTGCGTGAAGGTATATTTGCAGTTGAATAATTGATATATGTTGAAGAATGATAATATATATTGCGTGGAGAAGGCTGTAAGAAGTATTGCTGATGTATGAGCCTGAGATTGTTTTTGTATGAGCTATGATCACTGTGACTGCTATGTATTTAATGAGTTCTGAAGTGGATGTGATTCTCGGTCTGGTGAATTGCTATTGTGTGTTTTCGTTTGCCTGAAGAGTGAAAGTCTTGCTGCTATGAATCCTTTGAATCCCGGTGACTGAAGACCGTTCACACCTTTGAGTGGAACTACATGGAATTTGTAAACATGTTCATTTAGATTGCTGGTACGTTGTGAAAGAGACTGCCTGCGTGGAGAGACTGTGGCTGCGTCTTCTAAAGAAGCGTTCAGGTTGTGTCATATCACCTTCATGTTCAAGATGGAAGTTGTGAGATGATGCTGTGTTTTTCTGGTGAAGTGCATAAAACCTAATTTGTGCCCTAATTTCTATGCATGGAGTTTAAGTGAAAAGTCTGCAAATATTTTCATTTGCATTGTTTAAAAGAGGCCCGTGATCTGGCTTTTGTATTGAAACTTTGATATAGATGTAAAGACGAGTGCCTTCTCTCATATGCATGAAGGATGATGGGTGGAATGGGCCCATGGACGCTGTAAATTTGAATTAAAGTGCATAAAACCTTAGTTTTGCCCTAGTTCGAAACTAATATAATGAAGACTGATATAATGTATGCTGCTGATATAATATATGCTGCCAGACTGATGTAATGCATGCTGCGATTTGAGACTGTGTAATGGATGCTGAGATTTGAGACATTCTTATGTAATTGATATCATACTGCATAAAACCTATCTTTTATGCTGGAGACTCTGGCTGCATTGGAGTGTGATTGATATCATATATTGAAGACTGCATAATACCTATCAGCATATCACATTTGCGACCAAGTTGAAGAGCTGCCTGAGTGGAGCTGCGTGGAGCTGAATGTGAAGATTGTTGCTGCGATCCAGACAATTGCTACTGCTAATCACTTGATTTTGCAGGGTATATAGTCTGGTGCTTGATTTTTGTGCACTTATATCCTTTGCACACTAATATATTAGCTTCTGGTGCCTCCACATATTGTATAAAAAGGAATGCTGCTGTATATTTCAAGCTCATGATTGATATATTTTGTATACTGAATAAGCTTGTGTATGCTCACCTGAAGCTTGCATTGTATTCACCTTGGCAGAGACTGTAGACCTGCAAGGTTATTATTTTTTTCTATTTCTCTTTGTCATATCTTACACTAACAGTTGTAAAGATGCACTCTTTGGCATCTAGTATTGGTCCTGCCCTAGCTGGCAAAGACCAATCCAAAGACCCTTCCAAGGGAGATTGCGGCAAAGAAAGAGGACGAGGAAGAAGAAATTTCAGAGGCAGAGGGGGCAGAAACATAGGATCATATTTGCAGTGCAAGCGTTGTGGAAAGACTGGGCACACATCAGATCAGTGTTGGGATTCATGGGACTCCATCAAAGACAAGCATAACCAGAAGAAAGATGACCAAGATGCTAGTAAATCTTCTGATTCTTGTATTGTTGCACATTGTAATCTTGGATTTAATGAAATGACTTCTCTTTCATCTTACAAAGATTGTTGGATGCTTGATACTGGTGCAACATCACACATGACATTTAGAAAAGACTGTTTTGAAGAACTGAATGAAACAATAGATGGCATAGTTTACTTTGCAGATAAGTCAAGTATTAAACCAAAGGGAATGGGCACCATTCGACTGAAGATGCCTGGATTCCCTGATTTCTTGTTGAAGAACGTTCTCTATCTTCTAGAGTTGCAGAGAAGCCTATTGTCCTTGGTGGAGATTCGACAGCAAGGCCATTCCATCCACATGTTTGATGGAATCGTTGAAATAAGAAAGTCCTCTGACAACCAAGTCATCATGACTGGATACGAATATGGAAAGCTGCTGAAGTTCAAGGGTTCATCCGCAAGATTTCAGAACTATGCCTACCTCTCTTAGCATGGAGAAGGTAATATGTCATCTAGCTCATTGTGGCATGCAAGATTTGGTCATTTAAATTATAACAGTCTTCGTTTGTTGAGAAAGAATGGTGTATTTGGCTTGCCCACCATTCCTAAAGAGAAGAATAAATGTGATGCATGTATTTTAGGGAAACATAGTAAGCTGCCATTCCATGAATCTAATTTCAGAGCAAGTAGGAAATTAGAGTTAGTACATTCTGATTTGTGTGGCCCAATGCCAACTCCTTTAGCAAATGGGAACAAATATTTTATGACATTTGTTGATGACTACTCAAGAATGTGCTGGACATACTATTTAAAAACAAAATCAGAAGCATTTCAAACAGTCAAAGACTTTCATGCATTGATTGAAAAACAAGCACAATCAAAAATTGGTACACTTCGTACTAATAATGGAAAAGAATACACTTCAAATGCTTTTGAAGCTTATCTTCGTCAACATGGAATTGCACATCAGACTACCGTTCCCTACAAACCTCAACAAAATGGTGTAGCAGAGAGAATGAATAGAACCATAATGAATATGGTTCGCTCAATGATGTTTTTCAAGAATATAAAACTAATGTTTTGGGGTGATGCAGTAATATGTGCAGCATATTTGAGAAATAGAATTCCATCAAATGCACTTGATAACAAGACTCCACATGAAATGTGGTTTGGCCATCTCCCTTCAGTCAGGCATCTCAGAGTTTTTGGTTCCACCTGTTATGCCTTGATTCCGAAGGAGCAAAGAAAAAAGCTTGGTTCTCGAAGCAGAAAGTGCATTTTCCTGGGGTACGAAGAATACTCCAAGGCATACCGTTTGTATGATGAGGTAAACAAGAAATTTGTTATTTCCAGAGATGTCATTTTTCTTGAAACTAATAAAAATGACCAGTCCATTGAGAGACAGCTTGATCATCTGGAAAATTATCCTCATCCAAAGAACTATTATGAAAATGAATATGAAATTCCAAACCTTGAAGGGGGGATTCCTATTCTGGAACAACCTTTGGAATTTCCATATGAAGCACCAACTCCCCCGCATGAATAAGTTCCTGCTACTTCACCTGATCAAGAGATTCAACTGGATGATGTGATTGAGAGAATTGAAAGACTCTCAATCAATGATGAAGAACCACCAGCTGATCAACCAGGACCATCACGGAAGATTCCTAAATGGGCCAGAAAGACACTTGAAAGTGTCCATCCAGATGAAGTTGGAAAGACGGGAACGAGAAGTTCGAATAGACATGGAGAAGGAGCAGATAATTCAGGTGATGACATGGATGTATCATTTGATTGTGAATTTAATTTATCTGCTAACTTTGAACCAACTTCCTTTGAAGAAGCTTTGACTCGTGTTGAGTGGAAAGAAGCTATGCAAAT
>LPNX011110004.1:449352-477045 GCA_001517045.1 Pseudotsuga menziesii | reverse complement strand
TGCTCGGACTTACGAACACCCCTTCGGATTAAGAGGGGGATTGTTAGAATATAATCCGTTAGGGATTATTGTAAATAAATAATAAATAGGAATATGAATATATGCATAGGAAGATAAAACGGCTGGTTCTCAACCGCCACATTGTAATATATAAATATTTGCATTTGGCTATGTAATACTATGAATCAGGAGTTATACCTAACAAGCTCAAAAAACAATAGAAAAAGGAAGGGAATAATCAATGATACCCTGGCCAAGACAGAGGAAAAGGAAGCTAAAGATTCCAAAGATTCGAAGACCCATAAGGCTAAGAAAAAGATCAAAACAAAAGAGATAATAAAAGAAATCTCAGTCAGACAAAAGAAAGCTCATCTAAGGTTACCAAAAATTTAGATGATAAAGGAAAAAGGGGGGATACAGGGGATGATTTCCTCCTCATAATAGAAGTGAATAAAACCAGGGGTGTAAAGGACTCGATGATCTAGAAGATGAAGGAAAAGGGGAAAATAAAGGAGAAAATAGAAGAAAAATCAGTTGAAATGGAAAAAATTCCCACAGTAATTGAGAAAGTTCCAGTTACACAAGTTAAAAAGAAGGATTTTAAAGGAAAGAAGTTGTAGTTTACACCATAAGTAGTTGTGAACACAATGACTAGAAGGCCCTGGACCAGATATGCTTCTAAAGGTATAATTTCCTTAGGAAAGCAAGGTCTTGCATCTCCATCTGAAAACCTACCTAAAACTTGTCAATCCCCCATTCAGTTAGACAAAGAATAACAATCTCAAGATATCCCTGCTTCTCCCACACACCCAAAAGATGTGGAACTATCCAAAAGTTTATATGAGTCCCCTTCATGACTTTATTCTAACAAATTTGAGATATTTCCTTTTACACACAAAAATGAGGCCAAATCTGAGATTGATCAGTTGAAGGTGGAGCTCCAAAAAACAAAAGAAGAAAACTAGTAGATTAAAGAAGAAAACAAAATATATAGGGGAAAGATGGAAATTTCCTGGGAAACCAAGCCAACAATAAATTATTCTGAGTTGGAATTCAAGAACCAATAGAATTTCAAAAAAATGTGTCAACCATAATGGTTGACTTGACATATTTTTCATATAAAAAACTATTTTTTTTGTTCGTATTTTCAACATATCTCCCTGTCATTTTACTCACATTTCGAGTGGGAGGGCTTGTTAGATGCGGAATTAAATTCCGCTTCCAATGCGTACCCACACTGCATACTTTTGACGGACCCCACTGCCCCCAAAACAAGAAATACATGAAAATACATTATGTATTTTCATGTATTTCTTGTTTTGGGGGCAGTGGGGTCCGTCAAAAGTATGCAGTGTGGGTACGCATTGGAAGCGGAATTTAATTCTGCATCTAACGAGCCCTCCCACTCGAAATGTGAGTAAAACCCAGGGATATATGTTGAAAATACGAACAAAAAAATTAGTTTTTTTCTTTCCTCCTCCAAAATTAATAAATATTATTTTATTATTTTAACAATTATTTATTATTTTCCTTAGGAGGCCCATTTTAGACCTCAAATTTCCTCTAATAAGGCATGATATTGATACTAGGAGAAGGTTGATAAGAGGACTTACCCTCAGGAAACAAGTACAAAGCTTGTATAGGAGGAACACCTTACTGTAGTATGAGAACAAAGCTCTCAAAGAAGAACCAAAACTTGTCAAAAAGGGAGACATCAGGGAGCAACCTCAACCTTCTGGCTAAAGTAGCTTTTTAGAAGAGATGACATTGTCTTAAATCACAACCACAGTTTTGAGTAGATATTAGCGAAAAGATAAGTAAAGTCAGCCAGAGAGAAAACTATCTACTTGGAAAATATTATGGGAGCATGCATGGATGAATCTTAGATGAAAAATAAAACAAATTGATAGTTTTTATAACCTTCAAAAGGAAACTTAAATGTGCAGGTATGAAGTATGAACATTTTGGGTAATTTCCATAACTTATGTAGCGTCTGCAATATAAAAATAGGAAATGCACTACAAGAGTTCTAGAAATCACAGTTTTGCAGAACCAAAGGCTAGGATCGAATGGAAAATTACAGAATTCCTTGGTTTGCTCTAAATTAGTTTTTATGATAAATTTTGGTTGTTATTAAGTCATCTAGTAAGGGGTAGTATCATGCATAGGTTGGCCATAAACCCTATTTTTTATAACACTAGGGTTTGGGGTAACTTCATTTTGGAGACAAGGACGTAATACCAGCTGGTAGAGTGGTCTATTATATGTGTCAAAGCACCTCAGTTATTCTTCAGCAAGCATGAATTCTGACAAAAATTAAGTTTGAATGTTATTCAATATCTTGCACAACATTATAAACTTTCGTAATACCAGTGACGTAAAATATGGAAGAATACTACATAAGTCATGAAAAACATAGTTATACAGTATCGAAGATTAAGAATGAATGAGGGGCGCAACCAAAGTTTCCAATGTTGCTTTAGCTCAGCTAATAAGACAATTTTTATTTTATACGAACAGATTGACACCAAGGTAAAATGAGAATCATGTTTGTAAATATTTTCTTTTCTTTCGATGTGACTAAGAATTTTAGGTTAATATTGAGTTCTAAAGTTAGGGAAATAGTTAATATATGTTATTTTGTAACTATTCCTAAAGGTTAGAATTAGTTTTCTTATGTGTCACTGGTTATGTAACTATTTTCTATTTTTGGAAAATGAGTTAGAAGCAAATTTGTAACTAAAAAAGATAGACTTTCTCTATATATGGGATGAAAAAGACTTATTGGGGGTTTGTTGACCACCAAAACGAACTAGGTGCACAACGATGTACCATGCACATGTTGTATGTGCCTTGAATATAAGAATGAAGTACTTAATGATTATATCAAGCGAGGCAACTCTTCTTCTCTTCTTCTCTCTATGCAATTTCCGCACCCATGCGGGGGAGTTTGTAAGGATATGTTAGCATGAAGGTCTAGTTTTTTGTAACTTAATCACCTAATACTTAGTAATTAGGGAAGTGCTTTCATCGAGTGTTTTTTCACTTGGATAATTAAAATTTGTTTTTAGAGATTTTAATTATTCAAGTTTTTCACTCAAAATTACCTCCAAAATGGTGAAAGGTGTTCTAGTGATAGATTCCATGGGGTGATTTGGGCCTAGGAATGTTCTATATTACTAGTCTAGACATTATCCATAGTCTTGCGGAATTTCATTAATTTTTGCATAGGTTTTTTTAATTTTTGGTCATTAAAAATTGTCACTCAAGACAAGTTGTTGTAATGTAAAAGAGGGTTAGTTGGTCCTTTTTAATGTTGTATAGGGGTATGGGTACTCAAGACGACTAGAAGGATAACCCCTACACTCCTGGTCCAAGTTTGAAGTCATTCGGACAAGTATTACTATGGTTTTGGTCACTTTTTCCCAGGTTAGTCATGGAAATCAGGAAACTGGGCATTTAATTAGAGAGCCAAATTTTGGAAAAGTGACTATAGTCACTTGGGGTGGCCAAGTAAAGGTTCTAATGTTTATATTAGGTTTCTATGACATATTTAAAACCCAAATCCCCCCCGAAGCATGCATGTAACAAGTTTTGAGTTGTCCATTCTAATGGGTGTGCCCTCATCTCTTTGATTGGTTGAGTGAGTGAAAGTCAATGGGAGGGGTCCCAATATGGTGGTTTCCTCCATATTTGACATAGTAATAAGGTTAAAATCAGTAAAATGGGGGTTTCTCTCCCCATATTTAAGATCACAAACCATGATTTTTCCCTCCTTGATCAAATTTGCCCCCCTCTTTTCGACCCCCCTCTCTCCCTTCTGACACTTGTCTAGCATGCAAAGAGCCTCTCTCTTTCATTTTTCCTATTTAAGGAGGAAATTCCTCCTCATTTGGGTTGGATTCACGTACACTCTTGCTTCATTTTGGTCATGCTCTCTTGCTCTCTCAGTATCCCATTCCTCCCATTCTTTCTCTCTTGCTCCATTCTTGTCCAGGAGGAGCCATTGTTCTTTCAATTTTGGATGATAATAGAAGAAATATTTGGAGGAAGTATTGTCCATGCATTGTGATTGATATTATCTTGTTCCATTCTTGGTTTGTGTTGTACTTGGAATCTCAAGCAAATTTTTTTGCTTGACAATAGTATTGTAATAGTTTTATTGCATGTTATGTGGGTTGTTTGCTTAGAACTTGGAAAGTTAAAGTGTTTATAGCTTAAATAATTGGTTTCTCAAGTCTTTGTGGGTTTCTCACTCCATTTGCATTGTTGAACTAATTTTGTTACAGGTTTCCCAAGTTTGGAGAGTGGGATTCTCGGGTGGGATATCCCATTGTCCAACAAATTTCAAAAATGAATTAGCATCTTTTTTGACATTCTTATTCTTATTGCAGCTCTTAAATACTTTATTTTGCACTCAAACATGATCATTTTTCAAGTTTTTACATGCTAGTTTTGCCTTGGAAAAATTTATGGTTTTTGCATGAAATTTTTTAGTTTGTTTAAAACTCATTTCTATCACTTTTGTGCTCTAATAGTTTGTTGTTTTGTGCAGGTTTCTAATATCACAGGGGAAGGGGGATGCTCAAGTTCAGCCACTAGAAAGCACCAACAACACCCAAGAGGGTCTACTTCAAGTCCCTCACAAAAAACAGTCTAAAAATCACTCTTTCTCTTTCATTTCTTAATAAATATTAGTGCTGAAATCTACATCTTTGTAACAAGCCCAAGAGAGTCTTTTGGGCTTGAGTTTGTTGTGCTTCATTTCGAGTTTTTAGTACTTAGTGATTTTGGTTTCCGTTGCATGCAAGTGAAGTGGCTCTTCCCATATTTGCATCAACTTGTAAGTTGCTTGGATTTAGATTAGTTTACTTCATTGTTTTTTTTCTTTTTCCCCGCACCTCATAAGTGAAGTGGCTCTGCCCATCCATGTGAAATCGTGTTGGCTATCATCTTTATTTTGCTTATTTCATTTTTCTCGCACTTCACAATTGAGTAGGCTTTTCCTTTGTTATGATATCGTGTTTGGCTTGTTTTGTTTAATTTTTTCTTTAAGGATAAAATTTACCACAAGCCCTGTTTTTTCCCTGTTTCCTCTCCCCTCGCCGGTTCGCCTAATCTAGGGTGACGACAAAGGGAAAATATTTGTGTTGGATAGTTTAATAGGAACCGAGATAAGTATCTTCATTAGAAAGGAGAAAAATAGGCTCTACTTGTGTAGCTAGTGGGGTAGAGGTCTTAAGGGGATTCATGGCACTTTGTGTCCTGCAGTTGAGCACTAAACTAGTTTCGAGTTTGACCCGTGGAGCTAGATGGGAACCTTGTGTTCCCGTGTTGAGCACTTGACATTCTCTCTTTAATAGAAGGAGATAGTCTCTTGGTGTAGACATCTAGAATAGTTCATTTCTTTGCAACAAACACCTTAATTCGCTAAGTCAAAGAGAGACATAAAATTTACTAAAATTTGCAGGACCACTTGCACAACACTGTTACAACATTTACATTTCTCTACTTTGCAAGCACTTCATTTTAACTTGATCATTTACTGGAAGTCATCATGTTCTTGTACATTTGTTAAAGTAAGTGAGTTGATGCTTTAGGAAAATCATTTGAAGTTGATTACTGTGACTCCATATCCCGAGTAGAGACGACACTGGTCATTTTGATTATTTGATTGTTTCTCTCTTGCACACATTACTGGTTGATTGTTAAAGGGTTTGATTGACATTGAAATATTTGTATCACTACACGCTGATTGTCATTTGTAATTTACAACTCCCAGAAAAAATTATTCAAAAAAGAACTTAGTAAGTAGGGACTACCCCCCTTGGCATTTAGGATTTGTGGTCTAAATGAAGGAGCTTAGATCCGAGGTGACAGTGGGTTCTCAACTCATAAGTTGCCCTCAGGAACACACACAACGGTTGGGAGACTTACCCGTGTCCAAGTGTGTTTTAGGTGACAACATTTTTGGCATCATTGCCGGGGACAAGTCTCTTCTCCTTATTTAGTTGACTTTTTGGTTTAAATTTAAATTTTGTAAAATGATTCAAAATTCTAATTAACTACACAATGATAACGTTATTAGATATTTCCTAATATTCAAGTGGCGATTCCACTTTTGAATTCGGTGAGGTATTCTACTCAGAGCAACTCTAGGGATGTGTTTGGCCCTCTCACTAAACCTGGAAGGATGTATAGGACAATATTAAACATACTAGATCCTCGTAGACTCCTTGTAAGTCTTGGAGAAGAAGCAATATCTGATATACATTTATTATTTAATAATCCTTTAATAACATCACCAATGGATGCAATTTACCAGCCATGTGATTTTTCAAATATAAGGTTATACTCATCCTATTCCTGAGAAATATCTTGAGAAGTTTCATTCTTTTCAGGGAAACAATGTTGTTAGTGCAAAGACTCATGTTCGAAATTTCATCTTATGCATTCACAAATGATGCAACACCCATAATTATGAGGATGTGAAAATGAAGCTCTTTGTTTTTTCCTTGGAGGAAGATGCCCTTGATTGGTTCATAGAACAAGATGATGATAAGTTTAAGACTCTTCAAGAAATCATGGATGCCTTTAAGGAAATATGGGAAGATAGGGAGGAAGCTCATTTTTTGCTTTCTTCCTTGCATGTGAGTCAAAAGAATGAAAATAAAACCATGGAAGAATTTAATAAGAAATTCAATGATTTGGTCAAAAGCTTAGACAAGAATATTAGATCCCCTGATGATGCCATATTAATACATTATATGGAATATTTTGATGGCAAAATTAGATATCAGTTGATAGATAAAGATCCAACATATCTAAAAGATGCTCAAAAGAAGGCCATCAAAATTGATAAAAACATGCAAACTTCTGGAAAATCTAATATTCTTGGTTTTACGAGGGGAACTTCTTCAAATATTTTGAGGATAAGAAGAAGAAATCAAAAGTTCATGAATCACCAAGTGAATCTGTTAAAGAACTTAATGAGAGGATTAAGCAAATACAATTGAACCATGCAAGTCAAATGGCATCCATGCAAAATAGATTGATAGCCATGGAAAGGTCTCAAACACATAAATTCCATCCTAAGCATAATGATAAATGGCAAAAGAAGCCTCATTTTCAAGAAGAACAAAGACCTCCAAAAACTTTAGAGTCTTCCAACTATGTTGATAATCAATCCATTCCTTATTGCAGACCTTGTGGAACTTTTCATGAAGAGTCAATTTGTCATTATTTCCTTCAAGTTTGTAAGGGTGAGCCTTATACATCATTAAAATGAGCAAATAAATGTTTGTAGTGATGAGGAGCCTATGTCAAGAGAAGAATGGTTTGATTCGACGGAACAAAGTAGGGCGAATTATGTGAATGATCCTGTTGATAGGGTAACTAAAGTCTATGGAAAAAATCCCACTCGAGGGCAGGTTTTGGAAATGGCCCAGACATAAAGGGTTCACTTTCCAAAGGAGAGGAAAGCAAAGTCAAGAAAAGATACAAGCAAGCACTCCCAAGGTACCTTCTCCCCCCCAAAGATTATGTTCCTGCAAGAGAAGATTTTAATGTTGATTTAGAATATTATTTTGGACGCTTAAAGGTTCATGTTCCTTTTTTAGAGGTCACGAAGATGGAATATCAAAGGAATAGGTTCCTCCAAGTCATAGAAGAAATTCCTCCAACAAAGCTATTGGGAAAAAGAATAGTCAAAGGAATTTTGAAAAGCCATAAGTGACATCCTACCAATATGCACCTATGATTTTGCAAGTGGTTGATAGACGGAATCAAAAGAACCAACCATTTTTCATCACTTTTCTTGTGAATGGGTCCAACCTTTATAATTGTATGCTTGATTTTGGTGCAACTTCAAATGTTATGCCTAAGAAAGTGATGGAATAACTTAACTTAATAATTTCAAGGCCTTACCATAACATTTGTGCCATGGATAGTAAAAATATGGAAATGTGTGGTTTTATAAAGGATTTGCAAGTACATTTGGCTATGTTTCCTGGTATACAATTAACAATTGATGTAGTAGTGGTTGATGTTCCTGATGCATGGGGCATGTTAATCTCTAGAAAAATTGTTGTTGATTTGGGTGGAAATATACAAATGGACCTCACATATGCTACTATTCACACTATATATGGAACGTTAGACTAAATAGGGAGCTAGAAAGAAGGTATCACATGGAAGATCCCAGGTACCCAAAGAATGAATTTAAGTATACATAAGATGGGATTAGGAATTATGCTATCCTTGTTAATTTTCTAGATCCCATAATAGAAACAGATGAAAGCAAATTTTTTTGACAAAGTGTGGCATATGCATTTTCATGGTGCACATTCTAGATCTGGTAAAGGTTTTGGTATTGTCATCAAGTTGCCTACTGGTCAAGTGCACACGTTTGCATACATATTAGAATTTGATGTCACTAATAATGTAGCTGAGTATGAAGCTTTGTTACTTGGTTTGGAAGCTTGCAAGGGCATGTATATAAATTTTCTAAATATTAAAGGGGATTTAGACTTGATTGTGTCACAAATCAAAGGTCAGTTTGCATGCAAATATGAAAGGTTAAAAAGATATATGAATGTGATATGGGACATTATGGAATTTTTTGAAGCATTAAACCTTACTGATGTTGACAAGTTTGGGTTATAGTTTTCATTGATGTCAAAGGTGTTCACGAATGAAAAAGGAATAACTAGTGGATATGATGGTAGGAAAAACTCAATGAAAGACTAAAGTAGTAATGGTATGGCATGGCATAAGTTGAGGATGTGGCATGACACATATGATGGAATCGCATGGAATAGTTGAGGATGTGGAATGACACATATGACGACATGGAATATGATGGTGTCATAATGATGATGAAAGAATAAGGATGGAAAAGTTGCTTATGAAGTACAAAGGATAAGCAAAATATACCATGGAAGAGTTAACACAGAGTTAACGCAACATAAGAAAAAGTAAAGATGAAATGGCACGATGATGAGGTGGCAAAGATGAATATAGTGATGACATGGGACATTGATGAGGTGGCATAGTTATCTACATGAGATCCGCTGAATAAGGATCAATTTTTGTATAATCCGCAAAGACAGAATGCATATCCGCATTAGTTCTAAAATGGACAGTTATGAAGCATCCTGCACAAGATCCGATGGTTAGGAAGCATCCTGCAAAAGATAGGTGGAAAAGACAAAGTTCCTCAAAAGATCAATATCGGACGGTCAGGGGTAAATCCACAAGGAAATCAATGGTCCAGAAGAATGCGGAAACAAAGTTGCGGAATGAAATCACAGAAGTCTAAAATTGCAAAGTTGGTCGGGCATCCTACATCCCGCATCCTGCAATCTGGAAAGATCAGACAACTGAGATTAGTTCCGTTAAAGCAGATTGACGGTATGAAAAGGAACTTGTAGAAATAATCTTGTAGAAAGCAGCATGCAAAAAGGAGTTTACAGAAAGAAAAAAACAGATAGTCGACATCCTGCATCTTGCAATCTGGAGATCGACGGTCAAGAAAATTCCCAACGAAGATCGACAGTGTGGAAAGGAACTTGCGGAAAGAATCTTATGGAAATGAGAATCTGGAAAGGATTTTGCCGAAAGGAAAAAATAGATAGTCGACAACCCGCATCCCGCATCCCACAATCTGGACATCGACGGCTAGGAAAATGCGCAACGAAGATCAAGGGTGGGGAATCATTGATGAAGAAATCAAAGAGAATATAGGTGAAGGTAACTCTGCAAAGGAAATTTGGGACAAGATAAAACACCTCTACTCAGTTAAGCAAAGAGCAGAAGAAATACTTATCTTTCTTAAGGATGTTAGTGAAGATGAAAAGATAAGTGAAGATGAAGAAAATTTATTTATAAGAACAACAAACTCAGATGAGGAATCAAAAGTGGACATAGAATCCCAATACATGGATGCTGTGGATGAAATTGAAAAGTGTAGGAAAAAGAATAAAGTCTTGAAAGGAAAATTGTCAAAATATCAAGAAGAGAAGAATTCAAAAGAAGAGGAAGTCAAAACCATCCAAGAAGAGCTACACAATTCAAGACAACAAGTGTTGGCTAGTATGAAAGAGGTCAAGAGCTTAAAACAAGAAGTTGTTGAATTCAAGGAAGAAGTGAAGAAGATAAAACATCAGCTGACTGTTAGTGAGAAGTTCAAGGAAAGTACTGAAGCTCTTAATAAAGTCCTCAGCTTACAAATATCCCCCAGGGATAAGACAGGTCTTGGATATAATCATAAAGGATCAAGCTCCATCATTCATGAACATGTTGAAAATGTTAAATGTCAGCATGATTTCTCCAAAAAGATACACCCAGGCAGGAAAAGAACCACAAAGAAATGAAGTCCAGTTATCATAATTTTGCTCATCCTCCCAAGATGAAAAATTTCAGAAGACATGCAAAAGAAAAGAGTCATTACAAGCAAAAAAACCAGAGATTCTCCAAACATACATTCTTTGGATATTGTCATTGCTGTCACAAGTTTGGTCACAACGATGATGATTGTAGAATCAAAGAAAAAGATGAAGGGACGATAAGGAAAGAAGACACCAACATCTCTAATGGAAAAATACTTATTTGCTTCATATGTCATAGTATTGGACACTTTGCAAAACATTGCAAGAATAGTACATGCAGATCCTTTCAGGAAAATCAGAAATAGGTATGGAAGATGAAAACCAAGGAACAAAGAAATAAAGAACCAGTAAGCAGAGTACCTCTTGGAAAAATATGGAGAAGAAAGGAAGACTCCCAAGATATAGAAGAAATAAATATTTCAAAGATCAGTGAAGTCTCCAAAGATAACAATGAGCATAATAGAGGCATAAATAAGGATGACATCCTTTCTGATGAAAAAAAGATGGAGATATAAAATGATACACTGATAAAGATGAAGATGATGAAGAAGGATGTAGTGATGACTGTGGGATATTTTCCTAAAAATATATCTCGTGATTTAAAGAAAACCCTGAGAATAACATTAGAAGGGATCTTATACTCAGGGGGAGTTAAAGTCAGAAAATTCCAATCGGTATCTAAGAAAAATTAAATTGGTATATAATGTTGAAGGATATTGAAAGCTATCTTATTCAAAGATGAAGGGTGATCAAGGTTGGTGTATAGATGAAACATAAAGTGAAAATTAAATCTTACAATTATTGAGAAAAACTATGTTTTTTTTCTTAAAGAAGAATTATGCCTGCACATTGAGAAAAATTAGGTACAGGAAATTAAGAGGCAGTTTTGAAATGCACACCAGAGGATGTGGTGGAGTCAATAAATTCATCTGAGAGTGAGTATGTTCTTTGATGAAATTTCCATCTATCCATGGTTTCATATTTCCATCTAGGTGTCACACATGAGAAATATAGAATTGCAAAATCAGGAAAAAGTATGTTTTTGTTGTCTGAATGTTAGTAACAGGAAGTCTGGAAAGCTATTTTGAAATGCACACCAAAGGGTGTTCTTGTGCAAATAAATTTGTCCAAAAGCATGAGTTTGTTATTTGGTGATCAGTCCATCTAGCCATGGGTTCAACTTCTTTTTGATGGTCACACATGTGAACAATAAATCTGCCAAATTAGCAAAAACCATGTAAGCTACAAGAATAAAATATGCATAAATATAACTGTTTATTTAATGATAGCTACAGGAATAAAAACTAATAAACAAAGATATAAAAGCGATTTGTAACAAACGATTTGGTTATAAACAAAAGTAAAAACAAAGTTTCTATTATTATTTAATCTAAGGATTAATAAATGCTAAAGTGTTATCGAATAAGACAGAGAAGTGTTATTTAAATGAAAGGGTGCGTTTTACAGAAGTTTAGAAGGATGTGATTTTGTCATTAAAATGGCATGATTGTTAATGAATGAATGTCTTTTTTATGACACGTCTGATGAAAGGGTGCATTGGTTCAAATCATTGAAGATATATGTATAATTAGTAGATCAAAGAAGTTGAGGATGTCTCTTCTATAAATAATAAGGATCTAAAGAAGAAGATGTGTGTCTCTGTATGTCTCTGTGAGATATGAGAAGAGAGAAAAATGCATCTCTATGATCCGTTTCAGCAGAGTATGTTTGTCAGTGAAGATATGAAGTATGCAGACTATGTCTGTTGCTTTTATATGAAGATCTAAATGCACAAGATTAAGGAATTCTGGTAAAAGAGGAAGCCAGTTAACTTATAAGAAATATAGACCATTAGATATGGCAGCAGGAACATAGTTTAAAAGAAAAAACATGTATCCTAGACAGAAAAAATGGAAGAGTGTGGAAAAATGATGAGTGTAAACTCTGTCACAAAAATGTTGACAAAGTAGAGGAATTACAGTGACAGGGGGAGTCCATGGATCTATAAGTTATCATATCATTCAAGAACCTATTACAAGAGAGGAAGTGTTAAGATAAAAGATAATACATTGATTAAATAACACATTTTAGTTAACAAAGGGGAGATATGATGATAGAGGGAGCTGTCAGAAAATAGAAAGACAGGAAATCCTATATCAAAATAGGTGCAGCATTGGCATAACAGGGTATCCTTTGTCATTGTTGTCAAAGGGGGAGAATGTTTAGAGGTTGCCATCAATGCCAAAGGGGGAGATTGCCGACAAGTTTGGGTTATAGGTGTCATTGATATCAAAGGTGTTCACGAATGACAAAGGAATAACCAATGGATATGATGGCATGACAAACTTAGTGAAAGACTAAAGTAGTAATGGCATGGCATGGCATAAGTTGAGGATGTGGCATGACACATATGATGGCATCGTATGGCATAGTTGAGGATGTGGCATGACACATATGATGACATGGAATATGATGGTGTCCTAATTATGATGAAAGACTAAGGATGGAAAATTTGCTTATGAAGTACAAAGGATAAGCAAAATATACCATGGAAAAGTTAACACAGAGTTAACGCAACATAAGTCAAAGTACAGACGAAATGGCACGATGATGAGGCCGCATAGACAAATATAGTGATGATATGGCACATTGATGAGGTGGCATAGTTATTTGCATGATATTCGATGAATGAGCATCAATTTTTGTATAATCCGCAAAGACAGAAGGCAAATATGCATTAGTTCTAGAATGGACGGTTAGGAAGCATCCCGCACAAGATCCGACGGTTAGGACGCATCCCGCAAAATATAGGCGAAAATCCAAAGTTTCACAAAAGATAAAGATCGAATGGTCAGGGGTAAATCTACAAGGAAATCAACAGTCTAAAAGAATGTAGAAACAAAGTTGCGAAATTCCAAAATTGGAAAGTTGGTCGGGCATCCCGCATCCCGCATGCGGAAGGAAATTTGCAGGGAGGCAACTTTGGAAAGTTGGTTGGACATCCCGCATCCTACATGTCACAATCTGGAAAGATCAGACGACTGAGATTAGTTTCGCTAAAGTAGATCAACTGTATGGAAAGGAGCATGCGGAAAGGAGTTTTAGGAAAGAAAAAACAGACAGTCGACATCCCGCATCCTGCATCTTGTAATATGGAGATTGACGGTGTGGAAAGGAACTTGCGGAAAGAATATTATGGAAAGGAGCATGCGGAAAGGAGTTTGCAAAAAGGAAAAAATAGACAGTCGACAAACCACATCCCACATCCCGCAATCTGGAGATCGATTGTGAGGAAAACACCCAGTGAAGATCAATGGTGGGGAATCGTTGATGAAGAAATCATGGTGCATAAATATGATTTAGAGGAAATATATGTGCTATATCGACGGACCAAAGAGATTCAAAAGTAGATCAAATGACCTAGATTAATTTTGGAGAAGGATATTGCGGACTCATAAGATGGAAGGTGAAGACCATGTTTCTATGAGAAAAATGTGTACAGATGAGCATACGATGAAGATAGATTGTAGAGAGTTCACAAAGGAAGAAAAGAACCACACAGGTGTGAGAAAAAGAAAATCCCGAAGGTCTGAAGATAGAGTATTCCTGCTGATGGAGGGGAGGAAGTCCACAGGCATTGGTTTGACGAATCCTACGATCAGAGAAGAAGGGAACTCATAGATCAGAAGTGATCAATATGTTTTTAATTAATTATTTAATTAAAATCATTAGTCACAGGTTGTTGAAAAGGTGTGACAATCATATTTGAAAGGGCGTGATTGTGAAAGGGTATGTTTCATGAATAAAGAGATGCGTTCGTAGGAAACATGAAGATACTTATACACAAAAGTATGAGTGAGAAAGGTGTCTGTGTCATTGAGATCAATGTAACCATAGAAGAAGACAGAGACCAGTGGGTGTGACAAAGAATAAAGGGAGAAAGAAATATAACACATTACAGAAAACATATTAGGGTGGCAGGGTGGAGCTAGGGCAGGCTACAGGGGTTTGTTTCCTCCTTCCAGCAGAAGCTGGTAAATAGGGTATAGGAGCATCATGCCTATTGTAGCTAACAAAATATGGTGTTGAAGAATCCTTTCAGTAGTAGCTGATAAACTAGGGGGTCATATCCTCCTTCCAATTGGCATTGGTAAATAGGGTGTTGTAGCATCCTTTCTGTCGTGGCTGATAAACTAGGGGGTCATAGCCTCCTTCCAATTGGTATTGGTAAACATTGTGTAATACCATCCTTGTATGTAGCAGCAGGAAAAACTATTTGTAAATAACAATTTTGCAGTAATAGGACGTATTGGTGGTTTACCCTATTGGGCTTCAACGTTAAAATTGTGTTCAATGTATTCTTGTTATTATGTGTTTCTAATGATAGATTTAAAAGTGGTTAAAACAATTAAAAGTCAACAATATTGATTCCCCCCCCCCCCCCTCTCAGTATTGACCAATAAACCAACAACTGCTATTTCGATAGAATTAAATTTTAAAGCTGATAAACTTGTTGTTGCTGCTTCTATTTTACAACCTTTAGAAAATTTGGCTAAGGAAGAATTTAAAATGGAAATCATATTTATTCCTTCAGATCCTGATAATGTGGAACATTGGAAAGTCTTCGCTGATGATAAGAAGGTCATTAATTTCTTAAACAACTTGCATGAGTTTGCTGATTTTAAAGTTGATTGTAAAGAAGAGGGTCTCCACTACCTTGAGTGTGATTTGCAAATTAACCCAACCTCCAGAAATATAGTTGCACTTGAGCAATTGTTTTACATACATGATGGAAAGAAAAAAGAAATAAAAGAAAATATAAACCCAGGTGACCATATTGAATTCAATATATGAACTAGTGAGGATCCTAGACTGGTGAAAATTGGAAAGAATACCCCTAATGGGACAAAGAAATAAATAATAAATCTTTTAAAGGAGTATAAGGATGTTCTGGATTTCACTTATGATGAGCTTAAATTCTATAAGGAGGATGTCCTTCAGCACACCATTCCCTTAAGAGAATGAGGTAGTCCAATGAGGAAAAATTTAAGATGGATTAATCCTAAGTTAGCTCCTTTGGTCAAAGCAGAGTTAGAAAAATTATTGGCTGCCAAAATAATAGCTCCTACAAGATATTCCTCTTGGTGTTCAAATTTGGTTGTGTTTAGAAAAAAAATGGTTCAATCAGATGATGTGTGGATTTCAAAAATATAAATGTTGTTGGATATAAAGACAATTATCCCCTTCCCAAAATGGAAACACTTCTCCAAAGAGTAACAGGTTCAAGAATGATGTTAATGCTTGATGGTTTTTTTGGTTATAACCAAGTCATGGTAAAAAAGGAAGATAAGCAGAAAACTACATTCATTAATCCTTGGGCACTTTTCAGTTTTAAGAATGTCTTTTGGTTCAACTAATGCTGGGGATACATTTCAAAGAGCCATGGATTTTTCTTTCAAAGACTTGATTGGAAGAATCATTGAAATATATCAAGATGATTTCATAGTTTTTTCAAAGGATAGGAAAAGTCATATTGGTCATCTAAAATAGGTTTTTGAAAGATGCAGAGAGTTTGCGATTTCATTAAATACTTCCAAGTCTATTTTGGGGTAACTAAAGGAGAATTTTTGGGCCACATAGTCTCATAAGATGGATTTAAAGAAGATCCTGAAAGGATTGAAGCAATTGCAAAGATCCCTCTTCCCACATCAAAGAATTCCCTTCAATCTTTCCATGGAAAGATTAACTTTGTTCACAGGTTTATCCCAAACTATGCTGAAATAGCTAAGCCACTTACAAATTGCTTAAAAAAGATGCAAAATTTGAATGGGATGAACAAGGTAAGAAGTCCTTTAAAGAAATTAAAGCTTCCATTTATAAAGCCCATGCCATGGTAAGCCCATATTATTTTAAGGACTTCCATATTTTCTCATTTGCTTCAGAAGACACCATTGATGGTGTCTTTCTTCAAGCTAATGATAAAGGTCAATATCATCCTATTCCATACATGAGTAGGGCCCTGCAAGCATTAGAGTTAAAGTATCATATAACAAAAAACAAGAATATGCCTTGGTTAAGTCCCTCAAACATTTAAGAATTTTATTGGGTATTATAAGGTAATTGGATATGTTCCTAACTCAACAGTCAAAGAAGTGTTGTCTCCATGCAAAATAGATTGATAGCCATGGAAGGTCTCAAACACATAAATTCCATCCTAAGCATAATGATAAATGGAAAAAGAAGCCTCATTTTCAAGAACAAATACCTCCAAACACTTTAGATTCTTCCAACTATGTTGATAATCAATCCATTCCTTATTGAAGACCTTGTGGAACTTTTCATGAAGAGTCAATTTGTCATTATTTCCTCCAAGTTTTTAAGGGTGAGCCTTATACATCATTAAAATGAGCACATAAATGTTTGTAGTGATGAGGAACCTATGTCAAGAGAAGAATGGTTTGATTCGATGGAACAAAGTAGGGAGAATTATGTGAATAATCTTGTTGATAAGGTAACTGAAGTCTATGGAAAAAATTCCACTTGAGGGAAGGTTTTGGAAATGGAAAGACATAAAGGGTTCACTTACCAAAGGAGAGGAAAACAAAGTCAAGAAAAGATACAAGCAAGCACTCCCAAGGTACCTTCTCCCCCCAAAGATTATGTTCCTGCAAGAGAAGATTTTAATGCTGATTTAGAATATTATGTAAGAAGCTTAAAGGTTCATGTTCCTTTTTTAGAGATCACGAAGATGGAATATCAAAGGAATAGGTTCCTCCAAGTCATAGAAGAACCCCCTCCAATGAAGCTAGTATGAAAAAGATAGTCAAAGGAATTTTGAAAATCCATAAGTGAATCCTTCCAAGATGCACCTATGATTTTGCAAGTGGTTGATAGATGGAATCAAAAGAACCAACCATTTTTCATCACTTTGCTTGTGATTGGGTCCAACCTTTATAATTGTATGCTTGATTCTGGTGCAACTTCAAATGTTATGCCTAAGAAAGTGATGGAATAACTTAACTTAATAATTTCAAGGCCTTACCATAACATTTATGCCATGGATAGTAAAAATATGGAAATGTCTGGTTTTATAAAGGATCCACAAATACATTTGGCTATGTTTCCTGGTATACAATTAACAATGGATGTAGTAGTGGTTGATGTTCCTGATGCCTGGGGCATGTTAATATCTTGAAGAATTGTTGTTGATTTGGGTGGAAATATACAAATGGACCTCACATATGCTACTATTCACACTATATATGGAACCATGGTTAGACTAAACAGGGAGCTAGAAAGAAGGTATCACATAGAAGATCCCAGGTACCCAAAGAATGAATTTAAGTATACATAAGATGGGATTAGGAATTATGCTATCCTTGCTAATTTTCTAGATCCCATAATAGAAACAGATGAAAGAATTTTTGTTGACAAAGTGTGGCATATGCATTTTCATGGTGCACATTGTCACGTCCCCATGCCTCCGGCCGGCGAAGAGGACGCGACCCAAGCTTCAATCACCCGGGCTAAGAGCCCCATGAACATGTACATGCATAAAATTTGCAGAAACAGAATGCTGAAAGAAAATGCATTGCAGTATAACATGCATAAACGCAATTGTTTATCATACACAGCTATAATTATTTATCTTGCACAGCGGAATCAACATGCATTCACACGAGCATTCCTTTTAACATGTTCATCATTTTCATATCATTGACAGAAAATATGGTTGTAGAAGTAAAAATGGGCAAGATTACTTATCTTATGAAAACTTTGCTCTGCAACTAGCTACGTCGCTGCAATGTTCCACCCAACCATAGGCCAGCGTGCTCCTTAATCTCTCAGCAACGTTGCCACCCCCGAGCTGGGCATGATTCTCCAAGGAATAAGGGAACTAGCAGGCTTACACATAGCCAAGGATATACAAAACACACATCCAAGCCAACAAAGTTGGGTTTATCAGGCCATCAAGGAGTTGGTAAAGGCTAAATGCTAAGCTGGTGAGCTCATTGCAGAGCCAAGAACACCTACACCAGAACTATCCTGACCTCTAAGACACCCAAACACACCCAACACAAGGAATCAGTCCCTTCTCTGCTACACAGTCCCTCAGGCCCTGCATTCCCTTCCAGTGCTATTCAAGGGTGATGGAGAAGAAGGCCAGCCCTCTAGCTCTGTCTGTGTGGTTTCCAGCCACCAGGTTTATCAAGCAAAACTAAGCCCCCATCCCTGCTCCCAATACAGTCCGAAGACCAACCATTGCACTAAGGCAATCAATTTAGCTATCACAGCTTAAACCAGGGAAAATGACTTCAAACCATCTACAACAGTCCCCAAACGTAACAACAAACACAGCTCATGGCCCGGGGAAATTAACAGCCCCCGAAATGCATCAGTGGACGCGGCTCACAACGTGGGGAAAACTCAACCTGTCCTTGGGCAATGAAGTCGCTGGGAAAACATACATAGACCATGCTAGGAAAGAGATTATAGTTCCCCAGCTTGGGCATGAATGAAAACGACAACGCAGGACCCACGAATCAGTCCGTGAGGGAAGAATACAGCCAAACCATCCGTAGATCCGCAGAGGAAAAATACGTGGATAAAAACCAGGAAAATCCTGTGCGTGGAAAACAATCCGACCCTGTGAGGAATGAACAGACAATGGAGGTCCTGCGTGAGGAAAAACAGCTCCGTTTTTTTCCGTGGATGAACAAACAGGAAGGACGTGAAAATTCGAAGTGCGTGAGCCTTCAGCACAGTCGTGGAGAGAAGATCTGCGTGAGAGGATGAACAACAAAATCGTGGGTAGAGTGTGCGTGTGGGTGAGGACTAACAGTCCTGCCACCCCACTTCCAAGACCATAACTACCTCAACCACTAGCAGCCTTTCTTAATGAAAGTGGTTGGAATAAAACAAAGGAAGAAGACATATGGATTTTTCTCTCATTGGCCAAGGTTGACAATTTCCCCCACCCCTATCCTTGTGAAAATCATGCCCCTTTCTCATTTTAGTTGCCGTGATCGTAGCTGGTTGGGTTCATTTTTAATTATAGATGCATATTTACATGATGACCGTCATAATATATGCCGCATGCCCCGATATACCATCGGTGACAATTCAAATCCAAAACATAACATAACCGATCAAGGGTGGGGCCTTGGCCTTTAGCTCCACACCCTGATCATTTACAATTTATACATCATATACATCTAATGTAACGGGGTCAAAACTGGGACATTACACACATTCTAGATATGGTAAAGGTTTTGGTATTGTCATCAAGTTGCCTACTGGTCAAGTGTACAAGTTTGCATACATATTAGAATTTGATGTCACTAATAATGTAGCTGAGTATGAAGCTTTGTTACTTGGTTTGGAAGCTTGCAAGGGCATGGATATAAAGTTTCTAAATATTAAAGGGGATTTAGACTTGATTGTGTCACAAGTCAAAGGTCAGTTTGCATGCAAATATGAAAGGTTAAAAATATATATGAATGCAATATGGGACATTATGGAATTCTTTGAAGCATTAAACCTTATTGATGTTGACAAGTTTGGGTTATAGTTTTCATTGATGTCAAAGGCGTTCACGAATGACAAAGGAATATCTAGTGGATATGATGGCAGGAAAAACTCAGTGAAAGACTAAAGTAGTAATGGAATGGCATGGCATAAGTTGAGGATGTGGCATGACACATATGATGGAATCGCATGTCATAGTTGAGGATGTGGCATGACACATATGATGACATGGAATATGATGGTGTCCTAATGATGATGAAAGAATAAGGATCGAAAAGTTGCTTATGAAGTACAAAGGATAAGCAAAATATACCATGGTAGAATTAACACAAAGTTAACGCAACATAAGCCAAAGTAAATATGAAATGGCATGATGACGAGGTGTCATAGACGAAGATAGTGATGACATGGGTCATTGATGAGGTGGAATAGTTATCTACATGAGATCCGGTGAATGAGTATCAATTTTTGTATAATCCACAAAGAAAGAATGCAGATCTGCATTAGTTCTAAAATGGATGGTTACAAAGCATCCTGCACAAGATCTGATGGTTAGGAAGCATTTCGCAAAATATAGGCAGAAAAGCCAAAGTTCCACAAAAGATCAAGATCGGATGGTCAGGGGTAAATCCGCAAGGAAATCAACGGTCCAGAAGAATGCAGAAACAAAGTTGCGGAATGAAATCACGGAAGTCCAAAATTGGAAAGTTGGTCGGGCATCCTGCAATCTGGAAATATCAGACAACTGAGATTAGTTCCACTAAAGTAGATCGACGGTACGGAAAGGAACTTGCAGAAAGAAGCTTGCAGACATTAGAGGAAATTTGAGGTCTAAAATGGGCCTCGTAAGGAAAATAATAAAATAATAGTCAAAATAATAAAATAATAGTTAAAATAATAAAATAATAGTTATTAATTTTGGAGGAAGAATGAAAAAAACTACTTTTTTGTTCATATTTTCGACATATCTCCCTGTGTTTTTACTCAAATTCTGAGCAGGAGAGCTCGTTGGATGCGGTATTTAATTATACATCCAACAAGTACCCACATTTCATACATTTGACATACCCGGCTACCCCAAAAACAATAAATACCTGAAAAATGTGATGATGACATCATCATCACATTTTTTCAAGTATGTATTGTTTTTGGGGTAGCTGGGTCTATCAAAAGTATGCAGTGTGGGTACTCGTTGGATGCAAAATTAAATTCCACATCCAACGAGCTCTCTCGCTCGGAATTTGAGTAAAAACACAGCGAGATATGTCGAAAATACGAACAAAAAAAGTAGTTTTCTTTTTATGACAAATATGTCAATTCAACCATTATGGTCGACTCATTTTATTGAAATTTTATTGGTTCTTGAATTCCAACTCACAAAATTTATTGTTGGTGTGTTTTCTTATAAGGCCCATTTTAGACCCCAAATTTCCTCTAATGAAGGAGCATGCCGAAAGGGGTTTACGGAAAGACAAAAATGGACAGTCGACAACCTGCATCCCGCAATTTGGAGATCGACTGTCTGGAAAATTCCCAATGAATATTGACACTGCGGAAAGCAACTTGTGGAAATAATCTTACGGAAAGGAGCATGTGGAAAGGAGTTTGCGGAAAGGAAAAAATAGACAGTCGACAACCTGCTTCCCACATCCCGTAATCTGGACATCGACAGTCAGGAAAACGCCCAACGAAGATCAATGGTGGGGTATTTTTGATGAAGAAATCAAAGAGAATATAGGTGAACGTAACTCTGCAAAGGAACTTTGGGACAAGATAAAAGACCTCTACATAGTTGAGCAAAGAGCAGAAGAAAGAATGATCTTTCTCAAGGATGTTAGTGAAGATGAAAAGATAAGTGAAGATGAAGAGAATTTATTTATAGGAACAACAAACTCAGATGAGGAATCAAAAGTGGACATAGAATCCCAATACATGGCTGCTGTGGATGAAATTGAAAAGTGTAGGAAAAAGAACAAAGTCTTGAAAGGAAAATTGTCAAAATGTCAAGAAGAGAAGAATTCAAAAGAAGAGGAAGTCAAAACCATCCAAGAAGAGCTACACAATTCAAGACAACAAGTGTTGGCTAGTATGAAAGAGGTCAAGAGCTTAAAACAAGAAATTGTTGAATTCAAGGAAGAAGTGAAGAAGATAAAAGATCAGCTAACTGTTAGTGAGAAGTTCAAGGAAAGTACTGAAGCTCTTAATAAATTCCTCAGCTTACAAATATCCCCCAGGGATAAGACAGGTCTTGGATATAATCATAAAGGATCAAGCTCCATCATTCATGAACATGTTGAAAATGTTAAATGTCAGCATGATTCCTCCAAAAAGATACACCCAGGAAGGAAAAGAATCACAAAGAAATGAAGTCCAGTTATCATAATTTTTTTCATCCTCCCAAGATGAAAAATTTCAGAAGACATGCAAAAGAAAAGAGTCATTACAAGCAGAAAAACCAGAGATTCTCCAAACATACATTCTATGGATATTGTCATTTCTTTCACAAGTTTGATCACAAGGACGATGATTGTAGAATCAATGTAAAAGATGAAGGGATGATAAGGAAATAAGACACCAACATATCTAATGGAAAAAGACTTATTTGCTTCATATGTCATAGTATTGGACACTTTGCAAAACATTGCAAGAATAGTACATGCAGATACTTTCAGGAAAATCAGAAAAAAGGTATGGAAGATTGTTATACCCAAATTCTGTCACCACCATGTGATAAGACCTTTGAATTACATATTTTCCCTTAATCCCAGCACTTGGAGTGGAAACCCATGTTGTTTGTCAATCTTACATAAGAATACTCAGCACCACACTTTCCCCGTTAACCATGAGCGGTACCTTGCTCGCACTTCCTGTATCTTGTTTGCCATATGTGGTGCCACCGCCTATGGCCTTTGGTCCATAATCATTTCTAACCTAAACCACTCTGTCATAAGAGGAGAAAAGCGGTGCCCTGTGTAAAATGGGAAAAAGAGAAGTTTCTCGAGGATTCTAGATCATGAGCCTCGTGTCCTCCCTTATCCCTATCATTGTGGGTCAGTGGAGCTCGAGATCCCCCATCATAGGATCTTAGAGGCCATCTCATCCACAAATCTCTCAACCATTCCTATCCATTGAGCCTTATAAATACAAGTTCATGTCCATGGTTGACGGGGAGAACAATAGAGGTATTGTTATGCTGTTGGATTGACCACTTGGCCCAAGCCATTTGAGAGCATAGAGAACAAAGTTGGAGCTTATGGGGATGAAGTGTTGGTTTCATGGATATGCATGTCAACACTAAGGCTTAATTGGTTGTAATATTCTCCATTCATCTTAATGCAAAGCTGATTTTCGTCCCACATTACTGTTGTTTTGATTTCGCATGTAAATGTTGTTAGATTCCTTAGTCACTAACATGGATATGTAGATGATGTTCTGGTAGCTTTGATGTGTTTGCATGTTTGATCTTGTTGCAGGTACACATGTTTACTATCGAAGCAACATTCCAGATTTCTACGACATCCAGGGAGGGTCTTCATCCTTTGTCGTTCACTCATTTGTTCTGGATCTGAACCATTCAGACCAGAGGAATAACTTCTGTCCACAGAAGGTGAAATATTCCTGCTTACAAATCTGGCGAATCTGCTGGGGAATAGACATATGTATCAGTTGATCTGATCTTCCTCAGTTCTTCAACTCTTGTCCGAATCTAGACTCCATCTCCAACTCTCTCTAGTCAAATATGCTATCTGACTCAGTGAATTTTGGTTTGAAACTTCCAGATCTGTCTAGATCTGAATTATTTCGACCTTTTATGCTCTTTTTTATTCTCAATCTATCAGTTTTTACTTTGATCTAATATTTTTATGACTTGATCTGTCATTCTCCTTTGTTTTTTGGATTTACATAGGGAACCACTCTTATGCAGTTGGCGAGAAGCGGTGCCACCACCTGAACCTAGTTAGCAGCCTGTAGTGCCACCGCCTGAGTCCTGTTGGCGAGAAGCGGTGCTGGTCCAGAACTGCTCTATCAAGACCGATGTAGCGCGGTGCCAGGTAGGCCTCATTCCAAGACCTCTTTTTTCTCATTTTTTGTGAAAAATTTGAGTTGATTTGCTTTCAACCCTGCACTGTCAGGATTGTGTGTTAGAATCTGATGCTTGTGGTTTGAAATTTTATGGTTAAAGATTGGTTTGATTGGAAAATTCAAAAGCTATATTAGGCTTATTGGTTGTTCATTCACTTCTATGCTTGTTGGTTGTGATTGTGAAAATACTTCTTGTTTTTTGAAAAGCTTAGGGTGCTAGTAAGATCTCTTTTCATTTCTGTTATATAGACTGAAAGAAAAACATTTGATTAGCGTCTTGGTTTCATTTTTTTTTGTTTTCATAGAGAACTTATTTTTCCTTCTTTAAAAAAGAAATTTTTGACTGAGATTAGGTTATCATCATTAAACATTAGACATTGGATCTTTGATTGGCCTTACAAGCTTTTAGGCTCTTTATGTTCTTTTGTCTCTCATGCATTTAATACTATCTCATCAAACTAAAAATATGGTAGTTTTAAGTTAGACTTATCTATGTTTTAAGAAAAAATGAAAAATAGAGTGCATATGCATGTAGTGTGCTTCTTGTTTTTCTTTTAGGAAAAGAGACTCTTTCCCTTCTTATTGCTTTCAGAAAAGAGAAATCAGTTTGGAAAGTGTTTCTTGTCTTTGAATTTGTGTTCAAGATTGTTGTTTGGAAATATTTTTGGTTTTGAAACAAAAGAAAATACTTTCTTTCCCTCCCGTAGGTAGGCATACCGAACGGTAAAGTGAAATATTTGCGTATGCATATTGCATGGTTTTACTTTTTTTTGTCAAAACACCATGCATTCACCTAACCGTCCACTTTAAAATTAACAGTAGTTATAGGTTAAAATTTACATAGAAATTGGAGTGATAGGTGTTTGTGCTAGAAATTGTTTCCAGACTACAGAGAAACAAGCCAACACAATCTCAAATATTCAATCAAATAAAACTAGGTTTTAGGGTTTTTGAAAGGTTTTTCTGGTTGTAAATTTTGGTGACCAAAGGAAATACAATCATAAGACAAATAGGAACTAAATCACAAGTAAAGAAGAGCAGATATGCATAATATAATAACTAGGTATCCAACAGAACATAACTTTGAAGTTCATCCACAATAGGCAAGCATTACAAGCAAAGAAACCATAAACCAACAATGAATTTACCAATTGTGTAGCTAAACAAGCTATAAATGAAGCCAAAACGCAGACTGAAGGGTAAAAAGGATCATATATTTCATAATCAGTTCCTCAAATACACATGAGAGTCATATACTTAGCTTATCAACAAGTCCTGGAGACCTCCTCTAGCCAGCCAAAGAGTAGCACCCTTCTTCTGTACCCATGTCCCTCTTTTATAATTACAAAGAAGTAGTTCTATCTTCCCTTCATTAGGTCTAAATTAAACTACCCAGCAGTTACATTAACTAACTTTCAACTAATTGACTAAAAATAGCAAAATCGGATTCCTGGCAAAAATGACGAATTTCTGAAAAATAGGTGTCAAAGAAGCTTCCATATCTCTCAATTCGTGACACCTGTGTAAAAAATGAGAGGTTTTTGTGAATGGGTCACTGATGGGAAAAAAACTCCCTTGGTTTTTAAAAATTCATCTCCAATAAATCATAATATGCCCCACAAGATGAACACTAAAACTTGAAATATTAAATATTTTTACAACCCTGAAAAATAGGCTGTAAAGATTAAACTGAATCTTTCAAAGCTTGACAGTTGTTGCAAAATTGAGAGAGGTTTTTGTGCATGAGTATCTTATGAACAAAAGCCATTTTTGTTTTCTAAAATTCATCTCCATCAGCTCGTGGTCTACATTCAATTTCAATAACCCAAAACAAGAAAAACAGAGCAAAATTCTCAATAATCTTTGCATTTCAATATCCTCTTTTCATCTGAAATTTCTTCTAGCATTTGTCTACCCTACCAGTATTTGATCACTTCTAGTAATTTCATCATCATGTGCCTGATCATTGCAAGAACTACTGTTGCTGGCAGAGCTGGTTCTGGGACCTCCTGTATTCCATGACTGAATATCCACTGGCATATCTCTCTGATTATGATCATGCCATTCTTCTTTTTCCAGCATTCTCCGTCTTTATCAAAGATATTCTAAATATTTGTTGATCAACTCATGTTTTTTAAAGTGTTCACCCTGTAAACAAACAAGATAAATGTACATTCTCCGGTATCACTACAGTTTGTTTTGAGTACAACAGTCCAAAGAAATGGAATGATCTGAAGAACAAATGTCAAAGAACAGTAATCAACAACAATTGATTGCCTTATGTAAATATCCTTTCACCTGTTGGGAAGGTCAATGAGTTAGTGGAATTAAATCATGGGTCCCTTGGATTGGAAGCATGATCATCTGAGTTTTTGGATAAGACTTATAAAATTATTCCAGGATTTACACTCTAAAGCCGGTCATTGATCATATGCACCAAACTCTGGATGAAAATAATGGGCCACTTAACAAAATCATCAGATGTAAGACATGAAATCCACATAGGAACCCTTCAAATATTTTAAATGCTTAATAATAGCTGATCTCAGAGATGGGCAGAGAGCTGAAACAATGAAACTGCATGTGAAGTTGGGCATGTCTAGTGTTGAATTTTCAATGGGATCCTTTTCACAAGCAGCATCCAGACCATACGAAAGTGGCTCTATCACAAAACTTGCCTCAAAATTTTCCTCACTGTCATCATTTGCCATAAATTTGCATATAGTTGCCAGAATCTCCCTCACATGAGACCAGGCACCTGTTTCACTGATAAACTTGGCAAAACACGTATTAAATGTGATAAATGATGTAGTTAACCTCTTAGGGACGAAACCCCCCAAAAAAATCGAACTGAAAAATGACTATTTTAACAAAAACAATTTTCTTGTAGCGCCCTAGTGTAACTTTTTTTGGCAAACGCTACAAGAATCCCTGTTTTGTGATTTTTTAACCAAAAGTCCAAACCAAGTGTTGTTTTTTTGGTAAATGACTTTAAGTAATGTCTTATGCTATTTCTTTAGAACCTTTTAGAAATATATGCATCCGATAACCCATAAAAACCATGAAATTAATTAAATCAAGCAAAAATTAAAAAAGAAAAGCTGTAAAATCAACTATAAACCTAAGGCTAAAATCAAAATATTTTAAAAGAAACCAAGGTCAAAACTTGAAAACAATAAGAAAAATCATACTTTTAAGACAAGCAAATGGTTCAAAAATAGAAAACAAAATCAGGCTATAACATCTGGCTCCTGCTGCGGGATGAAGTCCTCCCTGTGAGGATTCAAGAACCTGTAGACTGGTGCCTTCTGTAACCAAAACTGCCTGCTTTTCTGCAAAACATCCATTGGGCTATGGAGTCTTTATTCAATCCTTCACACACTGATATATATACAATGAAAATCAAATCTCTTTCTTTAAGGGACCTTCCATTTACTGAATCGAATTGTAATCCCATTTCCAATGTAACCAGGAAAAAATTTCATCAACCCACCAAAACTTGTTTCCAACTCCATATATATATATAATCAGAAATATTGGAAAACATGAAGAGCAAAGATTTAACAACTTATAGCCACTTTCATTAAATGGTGTCTCTGAAATAACAGATTTATAACTTAGTATTGACTCTAAATAATCTGCTACTGGATCATAAAAATTTCCATAAGTTACCTCTTCCTATTCTATGAAATAG
>LPNX011110004.1:272790-448194 GCA_001517045.1 Pseudotsuga menziesii | reverse complement strand
CATATACTTAGCTTATCAACAAGTCCTGGAGACCTCCTCTAGCCAGCCAAAGAGTAGCACCCTTCTTCTGTACCCATGTCCCTCTTTTATAATTACAAAGAAGTAGTTCTATATTCCCTTCATTAGGTTGAAATTAAACTACCCAGCAGTTACAATAACTAACTTTCAATAAATTGACTAAAAATAGCAAAATCGGATTCCTGGCAAAAATGGTGAATCTCTGAAAAATAGGTGTCAAAGAAGCTTCCATATCTCTCAATTCGTGACACCTGCATAAATAATAAGAGAGGTTTTTGTGAATGGGTCAGAGATGGACAAAAATTTCTCTTGGTTTTTAAAAATTCATCTCCAATAAATCATAATATGCCCCGCAAGATGAACACTAAAACATGAAATATTAAATATTTTTACAACCCTGAAACATAGGCTGTAAATATTAAAGTGAATCTTTCAAACCTTGATAGTTGTTACAAAACTGAGAGAGGTTTTTGTGAATGAGTCTCTTATGAAAAAAAGCCTCTTTTTGTTTTCTACAATTCACCTCCATCAGCTTGTGGTCTGCATTCAATTTCAATAACCCAAAATAAGAAAAACAAAGCAGAATTCTCAATAATCTTTGCATTTCAATATCCTCTTTTCATCTGAAATTTCTTCTAGCTTTGCTCTGCCCTACCAGTATTTGATCACTTCTAGTAATTTCATCATCATGTTCCTGATCATTGCAAGAACTACTGTTGCTGGCAGAGCTAGTTCTTGGACCTCCTGTATTCCATGACTGAATATACACTAGCATATCTCTCTGAATATGATCATGCCATTCTTCTTTTTCTAGCATTCTTCGTCTTTCTCAAAGATATTCTAAATATTTGTTGATCAACTCATGTTTTTTAAAGTGTTCACCCTGTAAACAAACAAGATAAATGTACATTCTCCGGTATCACTACAGTTTGTTTTGAGTACAGCAGTCCAAAGAAATGGAATGATCTGAAGAACAAATGTCAAAGAACAGTAATCAGCAACAATTGATTGCCTTATGTAAATATCCTTTCACCTATTGGGAAGGTCAATGAGTTAGTGGAATTAAATCATGGGTCCCTTGGATTGGAAGCATAATCATCTGAGTTTTTGGATAAGACTTATAAAATTCTTCCAGGATTTACACTCTAAAGCTGGTCATTGATCATATGCACCAAACTCTGGATGAAAATAATGGGCCAGTTAACAGAATCATCAGATGTAAGACAGGAAAGCCACATAAGAACCCTTCAAATATTTTAAATGATTAATAATAGCTGATCTCAGAGATGGGAAGAGAGCTGAATCCATGAAACTGCATGTGAAGTTGGGCGTGTCTAGTGTTGACTTTTCAATGGGATCCTTTTCACAAGCAGCATCCAGAGCCACATTTAGACCATACGAAAGTGGCTCTGTCACAAAACTTGCCTCAAAATTTTCCTCACTGTCATCATTTGCCATAAATTTGCATACAGTTGCCAGAATCTCCCTCACATGAGACCAGACACTTGTTTCATTGATAAACTTGGCAAAACACGTATTAAATGTGATAAATGATGTAGTTAACCTCTTAGGGACGAAACCCCCAAAAAAAATCGGACTGAAAAATGACTATTTAAAAAAAAACGATTTTCTTGTAGCGCCCTAGTGTAACTTTTTCTGGCAAACGCTACAAGAATCCCTGTTTTGTGATTTTTTAACCAAAACTCCAAACCAAGTGCTGTTTTTTTGGTAAATGACTTTAAGTAATGTCTTATGCTATTTCTTTAGAACCTTATAGAAATTTATTTATCCGATAAACCCATAAAAACCATGAAATTAATTAAATTAAGAAAAAATTAAAAAGAAAAGCTGTAAAATCAACTATAAACCTAAGGCTAAAATCAAAATATTTTAAAAGAAACCAAGGTCAAAACTTAAAAACAATAAGAAAAATCATATTTTTAAGACAAGCAAATGGTTCAAAAATAGAAAACAAAATCAGGCTATAACATCTGGCTCCTGCTGCGGGATGAAGTCCTCCCTGTGAGGATTCAAGAACTTGTAGACTAGTGCCTTCTGTAACCAAAACTGTCTGCTTTTTCTACAAAACATCCATTGGGCTATCGAGTCTTTATTCAATCCTTCACACACTGATATATATACAATGAAAATCAAATCTCTTTCTTTAACGGACCTTCCATTTACTGAATCAAATTGTAATCCCATTTCCAATGTAACCAGGAAAAAATTTCATCAACCCACCAAAACTTGTTTCCAACTCCAAATATATATATAATCAGAAATATTGGAAAACATGAAGAGCAAAGATTTAACAAATTATAACCACTTTCATTAAATGGTGTCTCTGAAATAACAGATTTATAACTTAGTATTGACTCTAAATAATCTGCTACCGCATCATAAAAATTTCCATAAGTTACCTCTTCCTGTTCTATGAAATAGATAGGCTGTCCATAAGAATATTTTGTTCCATGAATATCAAGAAGGCATTGGTGAAAAAAGACATCAGGATCAGCTTGAATTTTCTCGATAATTTTTTGAATAGTATCATCAATAGTGTCAACACTTTGAACCTCCTTTTCCACACTGTCTTCAAATGAATGACTATCATGGATTGGCTTTTGTTGTTCAAGAATAATAGACTGAATGCATTCTTGAATCTGCTGATCAGATTGTGACATATCACACACCTCACAGATTTCTGGGTCTTTCTTTTCAATTCCATCATCATATTTATTAAAAATTAGAGCATCTTCATAATGATTTTGAACAACAGATTTATCATAACCATGAATATAAGCAACTTCTGAAAAAATGTGAACAGCCTGGCCTTCATCGATTTTAGTATCGAAACCAAAAGGAATAGAATCTGATTCATCACAGAGTTCTTGTCTTGGAAACCTAATCTCTTCATCATAACAAGGAGCATTCTGAGAAATTTCGAATGATGCTGCTAAAGGTTTGTTTTTTCCTTCAATACAAAGCCGATCTTTAACACAATAATGATTTCCAATAGTTTTTTTAACTAGAGATTGATCTTCAAAAGGATTAGCATTCAAATGGTTATTAAGGCTGTTGAAATCATTATGAGAATATTCCAAACTTTCTCTACTGATCTCATCACTTGAAAAATCCTCAACCTGACCTAAAACAACAACTTGATTATCTTAATGATCATGGAATTCTTCCTTGACAGCAGTATCTGAAAATGTTACCTCTTCATTTTCAACAAATTCTGAAACTTCAACTTCTTTGTGACATGTTTTGAACCCTTGATTGTACTTATCATCATGATTTTTTGAATAAGAAATTGTATTATAAACATCAGCCTGCTCACAACAATCTTTAAAAAAGAGTTTAGCTGAGAACACATACTTACAATGTTTCCAAAAACATGTGTGAAATTCTTTTAGTGAGGAAATGCTAGTAGCGGGAAGAGAAAAATACCAATCTCGTGCATCTTTCTCAAGGGAATACATGAACATCTTCATGCTGGATATTTAACTGGACCATACATTGATGAAATTTGATGAGGTGATCTGAACGATTATCCTCTTTGCTTTCTCTAAACCATGGAAGACAATCTCCCCAAACATCCATAGTAGGTACTGAATTTGGAAAACCTGGAATATCAGAAAAATTTAAAGATGCAAACCTTCGAGCCAGAATAGCTTCCATGGACATTGTCCTCTGCATCTTGAAATAGTGGAGTTGCTAATCAATTTGTCAAGACAGAGTTTGTTTTTTTCTCCTCAGAAAGAGAAAGGGGTGACAGTAGTTCAAACTATTTAGGGCTGCATAAAGTTGGGAATGACTGAAATCTTCTAATTCTTCTAGCTGTTTTCAGTATCTGTTTTGGGTCTGAAACACCCAGCTGCAAAGGTGAAACAGGTTTGTTTCTAGTTCCAATTCCCCTACTAGCCACTGTGACAAATTGTTGAAAAGTAGTCTTACAGATATGCTGGTTTAAGTTCACCTCTTAAAACCAGTAAAATGATAAGTATCCCAGGGAAAATTTTGTTTTCAACTTCGTTCCTCGGCAACGACGCCAAAGATGTTTGTGCTAGAAATTGTTTCCAGACTACAAAGAAACAAGGCAACACAATCTCAAATATTCAATCAAATAAAACTAGGTTTTAGGGTTTTTGAAAGGTTTTTCTGGTTGTAAATTTTGGTGACCAAAGGGAATACATTCATAACCCAAATAAGAACTAAATCATAAGTAAAGAAGAGCAGAGATGCATAATATAATAACCAGGTATCCAACAGAACATAACTTTGAAGTTCATCCACAATAGGCAAGCATTACAAGCAAAGAAACCATAAAACAGCAATGAATTTACCAATTGTGTAGCTAAACAAGCTAGAAATGAAGCCAAAACAAAGACTAAAGGGTAAAAATGATCATATATTTCATAATCAGTTCCTCAAATACACATGAGAGTCATATACTTAGCTTATCAACAAGTCTTGGAGACCTCCTCTAGCCAGCCAAAGAGTAGCACCCTTCTTCTGTACCCATGTCCCTCTTTTATAATTACAAATAAGTAGTTCTATCTTCCCTTCATTAGGTCGAAATTAAACTACCCAGCATTTACATTAACTAACTTTCAACTAATTGACTAAAAATAGCAAAATCGGATTCCTGGCAAAAATGGTGAATTTCTGAAAAATAGGTGTCAAATAAGCTTCCATATCTCTCAATTCGTGACACCTGTGTAAAAACTGAGAGATTTTTTTGTGAATGGGTCCGTGATGGACGAAAAATTCTATTGGTTTTTAAAAATTCATCTTGAATCAATCATAATATGCCCCGCAATATGAACACTAAAACATGAATTATTAAATATTTTTACAACCCTGAAAAATAGGCTGTAAAGATTAAATGGAATATTTCAAACCTTGATAGTTGTTGCAAAACTGAGAGAGGTTTTTGTGAATGGGTATCTTATGAACAAAAACCTCTTTTTTTTTTTCTCTAATTCATCTCCATCAGCGCGTGGTATTCATTCAATTTAAATAACTCAAAACAGGAAAAACAGAGCAGAATTCTCAATAATCTTTGCATTTCAATATCCTCTTTTCGTCTGAAATTTCTTCTAGCATTGCTTTGCCCTACCAGTATTTGATCACTTCTAGTAATTTCATCATCATGTGCCTGATCATTGCAAGAACTATTGTTGCTGGCAGAGCTGGTTCTTGGACCTCCTGTATTCCATGACTGAATATCCACTAGCATATTTCTCTGATTATGATCATGCCATTCTTCTTTTTCCAACATTCTTCGTCTTTCTCAAAGATATTCTAAATATTTGTTGATAAAATCATGTTTTTTAAAGTGTTCACCTTGTAAAAAAACAAGATAAATGTGCATTCTCCGGTATCACTACAGTTTGTTTTGAGTATAGCAGTCCAAAGAAATGGAATGATCTGAAGAACAAATGTCAAAGAACAGTAATCAACAACAATTGATTGCCTTATGTAAATATCCTTTCACCTGTTGGGAAGGTCAATGAGTTAGTGGAATTAAATCACGGGTCCCTTGGATTGGAAGCACGATCATCTGAGTTTTTGGATAAGACTTATAAAATTCTTCCAGAATTTACACTCTAAAGCTGGTCATTGATCATATGCACCAAACTCTGGATGAAAATAATGGGCCAGTTAACAAAATCATCAGATGTAAGAGAGGAAAGCCACATAAGAACCCTTCAAATATTTTAAATGCTTAATAATAGCTGATCTCAGAGATGGACAGAGAGTTGAATCCATGAAAATGCATGTGAAGTTGGGCGTGTCTAGTGTTGACTTTTCAGTGGGCTCCTTTTCACAAGCAGCATCCAGAGCCACATTTAGACCATATGAAAGTGGTTCTGTCACAAAACTTGCCTCAAAATTTTCCTCACTGTCATCATTTGCCATAAATTTGCATACAGTTGCCAGAATCTCCCTCACATGATACCAGACACCTGTTTCACTGATAAACTTGGAAAAACACGTATTAAATGTGATAAATGATGTAGTTAACCTCTTAGGGACGAAAACCCCAAAAAAAATCGGACTTAAAAATGACTTTTTTAGCAAAAACGATTTTCTTGTAGCGCCCTAGTGTAACTTTTTCTGGCAAACGCTACAAGAATCCCTGTTTTGTGATTTTTTAACCAAAACTCCAAACCAAGTGTTGTTTTTTTGGTAAATGACTTTAAGTAATATCTTATGCTATTTCTTTAGAACATTTTAGAAATATATGCATCCGATAAACCCATAAAAACCATGAAATTAATTAAATCAAGCAAAAATTAAAAAGAAAAGCTGTAAAATCAACTACAAACCTAAGGCTAAAATCAAAATATTTTAAAAGAAACCAAGGTCAAAACTTAAAAAAAATAAGAAAAATCATATTTTTAAGACAAGCAAATGGTTCAAAAATAGAAGACAAAATCAGGCTATAACAATAGGTTAGAGACGTGTTCGGGCGTCGTTAAACGTAGGAGTTGTCGTTATTTGTCCGCATTACACCCTACGACTCATGCGGTTCTTCCACGTACCACCGGTATATTGAACAGCCTTTCACGTACCCTTGAGGTATATAGAAAGGTACTTCACGTAGTCGATTGTATATCGGAAGGCCCCTTGTGTACGGTTATGCATTAGAAATCACTACTACTGATTCGAGCTCCCACGTACCTTGAGTATATCAAGAAACTCCACTAGGATACCTTATCCATCTGAGAAAAGCCCTTTGGTCGTCTTGTTTGTAGCCATACACTGAAAACAACATTTAGGGAGATTACTATGCACGTACCCTAGAGGTATATCACGAGTGGCACCTTCTTAAAAATCTTGGTGAGAGACCTGACTATCTGAAATCCTCCTGTCATTTTAAGTTTGCTTGTTTGACCTATAGCTTGAGTAGGGAAATTTTTTTGTGGGTTTTCTAGTTTTTCAAACCCTAGGTTAGATAGGAACTGTACAAACTAGTTGAGCTAAGATAGTCCATAAGAGTACGGGGCTTGCCACCCAATTTTATTCCTGGTTCAGGAGAAAATCCAATGGAAGCTATCGACCAAGGAGCTGCTACCACTTCCCAAGTGGGAGATAATGTGGTTACAGAAAGTGGAGGACCATATTCTTCACACTCGCATCCCTTGGTCCAACAAACTTCTCGGGGAAATAAATCGTTCCATTCTCCCATAGAAGGTCATGTTGATGATACTACCCGTCCGGATTATGGTCCCAATGCTCCATTTTGGGATACCTCTATAGGACAAGCCATTGCCTCATTTGGCACCCATTTAAACCTTTTTGAAGAAGTTTCTCAAGATGAAGAAGAACGTAGACAATACCACGTAGCCATTCTCCATGCACAGGAGATTGAAAGAAAAATAGATGACTCATTATAGGAAATTTCAACTCAAAATGGGCCTCCGAAAAAAAATTAATAAAATAATAGTTAAAATAATAAAATAATATTTATTAATTTCGGAGGAAGAAAAGAAAAAAACTACTTTTTTGTTTGTATTTTCGACATATCTCCCTGTGTTTTTCCTCAAATTTCGATCGAGAGAGCTCGTTGGATGTGGAATTAAATTTCGCATCCAACGAGTACCCACTCGGCATACTTTTGACGGACCCCGCTACCCCAAAAACAATAAATACCTGAAAAAATGTGATGATGACATCATCATCACATTTTTTCAGGTATTTATTGTTTTTAGGGTAGTGGGGTCCGTCAAAAGTATGCCGAGTGGGTACTCCTTGGATGCGAAATTTAATTCCACATCCAACGAGCTCTCCTGATCGAAATTTGAGTAAAAACATGGGGAGATATGTCAAAAATACAAACAAAAAAAGTAGTTGTTTTTATGATACCTATCCCCAAATTTATATTAAAAAAGTGTTTAATACCTATACGGTATTTCAAATTTAAATAAATTTCATTGGATAACACATGATGACATGGAATTTGAATTAAAGTTAAAAGGCCCATTTTGAGTTGAAATTTCCTCTAATTGGCATATTGGGCACACCACCATCACGTTCCACTGCTGTTCCTATGGGATACCGTTTACTTATCGATTCTATGAGACCCATTGAACCAATTATAGATCCCACAGTAACACCACACAACCTAGGTCAAATTATCAACCCCACCACCTCCCATATTATGTATGTTCCCAATCCTCCCAGGTCTTTTGCACCTGGGGCCCAATCTTCAATTCCTGTTTTATCATTACCTTCTAGTGTCGGGGGGAAACCCCCGACACGACCTACGTTATCTGGCACCGAAATTGTACCAAGTCAAGGATAGACCTCTAATATAGAACAATCTACAATTTATGTCCCTCCCACCCATACTAATGTGGTTAATCCCCCATCTAGTTCAGGTCAACCCTTGGGGGCACAACCTGTAACCATTCGATTTTCTAGAGGTTATGGTTATCAAATACCTGTAGGGAACATTAATTATCCACCCAATCCTACAAGAATGAATTATGCCGAAATTCCATACCCTAGTAATACTTTTACGCCATGGGGGCAGCCTAATTGGTCTTACATGCCAGCTATGGGGGGGATACCCATACATACTGCGGGAGGTGCCGGAGGACCACCTCATGGAGGTCCTCCCCCTAGGGGGCCTAATAGTCTTGGAGGACCTGGTGGCTTTCCTCCTTATGGTCTTGGTGGTCCTGGTGGTCCTAGGGGCCTGGTGGCTTTCCCCCTAATGGCCCTGGAGGGTCTGGTGGCCCTCCTCCTAGTAGTTCCGGAGGCTCTGGAGGTTTACCTCCCAACAGCCCTGGAGGGTCTAGTGGTCCCAGAGGTCCTGGTGTTCCTAATGGTCTTGATCCCGAAAATCAACCCTCTGCAGGCGGATTTTTTGGTAGTTCTTCATCACAACAACCTGTCTATCAGTCTACTTACAGTCCTACTTGTAATTATATGCCATATCAATATTACCAGTATGTGCAACCTAACTATCAGTTACCTTTCCTAGCAACTTTGGACTTGCCTGACCTATCCAAGTTGATTAATGACCCCATTCGACAAAATCCCTCATGGCCTCCCATTCCAGTAAAGTTACCATCGGACATCCCAAAGTTCGATGGGAAGTAGGGAGATGATCCGAAAAACCATGTCATGACATTCCATCTGTGGTGTTCTTCAAACTCCCTCATGGATGATTCAGTTTGGTTATGACTTTTTCAGTGAACTTTGACCGATACAGCCGCGAAGTGGTACATTGAACTTCCACAACATTCGTTTGTGGATTTTGTCTCCTTGGCAACTGTGTTTCTTACACACTTTCAGCTCCCTATCCGTTATGAAATGGGTACTGATCTCTTAACTTCTCTGCGACAGAACACCTCCACCCACATATCCGATCATATCCATGAGTGGAGAAGGTGAAGAAGGCTTATTAAGGCCCCTATTCTAGATCAGTTATTAGCTGATTGGTTTACCAAATATTTGTTGCCTCCAATTTCCTGAGACGTGGCTATGGGTGGTGCCGTTACTGAAGAGCAGGATATTAGTTGAGCCCATTATATAGACTTGGTCTATTCCCAGTCTAGAACTCTTTATGACTTGATTCCTCAAGCTCCTCACCCAAGCACAAACCCCACAAAGCCACCAATAGAAGTACCCGTTGATGGGATTATTGGTTCAATCCAGTCCCCGTCAGCAGCAAAACCTACCAAGCAACCCCAGACTACCACCCCTACTCCTTCAAATCCTAAGTTTTCCACCGAGTTCAATTCTATTCAGAGTACTAAAACCTCAGGCAACAATAAAAAGAAGGGTAAAAATAAGAATAAAAAACCCAGAAACCAATAGGAGAATCTAAGACCAACCAACAATGATAATGATAAAGGGAAAAGAATGGAAAAATATCCATGTCTGCTATGCGGAGGTGACCATTTCACAAAAGAGTGTCCCCGTCGGGACGAAATCTCCTAGTTTTTGAAATCAAATCCCGCACCCACAGTTCTCATGGATCCTTTCCCCTCCCAACAACAACTGATAGACCACATGTCTAATCAGGGAAATTCTAGTTAATTAGAGGAAATTCGTATGATGTCCTCAGATACCATTAATCTGCAAACTCGAAGTCAGAATTATGACAAACCTGGAGACAAGAAAGAAGATCATTCTTCTTTAGGGAAAGCTCCCTCTACTGGTTCTCCTGAATCCTCGTCTATTGTCCCCCTAACCATTGAGAAGCCTACTCTCGACATGATTTTGCATCCACCCAAGAGTACTCTTCGAAAGGATGTATTTAACCCTAATGCCCGAGCTGCTTAATTTTATAATGTAGTTGAAGATCTCGCTCAGGAACCTTGTGCAATGTCTACCTTAGAAGTACTCCAAAGTTGTCCTACACAGTGCAAAAACTTGTTAACGACATTAGGAGCTTTAGACCTGGATAATACTAATTTGATTCATTTCAATATTGAGAACTATAAGTCTAGGCTACCTCATAAACTTGCTTTTTAGATCATTACGAAAGTAGTTGGAAAGAAGGTTTTTAGAAGGGTACTAGATGAAGGATCTTCGAACTCGGTTTTGTCTCTGTCTTGTTGGAAAGCTCTCGGCTCTCCTGAGCTTGTAACATCACCTACTGAAGGCCTTTGATGGATGAGGTTTCTAGCCCCATGGTCTCATATTAGGTCTTGTAGTCAAGCTTGGGGGAAAAACCATTTCTATTCAAGTATAAGTGGTAGACGCCCCGTTAGATTACAACCTCCTTCTAGGAAGAAATTGGTTTTATGCCATGACTGCTGTCGCTTCAACAATATTTTGAACAGTCCAATTTCCACATCTAGGGAGAATTGTTACCATTGACCAGCTTGATTTCTGTACGTCAGATGATACTACCCCTACGGCTAATAACATCCCCATGTTAGGCCAGTCCCCTCCTCCTTACCAGTCGATTAGGGTAGGCATGTTGAAGGATTCATCCCTTATGGGGATTTTTCCACCCACTCCTCCTAACACAGATACCACGACAGTCCATATGATCGCCTCTTTTGATTGTGAGCCTAAGGGCAACCAAGTTGTTGAGTCCACCTTGTTGCGTTCACACAAAGCAATGTATGACACGATTCAAACCCTTTCCGATGATCACACTGATGACCTTCATCTAGTGGCTTCAGATCCTTACCATTTACCTTACTGGTTAGAACCATCTCTTGCTGTTCTAGATTATCTCTCTGAGACTTTTCCTTTCAACGAGTCCATTATGGAGATCATGAGTATGGATGAGTCCATTTGGGAGGATCACCATCATAGATCCATGTTCCTCCCCAACACCAGTTTGGTTAACCATGATTACGCATCCCTGTTTCCTGCTCATATTGTTAACGTACCCTAAAGTCCCATATTGTTGCAAGACACATATTTTGAAGGAAGCCTTCACAACATTACTTAGACGAATTCGATTGACATATCAGCCAAGCATGGTACCATTGAGCATGTTCATGTTGGGCAGAACTGCTCGGCAGATGAATCTGAAGCATATAAGTCACTTTTCAAAGAATTCTGTGATATTTTTGACTAGTCCTATGAAGAGATGTCTGGGATTGACCCATCCATTGTGGTCCATGAGATTAAAACATATCCCATGGCCAAGCCTATCAGGAAAAAACTAAGGCAAGTCCATCCACAGAAGGCCGCAGCTATTAAAGTTGAAATAGATAAACTTCTCAAAGCTGGGTTTATTTATCCTATACCCCTGACAGAATGGGTATCAAACATTGTCCCTGTCAATAAAAAGCAGGGCACCAAGCTTATCATCAAGCTTGTCCCAAGGAAAACTTTCCTACTCTGCACATCGATCAAATTATTGACAACTCTACTAGAAGTGTCATCTTCTCATTTATGGATGGCTTCTCTAGCTACAATCCGATTGAGATGTTACCCATCGATCAGCACAAGACGGCATTGATTTTTCCATGGGGAACCTTTGCATATAAGAAGTTACCTTTTGGCTTGAAAAATGCTGGAGCCACATTCCAGCTTACGATGTTCTATGCGTTTCACGATATGAAACATATTGTTGAACTGTACCTTGATGACCTCCCCGCTCATTCACAGCGATGGGAGGACCACCCTGGTCACCTTAGAGACATTTTCCTAATATGCCGTCATTATAATATACGACTCAATCTGCATAAATGTGTTTTCTGCATTGAGACGGGATGTCTGTTGGGATTTGTGGTCTCTAAGGATGGCATCCGGATTGACCCCTTGAAAATTTCCTCCATTTTAGCTCTACCAGCCCCAACTAATCTCCTTGAACTCCAAAGTTTGCAAGGGAAGGCAAACTTTATCTATCGTTTCGTGTGCAATTTAGCAGAGAAAACGCATGGTTATATGCGTCTCCTTAAAAAGGACACCCCGTTCTTTTGGGATGACCAAGCCCAACGTGCCTTTGATAATCTCAAACACACTTTGAATCATTCACCCATGATGCATCCCCTAGATTATTCAAAGGACTTTCTCTTGTATCTTGCTGCCTCCTCTACTACCATTGCTATGGTTTTAGTGCGGGAAAATCCCAATGGTCAGGAGCACGTGATTTACCATGCAAGTAAGAATCTTATGGATTCTGAAACCTGATATTGACGTGTGGAGAAGTTAGCATTGGCCACAGTCATTGCTATACAAAAATTTTGTCACTACATTTTTCTTCGCACAAGCACTATATTGGTAGCCCAGAACCCTATGTATTACATCTTGACTCGTCAGGTGCTCAGGGGCAAGTACTCCCGATGGATAGTCATACTATAGGAGTTTGATCTGGAATTTGCCAAAGCCACATCAAAGAAATCCCTGGTTTTTGTTGAGCTCATGTGTGATCTTCCCTGTGCTACAATGGAATCTGAGCCTAGTGATTCATTTATCGATGAATTTTTGTTCCTGATCAGCACTACCAATCCATGGTATGGAGATTTGCTTATTTATCCTCAAACACAACGATTTTAGTTGCATTTATCCCATGAGGATCGCCATCATATCCGTCACCATGCGAAATAATACCTCATCCTGAATGATACCTTGTATAGACATGGGATTGAGGAGGCTGAACATGTGTTGAATGATTATCACTCTGGATCATGTGGAAGTCATTTATCTGGGATGGCTACAGCCCAGAAAATCCTTCGTGCTGGCTATTTCTGGCCCTCGGTCTTCAAAGACTGTCATGAGGCTGTTAAGAAATGCCCACCTTGTCAACATTTTTATCCCAAAAAGTGCACTCATACTGCTCCGCTACACCCCGTCATTGCTGTTGTCCCATTTTCCAAGTGGGGGATTGGATTTATGCATTGTAAGCCTACCTCAGCCGAGGGGCATGGTTACATCATCGTAGCCGTTGACTGTTTTACAAAATGTGTTGAGGCCATGCCTACATATGCAGAAGATGGTAAGACTGCCGCTCTCTTCCTGTTCAATCATATCATAGCTATATTTGGAGTCCCACAGTCCATTGTTACCAATAACGGATCACATTTCCGTAATCAAATGATGAAGGAACTGAGTGCCAAGCTAGGTTTTTACCATGAAAACTCTACACCATATTATCCACAAGCTAATGGTCAAGTAGAGGCCATTAACAAAGTTTTGAAAACTATGCTTCGTCGGATGGTTGGAGATCATAAATCCAACTAGCACCACATTCTTTTCTCCGCTCTCTCGGCTTATATGACTTCGGTGAAAAAAACTACTAGTTTCACGCCATTCCATCTTGTCTATGGACTTGAAGCTATCTTACCGATTCAATGTCAGATTCCATATTTACAACTTGTTGTCGAACTTCTCCCAGACACTTCCGCAGAGGAAGAAAGATTTTTGTACTTGAATAACCTTGATGAGACTCGGAAAGATGCTACGTTAGCTAATGAGGCACATAAGAAATGCATCAAGGTGTAGTATGATAAATCCGTCCAACCTCGTACCTTTAATGAGGGTGACCTAGTTTTGAATTACGACTAGAGATACGGCAAACTAGGGAAAGGAAAGTTCGAGTCCATGTGGTACGGTCCTTTCGTCATTTCTAAAGTTTTAGAGAAAGGAGCCTACTAGCTCGTTGACTACAATGGAATCCTTTTGGGGAAACCTCACAAAGGGTTGTACTTGAAAAGGTACTATGCCTAGGTCTTTCTTGGATAGTATCTTGTATATATGTATATTGCTTGACTTTCAGTGTGATTTTAGTATTTTCAATATGGTTTTGAGTTTAGTGTTCGCATATGTTTATACCATGTTTTGGTCACATAGAGCAGATGGATTTCTATGGCTTCGTTGATGGTGCTTGCCACCACACCTTGAATCTCGCCTCAGCTGCTTGGGTCCTCTATTCCCCGGCTGAAGATTTGGTCAGTTGAGGAGCGGTTTGTATTGGTCCCACTACCAATAACATCGCTGAGTATCGAGCAGTCATAGGTCTTCTGACTGAAGCTGCCTCCCAAGTTGTTCACAATATGGTAGTCTTGATGGGCTCACAACTCGTGGTTTGTCATCTAAACCATGTCTACGCCATTAGAAATCCTATGCTTCTCTACCTTTTTCTGAGGGTATGTTTGTTAGAAAGGTCATTTGAAACCATCACTTATAGGCATATCCCTAGGGAACATAATGTAGTTGCTGACTCATTAGCTAATTACATCCTAGATTGGCATATTGCCCACTCATGACATTAAATCAAATATGGTTCATTGTAAATAAACAATTAAAGGCACATAAAACTCATGTAAAATGCATTTACCATTTGAGACATATAAAGACCAGGTAAAAGTATGCATATATATATATATATATATATATATATATGAACAAGTTTACAAAAAATAGGTCACGAGACCTCATCTAAAGCACGTAGGATTTTAGGCAAAAATCACCATAAAAAATCTTGAAACTATCAGCTTTTAGTAGATATCTCATGCACACAATGTCTAGTGATGCTCATGGTAGCACATCACTGCCCAAGATACTCTACGTCGCAGCCTACTAAATCGACCCGGTACTCTCAATGTAGGTCTCTGATACCTCAGAGGGAGGTCATCAATAGAAGCGTCAGGGATGTCTAAGGTCAACCTCTCTAGCTTTTCCTCTAACTCCCCGGTGATATCATCACCCTATGGTACAAAGCGGGATCCAGCTCGTCTGTCCAATGGGGGAGCTCCCCCAGGTTGTGCTGCCCCAACGTCTACATGAAAATATTTAGGTCTTGTTACTTAACATCAAAAATAGAAAAGATAAAAAAAACATAAAAACATTTTATCCATTTTAGGGTTTCTTTCTTCTTACCAATGTCACCCCACTGTCTGCCAGGTGGGAGCGATAGGTCAAGGTCTCCGCTGAAGTCCTTACCTGCATAAGCATAATCCTCCACCATGAGGATCTGATCTCAGAGCCATCTGAAGAATGGTTCACCGAACTTCACCTTCCCCTTTCCTGCTCCAGTACGGGCCATAATCCAGACCCACCTCCGCATATGGGGGTTCCTCGCTCTCAGCTCTGTGAATACCACCTGAGGTCTCATCTGTGGTACTCGCTCAAAGAAGAAGCAGGATAGAATGGAGCCAAAACCAAATTGCTTCAGTTCTCCCTGTCGACACTTAGTCAACTGATCTTTGAATATCGGAAGCAGGGATTCCTCCCAATTGAATACTGTAGGTTCCATGGCCTTTATGGCATATAACATGTGTGCCCTAGAATCCTAGTGCACACCCTAACTCCCGGCCACTCTCTATATAGTAAATAAGATAGTCCATAGGGGCCCATCCATCACTGCATTTATGGGGATTTTCTTCCCCGATGTCCTCATCCTTGGGATACAGTGATGGTCTATCAACTCTTGTGTGGTAATATCCCCTCCTCAGGAACCTGTCAACGAGATGGGGGCACCCCGTCTCGAGAGTCCAGTAAAGAAGTAGATGTCCTCTACCTCTACTGTGAGAATATGATCCCCAACCTCAAAGTGTTGCTGCTTCAGATTCCATATCTGGAGTATGTGCTCTAGCAACCTCTCATGTGATACCATGCTAGGGGTCCGAAATAATTTCAGGAGCCCACAGTCTCGTACTGTGGCTATACAACCCGCATTCCTTTCAGCAAAAGCATCATCATTGTCATGTTGTATTTCTTTCCATATCACCATGATTGATCAACAAAAACCTCCCAAAAACAATCATAACACATATTAGAATCATCCTTAATCATTTGAATTCAAAGAAATGATTTGTTTTTTCTTGTGTTATCATTTTTAAATCTTCACGACCGGCACCGCCTGTGCACCATTGAAGACAGGTGCTGGCACTGCCTGAGAGCCTTGTTTTAGGCGCAGTTCTAGTGAGGTACCAAGTATCCCGCAAGGGATAAGCACGGTGCCTGTTCCCATGTTTTTAGGGCTTGCCATACAAGCCCAAAACCCCATCAAAAATAAAAATTAAGACTATGAAAAGGAAGAGTAGGGTTTTAACTATTACCTGGAACTGACGGCGCTCGAATCCGACGATGGAAACTCCCAATATCAGCAGGTGAAGATATGACTAGGAAAGTGCTCCAAATGCTCTCCACTATGGGTAAATAGTAAAATGATTTGATTTTTCACTATTTACATGACTTATATACACATTTTTGGGTTTCATGTGCTATAGTTTTGATTTAAAATCACTTTTTACTAAAAATTTATCAGTCGTAATCCCTTAATGTTAGTTATGAGCGCATTTAACACTTGTTTTTTGAGTCGTTGCAGGATAGAAAGAACCATAGTAGTAAAGTTTTGGGAGTTTGTTTATGACTTTTTCGTACTACCATAAAACAGAAAAATTCGATGAGTGTTTGTTATGACACTTTGGTCACGCTCTTGAAAACTAGTATCAAAGGTCCGAGTCCGTTTTCGATTCTTTCCAGGCTCGTAAAAACTAATATTGTGTAAAGAAACCTCATGGAGTCTTCTTTCAACTGTTTTTAGGCTCCTTAAACATGAAAATATCGTCGAGTCCGTTTCTGATTATTTCTAGGCTCGTAAAAACTAACATTGTGTAAATAAACCTCATGGAGTCCTCTTTAAACTCTTTTTAGGCTCCCTAAATACGAAAAGATAGTCGAGCGATATTGTCTTCTTCATGCTTGTTAAATCATTTGAAGGGTTGTTCTTCTGACGATAGGTTATTTCTTTTTCGGTTCGGATGGACTATTTATGAAAAAGGAACACTCCAACCAATCATGACTGGAAGAGTTCTCTAAGGTATGATTTTACACTTTTTCGGGCCTTAGGGACTAAATCATACGAAAAAGGACCCCTTTGGAGTCTTCTTCCATAATCATTCAGACTCTCTAAACATGAACGATACCGAGTTTTCTTTCATTGGACTCGTTAAATCAAACATTGAGAGACCCGTTTTGGGAATGAACCCATCCTCTCTTAGGTTATAAAACATATGAGTTTGGACTTATCTTCAGACAAGCTATACCGAGTGTTTGTTCCCCTCTTTGAACTCGTAAAACCGAAAAGAGGCATTCATCGATCATGATGGGGAAAATGGGAAGGGAATCATTTTGCAAATAAATGGCAGTAGTTTGTCGTTACCTTTGAAAATGGCACTTGTCTGCATATCATGTCAGTCAATTGGGTATTCAGCTGATCTCCGTGACAATCCACTTTCATGATTCATGCCACTCCTTTGAGTCTTTAAAAAGAATGCATTGTCCACTGTTTCATTGTGTATTTGTCCCATTCGGTCATGTTTCCAAGTCTTTTGTCATGCCTCCCGATGTTCAAAGAGAGGTTGAAGAAGTTTTCCTATGCAGTCAGAACAATCTCTGTATCAGTACCTTTTGAGTCAATCCTATGGTTACTACATTCACATCATTCTAGAATTATGTTTCGAGTTTCGTGTCATCGATGTGGGACTCATCATGGCCCTTTTTTTACGAGACTAATCCCGTCGACATCAACTCATCATCCGAGAAATAGTCTTAGAAACAAAAACTTAGTACCTTGATATCTATATGCCTTGATGACAGATTCTCTCACTCTCGACATAGGTTCACATCATTGACCTTTGATCGATAGAATCGACTGGGTGTTCAACATAGGGACATCTATGCACACTCAATAGATTGTACTAGGGTACCTTGGGAATCATTGACATCAATGGTGATCTCCCTCGCACTTGTTAATGGTTCACATCATTGGTCGGTAATCAAGTGGTTTCTACCATGTTCGACTTCAGATCATTTTAATCACATGGATATAATCGTACTTTGCGGAAGACGAGACGAAGACCCTGGGTATTTGTTTAAAGCGCTCATTGCTTTTCCCCAGGTTGTGATGGAGTTTTGTATATCTAGCATGGATCCACATTCGTATGGTCATGGCTATGCTCAAATTTGCGTTTGTATGACATAGATCTATGTTGTATGTCTATTAGCTATGTCCAATTTTGAGTCCTCTATCACATGGATCTATGTTGTATTCTAGTAGCCATGCTTGTTTATTCCTCCCATGGATCTGCCTTGTATTGGTCTGCAGCCATGAGTTGGTTACTTATGTCTATGAGTCAAAAATACTGATGTACTACAGATGCCTACTTGATGAGATGCTCCGATCGAGCTGACATTTTCACCTCGAAGTGACAACTTGTTCTCTCAAAGCTCTCGTTTATCGTATCCCTCTAAGACTCATGCTTTATGGGGCATCTTGTTATACCCAAATTCTGTCACCACCATGTGATAAGACCTTTGAATTACATATTTTCCCTTAATCCCAGCACTTGGAGTGGAAACCCATGTTGTTTGTCAATCATACATAAAAATACTCAGCACCGCGCTTTCCCCGTTAACCATGAGCGGTACCTAGCTCTCACCGCCTGTATCTTGTTTTCCATAAGTAGTGCCACCGTCTATGTCCTTTGGTCCATAAGCGTTTCTAACCTAAACTACTTTGTCATAAGAGGAGAAAAGCAGTACCCTAGGTAAAATGGGAAAAATAGAAGTTTCTCGAGGCTTCTAGATCATGAGCCTCGTGTCCTCCCTTGTCCCTATCATTGTGGGTCAGTTGAGCTCGATATCCCCCATCATAGAATCTTAGAGGCCACCTCATCCACAAATCTCTCAACCATTCCTATCCATCGAGCCTTATAAATACAAGCTCATGTCCATGGTTGAGGGGGAGAACCATAGAGGTATTGTTATGCTATGGGATTGACCACTTGTCCCAAGCCATTTGAGAGCATAGAGAGCAAAGTTGGAGCTTATGGGGATGAAGTGTTGGTTTCATGGAGATGCATGTTGACACTAAGGCTTAATTGGCTGTAAAATTATCCATTCATATTAATGCAAAGTTGATTTTCGTCCCACATTACTATTGTTCTGATTTCGCAGGTAAATGTTGTTAGATTCCTTAGTCACTAACATGGATAAGTAGATGATGTTCTGGTAGCTTTGATGTGTTTGCATGTTTGATCTAGTTGCAGGTACATAGGTTTACTATCAAAGCAGCATTCCAGGTGTCTACGACATCTAGGGAGGGTCTTCATCCTTTGTCGTTCACTCATTTGTTCTGGATCTGAACCATTCAGACCAGAGGAACAACTTTTATCCGTAGAAGGTGAAATATTCCTGCTTACAAAGATGAAAACCAAGGAACAAAGAAATAAAGAACCAGTAAGCAGAGTACCTCTTGGAAAAATATGGAGAAGAAAGGAAGAATCCAAAGATATAGAAGAAATAAATATTTCAAACATCAGTGAAGTCTCCAAAGATAACAATGAGCATAATAGAGGCATAAATAAGGATGACATCCTTTATGATGAAAAACAAGATGGAGATATAAAATGATACACTGATAAAGATGAAGATGATGAAGAACGATGTAGTGATGACTATGGGATCTTTTCCTAAAAATATATCTCATGATTTAAAGAAAACCCTGAGAATCACATTAGAAGGGATCTTATACTCAGGGGGAGTTAAAGTCAGAAAATTCCAATTGGTATCTAAGAAAAATTCAATTGGTATATAATGTTGAAGTATATTGAAAGCTATCTTATTCAAAGATGAAGGGTGATCAAGGTTGGTGTATAGATGAAACATAAAGTGAAAATTAAATCTTCCAAATATTGAGAAAAGCTATGTTTGTTTTCTTAAAGAAGAATTATGCCTGCACATTGAGAAAAATCAGGTACAGGAAATTAAGAGGCAGTTTTGAAATGCACGCCAAAGGATGTGGTTGAGTCAATAAATTCATCCAAGAGTGTGAGTCTGTTCTTTGATGAAATTTCCATCTATCCATGGTTTCATATTTCCATCTAGGTGTCACACATGAGAAATATAAAATTGCAAAATCAGGAAAAAGTATTTTTTTTTTGTCTGAATGTTAGTAACAGGAAGTCTGCAAGGCCATTTTGCCAATGCACACCAAAGGGTGTTCTTGTGCAAATAAATTTGTCCAAAAGTATGAGTTTGTTATTTGGTGATCAATCCATCCAGCCATGGGTTCAACTTCTTTTTGATGGTCACACGTGTGGACAATAAATCTGCCAAATTAGCAAAAGTCATGTAAGCTACAGGAATAAAATAGGCATAAATATAACTATTTATCTAATGAAAGCTACATGAATAAAAACTAATAAACATAGATATAGAAGCGATTTGTAACAAATGATTTGGTTATAAACAGAATTAGAAACAAAGTTTCTATTATTATTTAATCAAAGGATTAATAAATGCTAAAGTGTTATCGAATAAGACAGAGAAGTGTTATTTAAATGAAAGGGTGCGGTTTACAGAAGTTTAGAAGGATGTGATTTTCTCATTAAAAGGGCGTGACTGTTAATGAATGACTGTGTTTGTTATGACACGTATGATGAAAGGGTGCGTTGGTTCAAAAAATTGAAGAGATATGTATAATTAGTAGATCGACGAAGTTGAGGGTGTCTCTTCTATAAATAATAAGGATCTAAAGAAGAAGATGTGTGTCTTTGTATGTCTCTGTGAGATATGATAAGAGAGAAAAAGGCGTCTCTATGATCCATTTCAGCAAAGTATGTTTGTCAGTGAAGATATGAAGTATGAAGATTGTGTCTATTGCTTTTATATGAAGATCTAAATGCACAATATTAAGGAATTCTGGTAAAAGCGGAATCTAGTTAACTTACAGGAAAGATAGACCATTAGATATGGCAGCATAAACAGAGTTTAAAAAAAAACATGTATCCCAGATAGAAAAATGGAAGAGTGTGGAAAAATGCTGAGTGTAAACTCTGTCACAAAAATGTTGAAAAAGAAGAGGAAGTACAGTGACAGGGGGAGCCCATCGATCTATCAGTTATTATATCATTCAAGAACCTGTTGCAAGAGAGGAAGTGTTAAGATAAAAGATAATACATTGATTAAATAACATAGTTTAGTTAACAAAGGGGAGATATGATGATAGGGGGAGCTGTCAGAAAGCAGAAAGACATGAAATCCTTTATCAAAATACATGCAGCATTGGCATAATAGGGTATCCTTTGTCATTTTTGTCAAAGGGGGAGAATGTTTAGAGGTTGCCATCAATGCCAAAGGGGGAGATTGCTAACAAGTTTGGGTTATAGGTGTCATTGATGTCAAAGGTGTTTACGAATGAAAAAGGAATAACCAATGGATATGATGGTAGGATAAACTTAGTGAAAGACTAAAGTAGTAATGGCATGGCATGGCATAAGTTGAGGATGTGGCATGACACATATGATGGCATCGCATGGCATAGTTGAGGATGTGGCATGACACATATGATGACATGGAATATGATGGTGTCCTAATTATGATGAAAGACTAAGGATGGAAAAGTTTCTTATGAAGTACAAAGGATAAGCAAAACATACCATGGAAAAGTTAACACAGAGTTAACGCAGCATAAGTCAAAGTAAAGATGAAATGGCATGATGATGAGGTGACATAGATGAAGATAGTGATGATATGGAACGTTGATGAGGTGGCATAGTTATCTGCATGATATCCAATGAATAAGGATCAGTTTTTTTGTATAATCTGCAAAGATAGAATGCAAATCTGCATTAGTTCTAGAATGGACGGTTAGGAAGCATCCCGCACAAGATCCAATGGTTAGGAAGCATCCCACAAAATATAGGCAGAAAGCCAAAGTTATGCAAAAGATCAAGATCGAACGGTCAGGGGTAAATCTACAATGAAATCAATGGTCTAGAAGAATGTAGAAACAAAGTTGTGGAATGAAATTGTGGAATTCCAAAATTGGAAAGTTGGTCGGGCATCCCGCATGCGGAAGGAAATTTGCGAGGAGGAAACTTTGGAAAGTTGGTCGGGCATCCCGCAATCTAGAAATATCGGATGACTGAGATTAGTTTCGCTAAAGCAGATAGACTGTATGGAAAGGAAATTGTGAAAAGAAGCTTGCAGAAAGGAGCATGCAGAAAGGATTTTTCGGAAAGACAAAAATGGACCTTCAACATCCTGCATCCTGCATCTTGCAATATGGAGATCAATGGTGTGGAAAGGAACTTGCGGAAAGAATATTATAGAAAGGAGCATGCGTAAAGGAATTTGCAAAAAGGAAAAAACAGACAGTTGACAACCCGCATCCCGCAATCTGGAGATCAATTATCAGGAAAACACCCAACAAAGATCAATGGTGGGGAATCGTTGATGAAGAAATCATGGTGCATAAATATGATTTCAAGGAGGAAATCTATGTGCTAGATCGACGGACCAAAGAGATTAAAAAGTAGATGAAATGACCTAGATTAATTCTGGAGAAGGAAATTTCGGACTCATAAGATGGAAATTGAAGACCGTGCTTTTGTGAGAAAAACATGTACAGATGAGCTGGCGACGAAGATAGAACCCAAAGGAACAAAAGAAGCCGAAAGTCATGAGAAAAAGAAAATCCTGAAGGTCTGAAGATAGAGTATTCCTGCTGATGGAGGGGAGGAAGTCCAGAGGAATTGGTTTGACGAATCCTACGATTAGAGAAGAAGGGAACTCATAGATCAGAAGTGATCAAGACATTTTTAATTAATTATTTAATTAAAATCATTAGTCACAGGTTGTTGAAAAGGTGTGACAATCATATTTGAAAGGGCATGATTGTGAAAGGGTAAGTTTCATGAATAAAGAGATGCGTCCATAGGAAACATGAAGATACTTATACACAAAATTATGAGTGAGAAAGGTGTCTGTGTCATTGAGATTGATGTAAACATAGAAGAAGATAGAGACCAGTGGGCATGACAGAGAATAAAGGGAGAAAGAAATATAACATATTACAGAAAACATATTAGGGTGGCAGGGTGAAGCTAGGGTAGGAACCAAGCCTGCAGGGGTTTGTTTCCTCCTTCTAGTAGAAGCTGGTAAATAGGGTGTAGGAGCATCATGTCAGTCGTAGCTAAAAAAATAGGGTGTTGAAGAATCCTTTTAGTAGCAGCTAATAAACCAGGGGGTCATAGCCTCCTTCCAATTGGCATTGGTAAATAGGGTGTCGTAGCATCCTTTCAGTCGTAGCTGATAAAATAGGGGGTCATATCCTCCTTCCAATTGGTATTGGTAAACATGGTGTAATAACATCCGTGTATGTAGCAGTAGGAAACACTATTTGTAAATAACAATTTTGCAGTAACAAGACGTATTGGTGGTTTACCCTATTGGGCTTCCACGTTAAAATTGTGTTCTATGTATTCTTGTTATTATGTATTTCTATTGATAGATTTAAAAGTGGTTAAAATAGTAAAAAGTTAACAATACTGATTCACCCCCCCCCTCTCAGTATTGACCAATAAACCAACAACTGCTATTCTGATAGAATTAAATTTTGAAGGCGATAAACTTGTTGTTGCTGCTTCTACTTTACAACCTTCAGAAAATTTGGCTAAGGAAGAATTTAAAATGGAAATCATATTTAGTCCTTCAGTTCCTAATAATGTGGATCATTGGAAAGTATTCGATGATGATAATCAGGTCATTAATTTCTTAAACAACTTGCACGAGTTTGCTGATTTTAAAGTTGATTGTAAAGAATAGGGTCTCCACTACCTTGAGTGTGATCCGCAAGTTAACCCAACCTCGATAAATATAGTTGCACTTGAGCAATTGTTTTACATACATGATGGATAGAAAAAAGAAATAAAAGAAAATCTAAACCCAGGTGACCATATTGAAGTCAATATATAAACTAGCGAGGATCCTAGAATGGTGAAAATTGGAAAGAATACCCTTAATGGGACAAAGAAATAAATAGTAAATCTTTTAAAGGAGTATAAGGATGTTCTGGATTTATCTTATGATGAGCTTAAATTCTATAAGGAGGATGTCCTTCAGCACACCATTCCCTTAAGAGAAGCGGGTAATCCAATTAGGAAAAAGTTAAGATAGATTAATGCCAAGTTAGCTCCTTTGGTCAAAGCATAGTTAGAAAAATTATTGGCTGTCAAAATAATAGCTCCTACAAGATATTCCTCTTGGTGTTCAAATTTGGTTGTGTTTATAAAAAAAATGGTTCAATCAGATGATGTGTGGATTTCAAAAATATAAATGTTGTTGGAGATAAAGACAATTATCCCCTTCCCAAAATGGAAACACTTCTCCAAAGAGTAACGGGTTCAAGAATGATGTTAATGCTTGATGGTTTTTCTGGCTATAAGCAAGTCATGGTAAAAAAGGAAGGTAAGCAGAAAACTAAATTCATTAATCCTTGGGAACTTTTGAGTTTTAAGAATGTCTTTTGGTTTAACTAATGTCGGGGATACATTTCAAAGAGCCATGGATTTTTCTTTCAAGGACATGATTGGAAGAATCATTGAAATATATCAAGATGATTTAATAGTTTTTTCAAAGGATGGGAAAAGTCATATTGGTCATCTAAAACAGGTTCTTGAAAGATGCAGAGAGTTTGCGATTTCATTAAATACTTCCAAGTCTATTTTGGGGTAACTGAAGGAAATTTTTTGGCCATATAGTCTCATAAGATGGATTTAAAGTAGATCCTGGAAGGATTGAAGCAATTGCAAAGATACCTCTTCCCACATCAAATAAGTCCCTTCAATATTTCCATGGAAAGATTAACTTTGTTCACATGTTTATCTGAAACTATGCTGAAATATCTAAGACACTTACAAATTGCTTAAAAAAGATGCAAAATTTGAATGGGATGAACAAGGTAATAAGTCCTTTAAAGAAATTAATCCTGTCATTTATAAAGCCCATGCCATGGTAAGCCCAGATTATTTTAAGGACTTCAATATTTTCTCATTTGCATCAGAAGACACCATTGATGGTGTATTTATTCAAGATAATGATCAAGGTCAAGATCATCCTATTGGGTGCATGAGTAGGGCCCTGCAAGCATTAGAGTTAAAGTATCATATAACAAAAAAAAAAGAATATGTCTTGGTTAAGTCCCTGAAACATTTAAGAATTTTTATTGGGTATTATAAGGTAATTGGATATGTTCCTAACTCAGCAGTCAAAGAAGTGTTGTCTCCATGAAAAATAGATTGATAGCCATGTAAAGGTCTCAAACACATAAATTCCATCCTAATGGCATAATTATAAATGGAAAAAGAAGCCTCATTTTCAAGAACAAAGACCTCCAAACACTTCAGAGTCTTCCAACTATGTTGATAATCAATCCATTCCTTATTGCAAACCTTGTGGAACTTTTCATGAAGAGTCAATTTTTCATTATTTCCTTCAAGTTTGTAAGGGTGAGCCTTATACATCATTAAAATGAACAGATAAATGTTTGTAGTGATGAGGAGCCTATGTCAAGAGAAGAATGGTTTGATTCGATGGAACAAAGTAGGGTGAATTATGTGGATGATCCTATTGATAAGGAAACTGAAGTCTATGTAAAAAATCCCACTCGAGGGAATATTTTGGAAATGGAAAGACATAAAGGATTCACTTACCAAAGGAGAGGAAAACAAAGTCAAGAAAAGATACAAGCAAGAACTCCCAAGGTACCTTCTCCCCCCAAATATTATGTTCCTGCAAGAGAAGATTTTAATGTTGATTTAGAATATTATGTGAGATGCTTAAAGGTTCATGTTCCTTTTTTAGAGGTCATGAAGATGGAATATCAAAGGAATAGGTTCCTCCAAGTCATAGAAGAACCCCCTCCAACGAAGCTAGTATGAAAAATAATAGTCAAAGGAATTTTGAAAAGCCATAAGTGACAACCTGCCAAGATGCACCTATGATTTTGCAAGTGGTTGATAGACGGAATCAAAAGAACCAACCATTTTTCATCACTTTGTTTTTGAATGGGTCCAAGCTTTATAATTGTATGCTTGATTCTGGTGAAAATTCAAATGTTATGCCTAAGAAAGTGATGGAATAACTTAACTTAATAATTTCAAGGCCTTACCATAACATTTGTGCCATGGATAGTAAAAATATGGAAATGTGTGGTTTTATAAAGGATCTGCAAGTACATTTGGCTATGTTTCCTGGTATACAATTAACAATGGATGTAGTAGTGGTTGATGATCTTGATGCCTGGGGCATGTTAATCTCTAGAAAAATTGTTGTTGATTTGGGTGGAAATATACAAATGGACCTCACATATGCTACTATTCACTCTATATATGGAACCATGGTTAGACTAAACAGGGAGCTAGAAAGAAGGTATCACATAGAAGATCCTAGGTACACAAAGAATGAATTTAAGTATACATAAGATGGGATTAGGAATTATGCTATCCTTGCTAATTTTCTAGATCCCATAATAGAAACAGATGAAAGCAAAATTTTTGGCAAAGTGTGGCATATGCATTTTCATGGTGCACATTCTAGATCTGGTAAAGGTTTTGGTATTGTCATCAAGTTGCCTACTAGTCAAGTGTACAAGTTTGCATACATATTATAATTTGATGTCACTAATAATGTAGCTAAGTATGAAGCTTTGTTACTTGGTTTGGAAGCTTGCAAGGGCATGGATATAAAGTTGCTAAATATTAATGGGGATTTAAACTTGATTGTGTCACAAGTCAAAGGTCAGTTTACATGCAAATATGAAAGGTTAAAAAGATATATGAATGTGATATGGGACATTATGGAATTCTTTGAAGCATTAATCCTTGCTGATGTTGACAAGTTTGGGTTATAGTTTTCATTGATGTCAAACGTGTTCACAAATGACAAAGGAATTATAACCTGTGGATATGATGGCAGGAAAAACTTAGTGAAAGACTAAAGTAGTAATGGCATGGCATGGCATAAGTTGAGGATGTGGCATGACACATATGATGGAATCAAATGGCATAGTTGAGGATGTGGCATTACACATATGATGACATGGAATATGATGGTGTCCTAATGATGATGAAAGAATAAGGATGGAAAAGTTGCTTATGAAGTACAAAGGATAAGAAAAATATACCATGGAAGAGTTAACACAGAGTTAATGCAATATAAGGAAAAGTAAAGATGAAATGGCACAATGATGAGGTGGCATAGATGAAGATAGTGATGACATGGGACATTGATGAGGTGGCATAGTTATCTACATGAGATCTGATGAATGAGGATCAATTTTTGTATAATCCGAAAAGATAGAATGCATATCTGCATTGGTTTCCATGCTTAGTAGAAGGAAGGCCCGACATGTAATCCATGGAGATGGATTCCCAAGGTCGACTAGGGGTAGGCAACAGAGTATAGAGGCCTTACTTCTTGTTGGATGGTTTGGCAATGGCACAGGCAGTGTAGGATCAAATGTACTTCTCGATGTCCTATCGAAGGTTCAACCAATAGACATAATTATGCAGTACTGCCACTATTTTCTTGACTCCAAAATTCCCTGCGACCTGACTGTAGTGCGCTTCCCAAATCATATTGGCACGCTCGCTTGAAGGAACACAAAGGTGTCCCATGTGACATAGTAGTGCATCCTAGAGGTGAAAATTTGTAACTTCGTTTCCCTCCAAGAGCATCCTTTATGTGCGGCTGAATTCTGGATGGCTCTTGTAGAGAAGCAACCAATCAGAAGTCTCATTCCCACAAGAGTTGAACATGGTGGTTATCGCCATGATCGGTGGTCAGCTGAGGCAGTCTGCAACATTATTGGTGCTTCCCTTCTTGTAATTGATGTTCAAATGAAACTGTTGTATATATGTGGAACACTCCTGATGGCGATCGTTCTGTCACTTCCCTTATGTCTGTATGAAATGCAATGGTCGGTGGTCTGTGTGGATGATAGTTTCCTTCCCCAAAATGTAATGCTTCCATTATCGGCAAGCCTGTACAATGGAATACATCTCTTTGTCATAAGTGGGATATTTGTGGACTATGTCGGATAGTGTCTCACTATGATATGCCACTGGATGCCCTTGTTGAGTAAGGAATACCCCAATAGCATAGTCAGAGGCATTTGTCTTCATCTCAAATGGTTGTTGCAAGTCTGGTAATGTGAGCACTGGGGCACAGAAGAGGCGGTGTTTCAATTCTGCAAACACCTTCTGTTGAGTTTCTAACCAGAAGAATTTTGATTTCACTCCTCCTTTGGTGACTTGACTCAAGGTCCAACTGATATGAGAGAATCCCAACACGCACCTACGGTAGAAATTAGCAAGACCCAGAAAGCTGTGAAGCTCTGTTAGAGTAGTTAGGGCTGGCCAATCCCAAATGACTTGGATCTTGGTTGTATCCACATGTACCCCACATTCATCAATGATGTATCCTAGATACTGAACCTAGTTCATGCCAAAGTGAACTTGTCCAAATTGGTACACAACTTGTGCTTCCACAGTGTTTGGAGGACCTGTCGGAAGTGGTGGAGGTGCTCTTCCCAAGTCTAGATGAATATCAAGATGTCATCCAAGTACACTACTACAAATGAGTTGGTGAATGGCCGCAAGATGTTGTCCATCAGCCTCATGAAGGTTGCAGGAGCATTTGTTAGCCCGAAAGGCATGACCAACCATTCGAAAAGGCCCTCCTTGGATTTGAAGGTAGTCTTCCACACATCGGTCGATTTTATTGGTACCTGGTGATACCTGGACTTTAAGTCAATCTTGATAAAATATTTCACCCCTTTAAGCTGGTCCAGGAGGTCATCAATCTATGGGATTGGGTACCTATTCCAGATAATGATCTTGTTCAGCGCCCGATAGTCAATACAGGGTCTCCATGTCCTATCCTTCTTCTATACCAACATGATCGAGCTCCCACAGGGCGATGAACTTTTCCATATGTGACCCTTCTGCAACAGCTCCTGCATTTGCCTCTTGATTTAATTATTCTCCAGAACATAGCATTGATAGATCAGTCCATTGGGCAGTGGTGCACCTGGGGTCAGATCAATGGGGTGCTTGACCTGATAGTGCAGAGGCACCCCCATGGGTGAGGTGAATATGTCCCGGTACTCCTCCACGATCTTGTCCATTTGTTGTTATCGTGCGGAGGGGCCTTGTCTAGAGGTCATGGCCACGATATTCTTCGTGCCCCGAGGGTGGATCATCAAGAAAACAAATTTCCCGATTTTGGGAATGAGCTTATTGCATTGTTTTGCAGTAACCAAAGAGATAGCCACAGGGGGTGGTACCTTTGGTATCCTGTACAACTTATTTCCCAACATAACAATAACAATGCGAGGCCAGGACTCATACACAGCATGTCCCTTCCGTAAGTATGGTTGACCTAATAATAAGTCACAAACATCAAGAGGAGCAATGTCACATAATACCTCATCAATGAAGGTCTTGATGCTGTAGGGAAGGCAGTACTGTTGGCTGACGTGGAGATCCCATCCTTGGTGAAGCCACCCGATGGTGTATGGCTGTGGGTGTGCTGTGGTCAACAAGCCCAAACGCTTAACAACCTCTACTGAAATGAGGTTCTTTTGGCTCTCACTATCGACAATGAACCGTAGCGGGGAACCCTTTACCCACATCTGGGAGTGGAAAAGATGTTCCTCCTCCTCTGAATCTTCTGGTTCTTCCTTTTGGATCTTCGTGGTGGCAACGATGGCATTGGGCTCTGCATTGATGATCTTCTTCCCTCTGTCATTCCCCTTTGTAGGTTTTGATTAAGTGTCATAGTATGCATCTGATTCAAAATCCTTTATCTTGGCCATTGGTGACTGCTTGGCCCGACACTCACTTGTGTTGTGAATGGGGCTCTTATGGAACTCACACCACTTTCTTGCTTCCTTCTTTGGATTCATAGTGTTTCTCTTTTCTTGCAGCTTTGGAAATTTGTCTTGAGTCTCCATGCCTTGGTTGTGTCCTTGGTTCTCCTGTTTGGAGGCACCTTTCGCTTGCTTCTAATTTGTAGATCCAAAGTCTCGCTTTTTCTGTTTGAATTTTTGCTCAATTTTGGTAGCATACTAGTATGACGTACCAAGCGAGGAGATGTCGAGGAACTCCATTTCCTCTTGAATGTATCTATGCAGACAACTATGGTACTTCAGCACCAAATTTTTCTCTGAATATTTGATACCCAACTTGGTGTGTAGGGTATGGAACAGATTTTTCAGCTCATGCACATCTTGATATCTTTGCTGCCGCAGCGTAGTCCATTGTATGTACTTGTCCTCATAGCTCCCCACGGGATAATATTGTCCCTTTATGGCATCTCAAAAAGAATTCCAAGTGGGTATGGCTGAGAACAAAGAGGGTTCCTCCTCTTCCTTTCTCTCATAGTAGGTTTCCCACCAGTCCTTGACATGGGGGGCGGCTTTGAGTAGTGAAAAAGTAACATTTTCCCTGTCGAAAAAGTCATGAAGCGAGAAATATCCTTCTAATAGATTCAACCATCTAATTATGGAATTTGCATCTATTTGGCCATCAAATATGGGAATGTCAAAGTTTACCTGTACCTTAAAAGGGGTTGCACCTCTAGAGTGGCCGCTAGATGTAGATGCGCCGCTAGTGGGAAGTCGTTGAAGGATCTGGGTGAAGTTATCCATCATCGCGTTCCTTTGTTTTTCAAGGGCCTCCTAGAGAAACATTTCTATAGGATATTTTGCACCCTCCTCTTTCTTTTCATCCCCCATAGGAGGCTATCAGGATTTGTGAGGCTGATCTTGCAAAGGTTCAACCAGATCGAACCCTAACTCTTTATACCCTGCCCTCATTGGGGACATGCAAAGAAGGATCGAGAAAGAGCAGATTGCTCTGATAACACTGATCTGGATTTATGTAGGAATGCAACAGAATACACAAACAACCATATAAACAAATTTGCAGTAGAAATAACACTTCATTTCATTAATCAAAGAACTGAAACTTGTTTACATACAGAATGGAAATAAACTAGATAGAGTGCTGGTAGTTTACCTCTTAGAAGAGATGTGGTGGCTACATGCCTTTGAACTATGTGTTACAATGAGGCTCGAAGGCCTATATATTATTTAGAAACAATGGAAACCCTACACATCCAAAAACCTAACCCTAGGAGGTGAAACGCTAGAATGTGGGCCCCATTGGGTAACTTGGTACATCAATTTCCTAGGGTCGTAACTTTGGCATACTACCTCCGTTTGACGCGCATGATACATCGTTAGAAATATCTATTCAAGGAATACATCCATAATAAAGAAATATGGAGTTCAGAATGGACTCATCTTTTCTTGACCTTTCGATGCCGAAAAAACATCGTTTAGGGCCTCGAAATGGCTCCGAAAGTTTAGGACCCGAAAACTGCCAAAAATAGTAAATTGTGCTACAATTAAAGAAACTGGAAAACTAAAAGAAAAAATGGTGGGGGTCCAAGTGGAATAGGTGGGTGGCCACCAATATCCTCCTGGATCATTCCTCCCCCCTTAGGAAGCAATTCTCTCCATTGCATTGCGTTCCTCCATGAGATGAGGAAACTTCTGCTGAACTTGGTCCCTGGTGAGCCACTTTCCCTAGTGAAGGAGTTGGCTTTCTTTGACAACTTGATATAGATGGATCTTCTATTGGTGGCTGTTCTTGATCTGTGTGTCCATAATTTGATCAGTTGTGGCTTGTTCCATGCATTCGAGGCTTAACTCTATTGGTGTGAGTTATTCTGCCACGTTTGATGTGTTTAGTAGAGGTGGAAAGTAGGGCCGAAGGTGGTCCACATTGAACACTGGGTGAATACCAAGGAATGGTGGAATACTAAGCTCAAAGGCATTGTCCCAGACAACCTTGGTAATAGTGTATGTCCCATATTAGAGTGGGCAAAGCTTTCATTGGGGTCCAACGAGGTTCTCTTTGTGCAAATGCAGCCACACTTTGTCGCCCACCTAGAAGTTGTGTTGCACCCAATGCTGATCATGCCACTGCTTGTAATTAGCATTGGATCTATCCAATATGTCATGAACCTATTGGTGAATGTGCTGAATGCACTTAATGAAGCTATTCGCTTTGGAAACTTCAGACTGGACATGAGTTGAATCAGCCTGAGTAGTTGCAAATGACATGGCTACGTCAATGGGACATAGTGGCTGGAATCCCAAGCCCACCTGAAATGGGCTGTGGTTGGTTGAGCTGCGGAGGGCCCGGTTATAGCTATGTTGTACATAGGGGAGGCTCTCATCCCATGTGCGCGGATGCTTTGAGTTGTACATGAGAAAAATTTGTACGATCATTCTGTTGACGACCTCTGTCTAGCCATCAGTCTGGGGATGGAAAGCCATGGAATTTGTGAGCTTGGTGTCTAGCATTGACGATAGGCTAGACCAGAATGTACTAAGGAACCTACTGTCCCGATTTGAGATTATAAACTGTGGGATCCCAATGTGTACCCACACTCATTCAAAGAAGAGTTTAGCAGTGGCTTCTGCTGTGATATTCTTCTTGCAGGTCGCCATTATGGCCATATTTGAGAATCTGTCGATGACCATGAACACACACTCGTTGCCATGCTTAGTAGAAGGAAGGACCGACATGTAATCCATGGAGATGGATTCACAAGGTCGACTAGGGGTAGGAAACAAAGTATAGAGGCCTTACTTCTTGATGGACGGTTTGGCAATGACGCATTCTATGCAAGATCGGATGTACTTCCCAATGTCCTGTCGAAGGTTTGACCAATAGAAATAATTTTGTAGTATTTCCACTGTTTTCTCGACTCCAAAATTCCCTGCGACACGACTATAGTGTGCTTCCCAAATCATCTTGGCACACTCACTTGAAGGAACACAAAGGTGTCCCATGTGACATAGTAGTGCATCCTGGAGGTGAAAATTTGGAACTTCATTTCCCTCCAAGAGCATCCTATATGTGTGGCTCAATTCTAGATCACTCTTGTAGAGAAGCAGCCAATCATAAGTCTCATGCCTACAAGAGTTGAGCACGGTGGCTATCGCCACGATCGGTGGTCGGCTAAGGCAGTCTACAACATTGTTGGTGCTTCCCTTCTTGTACTTGATGTTCAAATGAAACTATTTTAGATATGTAGACCACTTCTGATGGCTATCGTTCTTTAACTTTCCTTGTGTCTGTATGAACTGCAAGGGTCGGTGGTATGTGAGGATGATCGTTTCCTTCCCCAAAATGTAATGCTTTCATTTTCGGCAAGCCTGTACAATGGAATACATTTCTTTGTCATAAGTGAGATATTTGTGAACTGTTTCGGACAATGTCTCACTGTGATATGCCACTGGATGCCCCTGTTGAGTAAGGATTGCCCCAATAGCATAGTCAAAGGCATCTGTCTCGATCTGAAATGGTTATTGCAAGTCTGGTAATGTGAGCACTGGGGCACAGTAGAGGTGGTGTTTCAATTTTTCAAACACCTTCTATTGAGTTTTTGACCAGAAGAATTTTGATTCCGCTCCTCCTTTGGTGACTTGACTCAAAGTCCAAGTGATATGAGAGAATCCCAACACGAACCTACGGTAGAAATTAGCAAGACCCAGAAAGCTACAAAGCTCTATTAGAGTAGTTGGGGCTGGCCAATCCATAATGAATTGGATCTTGGTTGTATCCACATGTACCCCACATTCATCAATAATGTATCCTAGATACTGAACCTGGGTCATGACAAAAGTTCACTTTTTTGAATTGGCACCCAACTTGTGCTTCCGCAGTGTTTGGAGGACCTATCAGATGCCGTGGAGGTGTTCTTCCCAAGTCTGGATGAATATCAGGATGTCATCCAAGTATGCTACTACAAATGAGTTGGTGAATGGCCGTAAGGTGTCGTCCATTAGCCTCATGTAAGTTACGGGATCATTCGTCAGACCGAAAGGCATGACCAACCATTCGAAAAGGCCCTCCTTGGATTTAAAGGTAATCTTTCACACATCGGTCGGTTCGATCGGTACCTGGTGATACCTGGAATTTAAGTCGATCTTGCTAAAATATTTCACCCCTTTAAGCTGGTCCAGTAGGTTATTAATCCGTGGGATCAAGTACCTATTCCAGACAGTGATCTTGTTCAGTGCCCGATAGTCAATACAGAGTCTCCAAGTCCTATCCTTCTTTTGTACCAACACGATCGAGCTCCCACAGGGTGATGAAATTGGCCAGATGTGACCCTTCTACATCAGCTCTTGAATTTGTCTCTTGATTTCATTATTCTCCAGAACATAGCGTCGATAGATCAGTCCATTGGGAAACGGTGCACCTAGGGTCAGATCGATGGGGTGCTTGACCTGACAGTGCAGAGGCACCCCTCTGGGTGAGGTGAATATGTCTTGGTGCTCCTCCATGACCTTGTCCATTTTTTGTTATCATGTAGAGGGGCCCTATCTGGAGGTCACGACCATGATCTTCTTCATGCCATGAGGGCGGATCATCAAGAAAACAAAATTCCTGGTTTTGGAAATGAGCTTACTGCATTGTTTTGCAGTAAACAAAAAGATAGCGACAGGGGGTGGTACCTCTGGTATCCTGTACAACTTATTTCCCAACATAAAAATAACAACGCAAGGCCAGGACTCATACACATCATGTCCCTTCCATAAGTATTCTTGAACTAATAATAAATCACAAACATCAAGAGGAGCAATGTCACATAATACCTCATCAGTGAGGGGCTTGATGTTGTAGGGAAGGCGGCACTGTTGGCTAACGTGGAGATCCCGTCCTTGGTGAAGCCACCCGATGGTGTACGGATACAGGTGTGTTGTGGTTGGCAAGCCCAACTACTTCATGACCTCTGCTGAAATGAGGTTCTTTTGGCTTCCACTGTCGACAATGAACTATAACAAGGAACCCTTTACCCACATCTGGGAGTGGAAAAGACACTCCTCCTCCTTTGAATCTTCTGGTTCTTCCTTATGGATATTTATGGCAGAAACAGTGGCATTGGGATCTGCATCGATAATCTTCTTCCCTCTATCATTCCCCTTCTTGGGTTTTGATTCAATGTTAGAGTATGCATTTGATTCAGAAGCCTTTATCTCGGCCACCAGTGACTGCTTGGCCTGACACTCACTTATGTTGTGAGTGGGGATCTTATGGAACTCACACCACTTTCCTGCTTCTTCTTTGGCTTTGTAGTGTTGCTATTTTCTTGTGGCTTTGGCAAGTTGTCTTGAGTTTCCATGCCTTGGCTATGTCCTTGGTTCTGTAGTTTGGGGGAACCTTTCTCTTGCTTTTGATTTGTATATCCAAAGTCTCACTTTTTCGGTTTGAATTTTTGCTCAATTTTGGCAGCATACTGATATGCCATACCAAGCAAGGAGATGTCAAGGAAATCCATTTCCTCTTAAATGTATCTGTGTAGACAACTGCAGTACTTCAGCACCAAATGTTTCTCTAAATATTTGATACCCAAATGGGTGCAGAGGGTATGGAACAGATTCGTTAGCTCATGCACATCTTGATCTCTTTGCTGCCGCAGCGTAGTCCATTGTATGTACTTGTCCTCATACCTCCCCATTGGATAATATTGTCCCTTTATGGCATCTTAGAAAGAATTCCAAGTGGGTATGGCTAAGAAATGATAGGGTTCCTCCTCGTCATTTCTCTCACAGTAGGTTTCCCACTAGTCCTTGACATGGGGGGTGGATTTAAGTAGTGAAAAAGTAATTTTTTCCCGATTGGAAAAGTCATGAACCGAGAAATATCCTTCTAATAGATTCAACCATCTATCTACGGTGTCTACATCTATTCAGCCATCCAATATGGGAATTTCAAAGTTTACCTGTACCTTAAAAGGGGTTGCGCCTTCAGAGTGGCTGCTAGATGTATATGCGCCGCCAGTGGGAAGTCGTTGAAGGATCTGGGCGAAGTTATCCATCATCGCTTTCCTTTTTTTTTCAAGGGCCTCCTTGAGCAACATTTCGATAGGATATTTTGCACCTTTGTCTTTCTTTTCATCCCCCATGGGAGGCCGTCGGGATTTGCAAGGCTGATCTTGCAAAGGTTCAACCAAATCGAGCCCTAACTCTTTATACCTCGCCCTCGTTGGGGACATGCAAAGAAGGATCGAGAAAGAGCAGATTGCTTTGATACCACTGATCCGAATTTATGCAGGAACGCAACAAAATACAAAAACAACCATAGAAAAAAATATGCAGTGGAAATAACACTTCATTTCATTAATCAAAGAACTAAAACTTGTTTACATACATAATCGAAATAAAATAACTAGTGCTGGTAGCTTATCTATGAGAAGAGATGTGGCGGCTACATGCCTCCAAACTCTATGTTAAAATGAGGTTCGAAGGCCTATATATTATTGATAAACAATGGAAACCCTACACATCCAAAAACATAACCCTAGGAGGTGAAACTCTAGAATGTGGGCCCCGTTGGGTAACTTGGTACATCAATTTCCTGGGGTCGTAACTTTGGCATACTACCTTCGTTTGACGCGCATGATACATCATTAGAAATATCTATTCAAGGAATACATCCATAAAATAAATAATTATTTTATAATGGACTCATATTTACTCGCCCATTCGATGCCGAAAAAATGTCTTTTAGGCCCTCAAAACGGCTTCGGAAGTTTAGGACCCGAAAACTGCCAAAAATAGTAAATTGTGGTACAATTAAGGAAACTGGAAAACAGAAAGAAACAATGGTGGGGGTCCAAGTGGAATAGGTGGGTGGCCACCAATATCCTCCTAGATCATAGACCCTATTGGAACAATAAGAGAGGGCCAATAGATGATAATACTATACAAGCCCCTAAGAGGAATGAAGAAACAGAGAATAAGAATGTGAACTTATGTGAGGAACTTGAGGAAGATCCAGAAGTTTTTGAACCTAATAATCATGGGATAAATTTAATTGAATATTTCACGGATGATGATTTTGGTAGAATCTTACTAGAAGAAGATGAGGGGGATGAAGAAGAAGATATGGCATGCAACATTACACCTCTCCTAGCTCAACACTTAAACTCAAAAGAGGAAGAAATAGAAAAGGATCTTTGTGAATGTGAATTATGTACTGAAATAGAGAAATATTTACATATGGGCATGCAAAGTGTACCCATAAGTGAGTTATTAAAGTTACCCACAATCAAAGATCAATTTCAATAATTTTTCGATAAGATTCCCATAGCAAATTCTTCCAAGATTGCTTATGAGTTTTTCCACATTCAGAGTGATAGAGGTAGGGAGGTAGAAGAAGATCCTCCCATTCATATCCATACTTATATCTATGAGAGAAAGAATGGAGGGAACCCTCATTTCTATATCACATTGCATATTAATAACCCCTTGTTGATGTATTTGTAACTTCAGAATGTATTCATCTATGTATCTTATGTATTGTAACTCGATGTTTATTCCAGGATGTATCTATAATGTAATTGAGTCATGTTGTTATTCCTCGATGTTCCAATCGGGAGAATAAATAATGTAAACAAGTCATGTCAAGTCATAGTGAGTAACCCTCCAATTGTCTAAGGGTTAAAGTCCCCACAGTTGCGGGGCACTAGGTTTATTAGACTCTCTTACTAGAGGTCGGCCCTGGTAGGGTTTTAGTCATGTCTAGATTAGTATAAATAGAGAACTGGAGTCTCTATTTATCACACAACTCATACACACTCAAGTGTAGCGCATAGTTGAGGAAGGATAAGACACTGGGGCTAGATAAGAAGAAGGTTACTGCTGTCGGGAGATCAATTATTGTTTTGGGGATTTTCTATTTTGGTGTTGATTCTATCTCTGAGGAAGTTGTGGGGTTTTCTCCATTTATGGTTTCCCCGAGGATAAACATATGTTCATTATCTCTTGTGTTTGATTGTTGTGCTTGTTATTCTCTCAGTAAATATCCTAATATAATGCCAGCTTAATGATGAAATTCTAACATGGAATCAGAGCTAACCTGAGAAGAAGACACTGTGCAGCTGTGGGAACTAGGCCTTTCTAGTTTGTGGATCTTCCTCCACATATTTTCAGAAAAATTAAGTTGGAATAACTCTCCTCCTTAGGGCGCATCTTTCTGTCGAAGTAGAATCCAATTCTAAGGTTTTTCAGTTTTGGACCCAACACTGCTGCCGAAAATTAGGGCTTTTCACAAAAGAGGAATTTTTTAGTGAGCCTAGGCCTGGATTGATCTCCTCCCCAAAATCGAAGTTAGGGATAAATTTCAAGGCATTTGGGTGAACAGATCTCCGGAAAAGAAAAACCCTAATTTGCTACTGAACCAGCACTGCAAGATTTCAGCTCAAGTTTCAAATTCGACATCTTGAACCTGGTAAGATCTAAATATTTTGTATTTCCATTTGAGGTTCTTAGTTTAAGATGTCTCATCATACCAAGCTTGATGAAAATCTTGAGGGAGCTGATAACTTCCGAGCTTGGAAGTATAGGATCTCCCTGGTCCTGGAAGAGAATGAGTTGGACTCCTATATCAATGAGGAGGTTCTGGTTCCAAAGGGAGATGAGGCTAAGGCCTTGCATAAGAAGAAGTTGGTTATGGAAAAGAGAATCATTGTTGATTCTATCAAGGATCATCTCATACCATAGGTGTCCTCCCTCAAGACACCTAAAGCTATGTTTGATGCCCTAACCAAATTGTTTGAAGGGAAGAAAATAAACAGGAATATGACCTTGAGAAACCAATTGAAGAATGTGAATATCCAGAATGCTAAGACTATTCAGTCTTACTTTACAAGGGTTTCTCAGATTAAGGAGCAGCTAGAAGCAGTAGATGAAGAAGTGGAAAATGCTGAGATTGTGATGACCACCTTGAATGGTCTCCCTAGAACATGGGACTCTTTCATTCAAGGAATCTGTGCCGGAAAGAAGTTAGTCAAATTCAACAGACTATGGGAAGAATGCTCTCAATAAGAAGCTACGATAGCAGCTCGAGAAGAGAAGATGGGTAGTGAAGATCAAGCTCTCACATTTCACTCCGAGAAAAACAGGAGGAGCAATTATCACTCCAAAGGTAAGACCTCACACTCTAGAAAAGATCCAAATACTATTAGATGTTACACATGTGATGAGAAAGGTCACATATCCAAATTATGCCCTAACAAAAGAAATCTAAGGAAGAAGAACAAGAGAAGACATCATGCCCATGCTGCATAGGATGATGAACCTTCCACAAAGAGAATCAGACAAGAGAGTGATGACTCTTCGAGTGAGGATGAATATGTACTGATCTACGCTCTCACGAGAACTGTTTCATATGGAAGCAATGATTGGCTTATAGACAGTGGTGCTTCCAGGCACATGACGGGATTCAAAGAATCATTTGTAAAGCTATCTGAACATGAGTCACCTCACAAGGTGAAACTTGGGGATGGCTACCAATATCCAATAAAAGGTAGTGGTGAATATTTCTATAAGCTAGACTCTGGAAATTATTTGAAGATGAAGAATGTATTATTTGTTCCAGGACTAAAGAAGAACCTCCTCTCCATATCTGCATTGGATGCAAAAGGAATGAGGGTTGCTTTTGTAGATGGCCGAGTTCTTTTGTGGCCAAAAGGAAATACTTTTGATGATGCAATCGTGTTCAGAGAACAAGAAGGAGGTCTATACAAGTTGAAGGGCCAACCAGATCAAGCTTTGGTTCATGACACAGTAGAACCAAATGAACTTTGGCATAAAAGGCTTGCACATGTGCATTATAGAGCACTACCACTTGCAAGAAAAGCTGTTGAAGGTCTTCCAAAAATACAAGCAAAACATGAAGGGGTATGCAAAGGATCTGCGAAAGGAAAGAATACAAAGAAGACATTTCCAAGTAGCAAGAGCAAAGCAAAAGGAATCTTGGAAATCATCCACTCTGATGTATGTGGACCAATGTCATCAAGCTCACTAAGAGGGTATGTGTACTATGTTTCTTTTATTGATGACTTTCCCAGGAAGACATGGATTTAATTCATGAAGAATAAAGATGAAGTGTTTAGCAAGTTCAAGGAATTCAAATCCTTGATCGAGAACCAGACTGAAAAGAATATCAAGAATTTTTGATCAAATAATGGTGGAGAATTCACTTCAAATGAGTTCAAGGAACTATGTAAGGACTCAGGGATTAAGAGGGAGTTGTCCACTCCTTACAATCCACAACAGAATGGGGTTGCAGAGAGGAAGAATAGAACCATCATGGAAGCTGCTAGAGCTATGCTTCATGATCAAGATATTCCTATGCACCTTTGGGAGGAAGTAGCTAGAACAACAGTGTATGTACAGAACCGTACTCCACAAAGAGTACTCGAGAACAAGACTCCTAAAGAAGTCTTCTCCAGAAAGAAACAAGAAGTCATCCATCTTAAAATATTCGGTTGTCCTATGTACATACACATTCCAAAAGAGAAGAGAACAAAATTAGATCCTTCAGGAAAGAAGGGTATATTTGTGGGATACTCTGAAATATCGAAGGATTACAGAATATACTTCCCAGGATTCAAAAATATTGACATCAGTAGGGATGTAACATTTGACGAAGATTCAGCCAACATCAAATCCAGAAAGAAACCTACTGAAGAACCTGAAGAAGCAGAAGCACCCAGAATTCATGATACAATCATGAATGAAGAAACTCAAGAAGAAGATCGAGAATTTGAAGAATCACAAAGACCTATAGATCCACCATAGGAGAAGAATCCTCACAAGAGGAAACCTGCTTGGGTACGAGAGATTATCCAAGGTGTAGAAAGATATGGGGTTCCAGAAGAGAATCTCAGAGAAAGAAAGAGGACCAGATCCTGTTCCAGTTATGTAGCTTTACTATGTGACTTTATTGATAAAGAACCTTCCAAGTATGAAGAAGTGGCAGAACGGAAAGAATGGAAGGATGCGATGATCAAAGAGTATCAATCGATCATGAAGAATGATGTTTGGGATGTTGTCCCAATACCAAAAGGAAGTCAGTAGTAACTTCCAAATGGATCTACAAGATCAAGCATGCTGCAGACGGTAGCATTGAAAAGTATAAGGAAAGATTTGTGGCTCGGGGTTTGTCTCAGAAAAAAGGAATAGACTATGAAGAAACCTTTGCACCTATAGCCAGATACACTTCCATTAGATCGGTACTTTCTCTGGCTGCAGTGATGAAATGGAAGATACACTAAATGGATGTCAAGACTACTTTCTTGAATGGTGTAGTAGAAGAGGAAGTGTATGTGGAGAAACCACTTGGTTTTGAGACACATGACAGGGAGTCTCATGTGTGTAGACTGAAGAAAGCCCTGAACGGTTTGAAATAGGCACAAAGGACATGGTACAACAGAATCGATAGCTTTCTATCCAGTTTGGGCTTTACCAAGAGTAAAGAATATTCCAACCTTTACTACAAGGTGGAAGGTGGCAACCCGGTGATACTTCTACTATATGTAGATGATCTGTTTGTGACAGGTATGGATTGGTTGATTGCTAATACGAAGAGAAATATTGCTGCCGAGTTTGAGATGAAGGACTTGGGGATGATGCATTATTTCCTAGGTATGGAGGTGTGGCAAACTATAGATGGAATATTTCTTGGACAAGGAAAGTATGCAGTAGAGATCCTAAAGAGATTTGGGATGATGGACTGCAAGGCATTGACCACAACTATGGCATCAAACCTGAAGCTATTGAGTGATGCTTCATCAGAGACAGTTGATGTCATGATGTATCGTCAGATGATTGGGTCCTTGATGTAACTGACGAACACGAGACCAGATATTTGCTTTGCTGTGAACACCTTGAGCGAATACTTGACAGATCCGAGACATGTTCACTTGAATGCTGCAAAGCATATTCTGAGGTACTTGAAGGGTACAATTTATTATGGGCTCAAGTATAAGGTTGATCAAAGGATTAAACTAGATGGTTATGTTGATTCATATTGGGCAGGTAGTTCCATTGATAGGAAGAGCACTTCAGGGTGCTGCTTCAGTATGGGATCAGGTGTGATCTCATGGTTTAGTAGGAAGCAATCCTGTGTGGCACTGAGTACAGCTGAAGCAGAGTATGTTGCAGCCTGTTCAGCTAGTTGTGAGGCAGTATGGCTGAGGAAGCTACTATCTGATTTGTTTGATCTCCAGTTAGATGCTACTTGTATATACTATGAAAACTAGAGTTGTGTAAAGTTGTCAAAGAATCCAGTATTCCATGACAAGTCGAAGCATATTGAGATCAAGTATCACTATATCAGGGATATGGTGCAGAAAGGAGCAGTGAAGCTCTAGTATGTCGTGACGGACGAAAAGATAGCTGATGTGTTGACTAAGTCATTGGCTAGGGTGAAGTTTGAGTACTTCAGGGAGAAGCTTGGTGTTCTCCAGATCGAGGTTCCTCCCAAGAGGAAGTGATGTGTCTGTGCTGTGCCATTATGACATGGTGAGAGGATTGGTTCCTTCCATGATCAGATGTAAGTGCTGTGCCATTTCGACATGGTGAGAGGATTGGTTCCTTCCATGGTCGGATGTAAAATATGTGACATGTTGAGAGGATTGGTTCCTTCCATTGTCAGGTATATGTGGATGCCACATCCAGCATGAAAAAGGGTTGGCTCTATGAAGACACATCTAGTATGAAAAAGGACTAGCTCTGTGTAGATGGCACATCCAACATGAAAAAGGGCTAGCTCTGTGAAGGCTCATCTAGTATGAAAAAGGACTAGCTCTGAGTAGCTGCCACATCTGGTATGAAAAAGGACCAGCTCTATGATGCCTCATATGGTATGAAAAAGGACCAGCTCTGTGATGCCCTACCTAGTATGAAAAAGGACTAGCTCTAGGAAGGCTCATCTAGTATGAAAAAGGACTAGATCTGAGTAGCTGCCACACCTGGTATGAAAAAGGACCATCTCTGTGATGCCTCATCTGGTATGAAAAAGGACCAGCTCTGTGATGCCCTACCTAGTATGAAAAAGGACTAGCTCTAGGAAGGCTCATCTAGTATGAAAAAGGACTAGCTCTGAGTAGCTGCCACACCTGGTATGAAAAAGGACCAGCTCTGTGATGCCTCATCTGGTATGAAAAAGGTCCAGCTCTATGATGCCCTACCTAGTATGAAAAAGGACTAGCTTTGGGAAGGCTCATCTAGTATGAAAAAGGACTAGCTCTGAGTAGCTGCCTCATCTGGTATGAAAAAGGACCAGCTCTGTGATGCCTCATCTAGTATGAAAAAGGACTAGCTCTGAGATGATACATCCAGTATGAAAAAGGACTGGCTCTGTAGAGGTTCCTATGATGAGAAGAATCAAGAGATAGCACCTGTGATGATGCCCAGTGATGATCCAAATCGAGTGATGATGATCTAGATCCAGTGATGATGATCCAACAGTGATGATCCAGATCAAGTGATGATCTAGATATAGTGATGATAGCCAGTGATGATCCATATTGAGTGATGATCCAAATCCAGTGATGATGCCTCATGATGATCCAGATCCAATGATGATGTCCCATGATGATCCAGATCGAGAAATGATCCAGATCTGATGACTTGAAGATGAAGATGACTTGAAGATGAAGATGAATTAAAGACTCAGAGGACCTTAGATGCAGATGACGAGATGATCCAGTTGATGCAGAGAAGAAGACCAATGCTGAAAATTGTGTCGAAAGAATACCTTCCTAGTTAAGAGTGAGTGTTGGTGTATTTGTAACTTAGGAATGTATTCATCTATGTATCTTATGTATTGTAGCTTGATGTTTATTCTGGGATGTATCTATAATGTAATTGAGTCATGTTGTCATGCTCCGATGTTCCAATTGGGAAAATCATTAATGTAAACAAGTCATGTCAATTCATAGTGAGTAACCCTCCAATTTTCTAAGGGTTAAAGTCCTCGCAGTTACGAGGCACTAGGGTTATTAGGCTCTCCTAGTAGAGGTCGGCCCTGGTAGGGTTTTAGTCATGTCAGGATTAGTATAAATAGAGAACTGGAGTCTTTATTTATCACACAACTCATACACACTCAAGTGTAGTGTATAGTTGAGGAAGGAGAAGACACTAGGGCTAGATAAGAAGAAGGTTACTGCTATCGGGAGATCACTTACTGTTTTGGGGCTTTTCTATTTTGGTGTTGATTCTATCTCTGAGGAAGTTGCAGGGTTTTCTCCATTTATGGTTTCCCCGAGGATAAACACTATGTTAATTGTCTCTTGTGTTTGATTGTTGTGCTTGTTATTCTCTCAGTAAAGATCCTAATATAATGCTAGGTTAATGATGAAATTCTAACACCCCTTACTCCATAACTGCATGCTAGACTCGGGAGCTACTATGAATGTTATGCCTCTACGAATTATGAAGGAAATGGGATTAGAAGTTACCCGTCTGTTGCAGCCACAACTTTTCCCAAATTTCTGAAAATTTTGGACCCTCCTTGTTAATTTTGTTTGATCCACGCTGCTACATGTGAATTGTTTGAGGCCAGTTTTTCTTGCTATTCAGGATTTCGTTTGGGTCTGTGCATGTTTTGGGCTACAAGGCTCAGCTAGTTTTTACGATGTTTTATCTTTAAATTTTAAAATGGGTTGTTTAGTTGCCATTCTTTCGGAGGTTAGTTAGACATAGTGCTGATAATTAAAGTCTTTCGTTGAACCCGAGTTTTGTTTTGAAAAATACCTTGCTTTGGATTTTTTTCAGAAAGTATTTTGACTGTGATCAGAGGCTGCAGGCTGATTGAGTTTCGCTGTTACAGCCCTAGAATAGGATAACTGCCCATCGGACTATTTGTCTTTTCGTCAATGTCCTATTCTTTGCTTTTTCCATGTTAACTAGTTTGCGGGTTTTCTTGACCTTTTAACTTATGTCGTTGTGGCTATGTAGCTCGCTAACTATCCGATGCCTGTAGAAGTTCTGACTCCCGACGTTTTATCACGCAATTTTTGGTTTGTGTGCCAGAACCCCTAGATTGTGGGTGACCCGCTGTTGCGGCTACGTAGGCTGCTAACGAACCGATGTCAAGTGTTCTGATCTGTCGATGGGGGTTTTTATCTGCCCGTTCTTAATCATTTTCTTGCCGATTGTTATGAGATCGTAATTGTTTTCGTAAGAGACTGGTGTGCCTTGTTTTTAGGTTGAAATTTGCACATAAGAACCAAAATCCGGTTTTCTCTTCTGTAATACTCATTTCATTGATATTATAATTTGTGTTTCTTAAAGTTATTTAGAACAAATGACAAATTATCATTTGATCCCATATAGACATGGCAGTTTTCTCAGATCCCTTCAAATATTATTGTGGCAAGGAATATGCAGTTGGAGGATAAAGCATGTTAAAGCATAAGGTGACAGAGTCGTTACTCAAGGAAGAAAATTATAAGGGCCTGGAGAGGGACCAAAGAATGGTGGGGCATAATCATTAGAAAGAAAAGGCCCAGGCTTGGGCGTCTCATCAGTTACCTAGATATTCCCATTTTATAAACGTCTTTATTTGAACGTAACATGGAATTATGAGCATCCGCAAAATGACAAGGTTGGAGATTGAAACGTTTTGTGGGGAAACCGGAAGGTTGGGTTGGTTCTTGTATAAAGGGGAAAAGAGAGAAAGAGAAAGGGGATTTTCCCTAGAGAGACTTGTGAACTACTTGTTGTAAGAGGAACTATTTCGTTTTACAATAATAAAATTACAATTTTTCCTATTGGAGAAAGTGTTGTGTGGAATGTTCAAATGTGATGAAATGAACAATGTTGAAGGGGAACTATTTCATTTTTCAGCTGGGTTACATTAACTGTGAGAGCATTCTAACTTTCTAAACCTATGTTCTTATGTGAAGTTCTCTGGTTTACACTGTGATAATTTCCACTATGAGTAATGAATGTTTTAACAGATGATGAGCTATCTTGTTGTGCATATCTTTATTCATGTTTATGTGTTTGATTCTAAGAACAACTATCTGTGATTTATCTTAACATATGAACAATATTACATTACTCATGAATTGATAATCTTTCTCCCTAGGGACAACTTAGTTAATATTGTTTTTTTTAGTTGTGTGTGATTTAGATGTGAGAGAGTCTAAGACTAGAGGTAATAACCTGCGCATCACATTGTGACCACTCCTCGCATTCTTCATCAATCTACATCTTAGATAGGCACTTGCATATCATATTTAAAGTCAAAATACAAAAATATACACGGTGGACTGGGCCACAATCAGTAAAACCATTTTTTTTTGTTATTTGACCTATGGTAGCCGAACTGCAAACCAGACAGATTCCCTACACCAAACAGTCACGGGCTAGTTGGGAACATTGACTAGGGAGAATCCCTTACTGTTGTTGCCTGCAAATTTCCAGGACTCAATAGTTTCTGGTGCTAGAAGGAGGGCCACCAGTGCATGGCTAGCTGGGGAAATCCATTTCCTTGAAATAACTCCACCGGTGATAGTTTTGAAAGCAGTTTATTCCCTGATCCAAATACTGAAGAGAATAGAGAAAATTTGTTTTCTGTGGACAAACAAGTATTCAATGATTTGAGAAGACACACACGGGCCTATGTAAAGAGTATTGGAGGATTACCCATTATCCCTGATTTACCCTGAAGAGAATACAAGAAGAAAGATCATCCCATCTTGGAAGATTCAGTGTTGGTTGGAGATTTGGAAGAGTTGGTAGAAGTAGCCTTACAGGAGGTGATTCAACCTCTGAATCAAGTGGGCCCAAACACACCTTACTGTTCTCCTTTTTGGACTCCTATTCCTTCATCTCCTCACTCTCCAACCAGACTCATGGCAGGCATTAATGCCAACCAACCACTGAACCCACCAAATCCACCACTGGCTTGGAAATCCAGATCACCCTTGAACTTAACACCTCCGTTGCATGACCTACCTCAAGCTTTTGAAAAGATACTTCCCAAGTTTGATCCAAATGAGAAGATGTTAGTAGATGACCATTTACAAAGTTTCTATTTGGCAATAGAAGGATTGAGGGATGGAGAACATGAGGATGTAGTTTGTAGACTTTTTCCGCATACCCTGAAAGGAGCAGTAGCATCATGGTATTTTGGTTTTCCTACAAACTCTATCCCAGACTGGGATACCTTTGAAAGGATTTTCAGAAGTAAATATGCAACCCAAAAAACTCATTCGGCTCTCATGAAAGGACTGTGTGCCTTAAAGAAAGAAAGAAAAGAGAAGGTGCATAGTTTTACCCAAAGATTTGCAGCCTATCTTAAGATTTTTTCTGAAGCTGACAAACCCTCGGATAAAGTTTTGATTGAGTATTATACTTCAGCTCTAGGGCCCGATTTGGCCATGTTTTCCAAAATGAAAGCCAAACCTACGCTAGTAGAGACTTATGAAGAAGCGGAGAGAGTAGAGGCTGAAAAAGAAAGCATCAAAGATTATCCTAAACAATCAGGAGAAAAAATGTTGGGAGGAAAGCTTTGTTATTTACTAGGCCTAAAGAGGAGCAATCACCAGATTTCAAAGGAATGGAAAAGATGATGCAGAAGATCTCTAACAGAATAATAGACTTGGAAAAGGAAAAGGAAGCCCAAAATTTTTATAAGCCTTATTACAAGAAAAGGGAATATAACAATCAATCCCAAACCCCTCCGTACAACCCTGCATCTATGAACTTAACGGAGGTGGGGATGGATAACTTTTGCACTTTTCACCAACAATTCCATTCTAAAAAGAATTGTCCTCAATGGATAAATTCAATGACATTGGTTATGAATCAGCTGTTGGATTCCAAATTAACCGAGGATAATGATGAAGAAGGGAAAGACAACAATAATTCAACAGAAAAACAAGAGGATGAGGCCATGGTTTTATGGGACTGTGTATCGTTGTTTGATGCTGAGGAAGAAAAGAATCTAGGACATGAAGATATCTTGGAAACAAATGTAACAATGAGAAGCCAGGGGTTGCTTAAGGAAAACAATATTATGCTCCCAAAGACTAAGAGACTTCAAAAGAATGTTAAGAAATTTCAAAAAAACTCCCCAGCTAATAAAATTCTGGAATTTAGCATCACCAGTCAAAATCCTAGACATACCAACATGCCTACTAAGCCCATTAAAGAAAAGATAAATAATGTTAAAACGAATCTCACATAACATAAGATGGATTATGACATTGTGCAGGATATAAAAAGGTAAGGGCAAACATCTCATTATTTGAGATGTGCAATGTGCCGCAGCAGAAAGAAAAGTTATTGAAAGCACTTGAAATATCAGAGGAGAAGCTTCCCACTAACAATCAGCCCCAAGAAGAATAAATTGGTGACTCCAGTGACAATAATCCTAAATGAAAGACTCCACCTTTTCTCCTTACTTTTGAAATTTTCAATCACAACGTGCACAACTGTCTAGTAGACTCAGGGGCATCAGTCAACGTTATGCCGCTATCGGTCTGCAAAAGGATAAATGGACAACCTAAACCATCTACTTGGAGGGTTATTCAATTGGATAGAATTAATGTGAAGGTAATTGGGGAAATGGAGGATGTTCTCATTCGCTTATCTTCAAATGATAAGGTATGTCAATTCGTTGACATTGTGGTAGCTGACATACCTAAAGCTTATGGACTTGTTTTGAGCAGAGATTGGTCAACAAAGCTAAGTGGATATTTTGCCTCGGACTGGTCACATCTGTGGCTACCTTATAAAGGAAGCTCAAATCAAATTAAATTTTTAAGAGAGCCCCACATGAAACACAATGTTACTCAGTTCGAAGAAAAAAATGAACCAGTGAATTCTATTTTGGGAAATTACTTTATTGAGATGGAACCGGGAAACTATCAAGCAGAAGAAGCCAATGATAAATTAGATTCTCAGCCTGATCTTCTTCATTTTTCACAGGCTGATGAAATCGATTGTAAAATAGTAGACTTAGCTGTAGATGTAGATGTTGTTTCACGCACAGTAGTGGTAAGTGATTTTTGGATGCTTTTCTTTGATGGGTATAAAAATTTGGAGGTGTCAGGAGCCGGCTGTGTCCTGATTGATCCTAAGAAAAATAAACATTTTCTTTCATCTAGGTTAGAGTTTGAATGCAACAATAACACAGCCGAATATGAAGCACTAGTTCAGGGACTAAGAAAATCAATTGAATTAAAGGTAGAAAATATAAAAGTGTATGGGGATTCTGAAATAATTGTGAAACAAATTCGAAATCAAATACATTGCATTTCTCCTCATTTAAAAGCTTATCAAAATGAAGTATGGGATCTACTTAAATATTTTCATGCATTTAACATTGTATCGATTCCTAGACTTAAGAATGTGGCAGCTGACTTTTTGGCCACCTCAGCTGCGAGGCTTGTGCCCTCTAATAATTGGTGTTCTATTGAATTTCCTTTTAGGCCTTCGATTCCAGATATGATTACCAATTTACGAGTTTTTGATGATGATCAACAAATTCTAGAATGCTTGACAAATGATGAGACCTTCAAAGGGGCAATTATTGACAATGAAGAACATCAGGCCAAGCTAAAATTCGACAATTTTATTCCTAAAGGAGTCAGGACTTTAGAGCGAATGTTTGATCTAAACAAGAAATTCATCAGCCAATGAATGTGAAGACTCATAGCTCATCTCTACAGTTCGAATTGATTAATTTGGGGACTAAAATTGATCCTAAGTACGTGAATTTGGGAAAGTGTTGCTCTCCAGTTGAAAGGAATAAGTTCATCAGTCTGTTCAAACAATACAAAGATGTTTTTTCTTGGACATATGAGCATCTGAAGACGTATGACACCAATATTAATCAGCATGTTATCCCCATTAGATCGGGAGTCAAGCGTTATCAATAGCCTTTAAGGAAAATGCATCCAAAATTGGAGCCTCTAATTCAGAATGAAGTAAAGAAGCTGTTGGATGCTAAAATTATTTTCAAAGTTATACACTCGGAATGGGTTTCAAATCTGGTACCAGTAAGAAAGAAATCTGGAGAAATTAGACTATGTGTGGATTTCAGAAACCTAAATCGTGCTTCGAATAAAGACAATTATCCCCTCCCACCCATGGAACAGATATTGCAAATAGTTTCAGGTTCCAAATTATTTTCTTTATTAGATGGATTCTCAGGCTAAAATCAAGTGTTAGTCGCTGAAGAAGACAGACTTAAAAATACATTCAAAAACAAATGGGGGACTTTTGCTTACAGAAGGATTCCCTTTGGACTCATAAACTCTAGAGCTACTTTCCAAAGGGCTATGGACATAGCTTTCTGTGGTCTGATTGGCTGCAATGCTGTAGTATACCTCGATGACATCAAAATATTCTCAAAGAAAAGGGAGGAACATGCATTCCATCTAAAACAGATTTTTGAACGCTGCCAAAAATATGGTATCTCATTAAACCCCAAGAAGTGCGTGTTTTCCATTACCGAAGGTAAGTTACTAGGTCATGTGGTTTCTAAGAAGGGGATATCCATAGACCCAGAGAGGATCAAAGCTATTGAACATATTCCCTTACCCCACAATAAAAAGGGCATGCAATCATTTATGGGGATGATAAATGTTGTGCGAAGATTTGTGCCAGATTTCGCTCAAATTATTAAACCTTTGCAGCAAATGGTAAAGCAAAGTGTACAATTCAAGTGGACTGATGTGAAGAAGAATGCATTTAGTAAAATAAAGAAAGGTGTTGCGCACACACCCTCCCTCAAAAGTCCGGATTTTGAGAAATATTTTATTTTGTACACTTTCGCATTTGATGATTCACTAGCAGCGATGCTTACCCAGAAGGAAGATGGGGGAGATGAGTTCCCCATATCATTTATGAGCACTGGTCTACAAGGGGCTGAATTGAATTACCCAGCTATGGATAAACAAGCTTACACAATGTTCAAAGCGGTAAAATAATTCAGACCATATATACTTAAGAATCGGACAAAGGTAATAGTTCCACACCCAGCTGTGAGGTCTCTTTTCGTACAAAAGGAGTTAGGAGAAAGAAGAGGCAACTGGGTAACAACTCTACAGGAGTATGACTTCGAATTCAAGCCAGGATCCATAGTAAAAGGGAAAGGTTTGTGCAAACTAATGACCGAAAGTAAAGACAATGAAGAACATGACTGGGAAGACGAAGATGAGTTACATTTGATGGATGTATGTCCTCTTTTCACAGCTCCGACTCCAGGTATCGAGACCTTGTGTATTAACTTCAGGAGCGATTGCTACTGGAACATTGGAATTCTAAGCAAATAAGAGCGCTGCATCTTAAATCAGCCTCATACCAGATTGCTGAAGGAATATTATTCAGAAATAATTATGATGGAGTTCTTCTTAGATGCTTAGAGAAATAAGATGCGAAGAAGGTCATGATAGACTTACATGACAGGCCTGCTGGAGGACATTTTTTTGGGGATACAACAGCCCATAAAATTCTCAGAGCCGGATACTATTGGCCCACACTGTTCAAAGATGCACATGCCCATGTCAGAAAGTGTGACATCTGTCAAAGGTGTGGTGGAAGACAAGTTAAAGCAGCAGGACCATTAAATCTTGTGATGATAACAGAACCTTTTGAGAACTGGTGGATGGATATCATTGGAGAGATAAATCCAAACTCTTCCTTGCAACACAAGTATATTCTAACGGCAACCAATTACTTCACTCGTTGGGTCGAATCCATTCTGTTGCGTAAAGTGAATGAGGATGCAGTCATGGACTTCTTGCAAGATCATATTATGACCAGGTTTGGAGTTCAAATTTCTCTAGTTTTCGATAATGCTACTTATTTTTCTTCTATTATATTAACTACATTTGCTCATGAAAAAGGAATTAAGTTGCATTACTCTGCAAACTATTATCCACAAGGAAATGGTTTGGCTGAATCTACGAACAAGAATCAGATTAGAATCTTAAAAAAGACCGTGATAGAAAACCAGAGAAATTGGCATTCAGCATTACCAAATGCTCTTTGGGCTGATAGGGTCACCCCCAAGACTTCATTAGGTGTGTCCCCATATACCCTTTTTATGGAAAAGAGGCCATTATACCCCCCAATATCATGCTACCCTCTTCCATAATAGCTCAAGAATCAAGGGGATCAGATAATGAAGTCTTGCAGATGAGGATACATAATATTTTGAAGGCAGAGGAATCTAGATCCAAGGCCAGAGAACTTTTTAAAGAACAACAGGAGGTAGTGAAGAGGTGGTTTGATAAGCACAAAGCTGGGACAAAAGAATTTGAGGTGGGAGATTTGGTTCTTAAGTGGGATCACCCTCATGATGAGAAGGGAAAGCACACGAAATTTCAACAGTTATGGGTAGGCCCTTTCCAGATTGAGGCAAAGCTTGGCCCCTCAACCTATAAGTTGCAGGATTTACAGGGATGGGAAGAGAACTTACCAGTAAATGGTTTAGTTCTTAAACCTTATTTTTCTTGATTTTGTTTTATTTTGTTCCGTTTTGTACATAAATAATTGACTTGTTTTGCCACTTTGATTTGTTCTTTTCCTATTTGTTTAAGTGTAGTTTTCTTCTGATTCCAATAAAGGAAGCAAACTTTTGGTTGCATTGAGAGCATCAGAACCCTTGATAAACTGATATTCTTTGGGCATTAGACTGTGTCTTATTGTTTGAATCTGCTGGAATTTCTTCTAGTAAGTAGTTTTCCTAAAATGTCTATGAACACATTGAGGTCCAGCGTAATCCCTGAAATAACTCAGAATCAAAAGGTCTGGAATACTATTTCAAGGCTCCATCCATTTCACATCTAAAACGTCCTAGGGGGTGACAGCAAAAGACCCATGGAAAGGAGAGCAGGGTAAACAGTATATTATGTATAAATGACCCCATGTCAGGAATTGAAAGCTAAAGGGCTAATAAGAGTTAGAACTCCTAAGAAAGCAAATATTCATCAAAACAAAGTACTGAATTATATGAATACATATTTCCAAAAGTTCTTCTCCTTCCGTGAGCTGAAAATTAAATGCATCTCTCACACAAAAGGACACTATGGATAGAAGAGCCTAAATAAAATTAAGAAGAAAAGCCATCAGGAGGACTCAAAAGGACATAAAGTCCACAAACGAAAAATTACAAGTGGCATGGGAGTGGGGACCAAATGAATATTTCTGTTTACCATGTGTTACAATCTTGTGGCATCTAAGCTGGAAGCTACCCAAAGAAAAATTTAAAATGAAATCCGCCTACTTAAGCCTCAAAAGAGTTATCCTGACCTTGAGATTTTGGTTTCCATTCCCTAAAAAATTGGACTATCATCAATGATTTCAAGTACATATATGTGACATTATGGGAATCCAGACATCTAGAAGAATTCAACATGTCAGTTTCACTATTAAATAGTCCGTTGCTTAAGGAGGAGTTTATTCAGAGATATGGGTTCACCAGTGAGCCACCAATTGTTGCAGTTGCAACTTTTCCCAAATTTCTAAAATTTTTGGACCCTCCTTGTTAATTTTGTTTGCTCCACTCTGCTACATGCGGATTGTTTGAGGCCAGTTTTTCTTGCTATTTGGGATTTCGTTTGGATCTGTGCATGTTTTGGGCTACAAGGCTCAACCGGTTTTTATGATGTTTTATCTTTAAAGTTTAAAATGGGTTGTTTAGTTGCCATTATTTTGGAGGTTAGTTAGACGTGGTGCCAATAATTAAAGTCTTTCGCTGAACCCGGGTTTTGTTTTGAAAAATACCTTGCTTTGCATTTTTTTCGGAAAGTATTTTGACTTTGATTGGAGGCTGCAGGTTGATTGAGTTCTGCCATTACGGCCCCAGAATAGGCTAACTGCCCGTTGGACTGTTTGTCTTTTCGTCGATGTCCTGTTCTTTGTTTTTCTGATGTTGACTAGTCCATGGGTTTTCTTGACCTTTTAACTTCCGTTGTTGCGGCTGTGTAGCTCGCTAACTATCCGATGCCTACAGAATTTTTGACTCCCGTTGTTTTATCGTGCAATTTTTGGTTTATGTACCGAAACCCCTAGATTGTAGGTGACCCACTGTTGCAGTTGTGTAGCCCGCTAACGAACCGATGTCAAGTGTTCCGATCCACCGATGGGGGTTTTTATCTTCCCGTTCTTAATCATTTTCCCGCTGATTGTTATGAGATCGTAACTGTTTTTGTAAGAGACTAGTGTGCCTTGTTTTTAGGTTGAAATTTGCACATAAGAACCAAACTCTGGTTTTCTCTTCTGTAATACTCATTTCATTGATATTATAATTTGTGTTTCTTAAAGGTAGTTGGAACAAATGATAAATTCTCGTTTGATTGAAGATAGACATGGCAATTTTCTCAGATCCCTTTGAAGATTATTGCGGCGAGGAAGATGCAGTTGGAGGATAAAGCATGTTAAAGCATAAGGCGACAGAGTCGTTACTCGAGGAAGAAAATTATAAGGGTCTGAAGAGGGACCAAAGAATGGTGGTGCGTAATCATTAGAAAGCAAAGGCCCAGGCTCGGGTGTCTCATCAGTTACCTAGCTATGCCCGTTTTATAAACGTCTTTATTTGAACGTAACATGGAATTATGAGCATCCGCAAAATGACAAGGTTGGAGATTGAAACGTTTTGTGGGGAAACCGAAAGGTTGGGTTGGTTCTTGTATAAAGGGGAAAAGAGAGAAAGAGAAAGGGGATTTTTCCCGGAGGGACTTGTGAACTACTTGTTGTAAGAGGAACTATTTCATTTTACAATAATAAAATTACAATTTTTCCTGTTGGAGAAGGTGTTGTGTGGAATGTTCAAATGTGATGAAATGAACAATGTTGAAGGGGAACTATTTCTTTTTTCAGCTGGGTTTCATTAACTGTGAGACCTTTCTAACTTTCTGAACTTATGTTCTTATGTGAATGTTCTCTGGTTTACACTGTGATAATTTCCACTATGAGTAATGAATGTTTTAACAGATGACGAGCTATCTTGTTGTGCATATCTTTATTCATGTTTATGTGTTTCGATTCTAAGAACAACTATCTATGATTTATCTTAACATATGAACAGTACTACATTACTCATGACTTGATAATCTTGCTCCCTAGGGACAGCTTAGTTAATATTTTTTTTTTAGTTGTGTGTGATTTATATGTGAGAGAGTCTAAGATGAGAGGTAAGAACCTGCGCATCACATTGTGACCACTCCTCGCATTCTTCACCAATGTAGATCTTAGATAGGCACTTGCATATCATATTTAAAGTCAAAATACAAAAATATACACGGTGGACTGGGCCGCAACCGGTAAAACCCTTTTGTTTTTGTTATTTGACCTACGGTAGCCAGACCGCAAACCGGACGGATTCCCTACACCAAACAGTCACGGGTTAGTTGGGAAGGTTGACTGGGGAGAATCCCTTGCTATTGTTGCCTGTGAATTTACAGGCCTCAACATCGTCCATATGGAAATGTTTGTGGAATTGATTCTAGGGGTGTCCAAGCATATGGCTTAATCAAGAACTGTAAAGATGATTCATTTTCTTTCCCATACTTAAATACCTTGATGGATGTAGTGGTAATTGATCTTCCCCTTATTTATGGCATATTGTTATCTAGGAAGTGGGCTGCTAGCTCAGGTGGATATCTAATTATGGATATATCATATGCTTGCATACCTAATTCTAATGGGAATCTAGTTAAAATCTGTAGGGAACCATTTGTTGATGGATATATTACAACTTATGAAGATGTTTTAAAAACTACTTATGGTGAAGGTAGCTTGAGCGTTGAAAGGATAAAATTGGTAAATGACGATGAGGATTATCCACCCGTTTTCTTTATGGGTGTAGCTAGTTCTGAATCTGAGGACAAAGATTATGTAAAGTTTAGGAAATATATTATCCATCAGCAATTGGTAGGGGACATCATGTGTAATAGTTTTGAACATTTTTTCGATGCCCTTGATTTTTTTCCCAATTATCTATAGAATCCATTGAATCTATCATGCAATATGAAGCTTCCACCGCAAGAGAAGGTGTGCCAAATCCTATGAAAATAATAACTTATCACCATATTCAAGAAATTAGATAGGATAAGAGAGATAACTTAAGATGGGAAATGATAGAGGATATACATCGGAGTTGGGAAGAAATGTTTTAATTAATGATGCTCCTGGTGAGGAATTTTCTCTGAACAATTTACTTACTTTTGAAGTAGATAATTCCTTGCAAGTAGATGAAAGTAAAAACAAAACCATAGTTCCTCCTAATGATGCTCAAAATGAATTGATTACCCAAAACAAGCCATCAAACCAAGCAACAAATCTTATTAAATTATGCTTCCCATAGTATTGCCCATTTTCCAAGCTTTTTGTTACCTCCGGAAAAACCAATGGAAGAAAGTAATGATACATATCACATTCCTACAATGAAATTGGCCTCCTTAGAAGATGAAGTAGAGATAAATATGTTTGAATCTTCCCGAAAAAATATTATCGATGCCCCATGGAGAAGGTTCTAGAAAAATAGACCGATCTTTTTTATAGCATTTCCCCCCTTACCACTAATATTGACAAAGTTTTTCATTATTTTTGGACTATGGGGTAAACAATTAAGAAGGTAATATTAACACACCTAGAGGAGGTTAATAATGAGTCTTGTGAATCAAGAGGAGAAGTAAGAGAGATATTGAATGGAAGAATTTCCCTTCCAGTAGACGGGGGTCCTCCACGTTTCAATGTTATATCATAAAGAAGTAGGATGATGCCATTTCCCCATAATCAAGGAAACATTAATGCCTCTATAATACTTACCCTTTATATTCAAGATGTGACATTATCTATTTATCGGCATAGGTATACCTATGGTGATAAGGTCATTGTTGAAAATTGTGCTTTTAGTCATATTTATAGATGATCAAGAAATCTTTGGATGGTACCATTAACAATAAAATGATTTAAAGGTAACATGTATTATTTATCTATTGAAGATGGTTGTAAATTCAAAATTCCTATAAATCAAGTTTATCTGAGGGACTATGTCCTGGGCATGACTTAGGACATCATCTTTTCACCATCTATTAGAGTAATTAGGATTGAATAAGCTCCATTTGAGAAGTAGTTGAGTCTTTCTTTTTTTTAGTGTTGCATGTGTCCTGAGTCTTATGAGTCTTCCTTCTCAATTTTGCATAGTTTAATTATGTTTCTTAGAGTATAATTTATTTTCCAACATATTTTATTTCCAGCATTGCTTGTTTCATTTTATTTTATGCAGACATTTTTTCCCTTACATGCTACTCTGGTATTTCTTGCTTCCATGTGCGCAGAAACAGGTAACACCTAAAGAGGAAGCAAAAAATTGAAGTGATGTATTTTGTTACCGAGATGGTGTTGCAGACCATATATTTCTGAGTTTCTCAATCACTCTCTTCATTAGAGAACTTGTCCCAGTTGGAGATAGATGTTATCACATACATATTATAGTTGGGATACCATGATGCAACATATAGATTGATCTCTTTATTTTTTCTAGCTATTCATTCATATGGGGTTTTATCATGGATCATTACACCCTCATCCATTTCAGAGCCTTGTTTAGCAGCATTTCCTTTCCAGGACTGAGCCTTCCTTGACCATTGAGAAGATTCCAGTGGTGACCTAGTACATTTTAGTAGAGTAGCAGGTCAGATGTGGTACACAGTTACAGAGGGGTATATCAGATGGAGACATGTATATGGTGAGATCAGGTATATGTCTCCTTGGTTGGTTTTTTCTCTTTGATGTATGCTAAACAACTAGGCTTGACATGTTAGGATGATCATGGTGACTTATGCTTAAATTACATATGTCCTAATGCTTAAGCCTTAAACATGTGTTGTGAATGATCAAAGAGTCTGATGTTGAAAACTATTGTTTATTCCAGGATTTACACAAATTTTAAATCTTAGTGCTATGTTGGTTCCATGTATCACTTGTCCCCATCCATCCAGTTCATTCGTAGTTTTTTCTTCTCCCATGACCTTGATTGATTAATACTTATGAAATTGAAGATATTCTCCCCATCTTGACCTCTTTGCATGATAGACTCCATGTTGTTATGTTACTCTAGCTATGAAGTATATGGATTGGACAGTGTGGATAACTTCATCGGGTAGTCTTCCTTTAGTCCTCAAAGCAAGTGTTCCACCCAACAATGTTTTAGACACTAAAGCATCGGAACACATAAACGTTATATCTAAATGATGCAAAGTATGAATGTTAAAAAAATAGTTAGTGGCCAAAGGATGAGCTCTAATTCCTTGTATAATTTTAGGCTCATTTTCCCTCCACATGGGAAATAGGGTGAGGCAAACTCGTCAATGCTATGGATGTTCACTGGCAACGGGGCTAGGCCTTAGTCATTTACTGGAGCCCAGAAGGATTTCCAAGGAACCTTCCTTTGTAGGTTGGCTACTATATTTTGTGAAATTGAAAGTTATTGAAAAGTTCAATGCTTGAAGGATGAACACTTAATCCTTGTATAGTGTTCAGCTCATTTTCCCTTACAGGGAAATAGGGTGAGACTAACCTACAAAGGTTGTGTCTTCGTCATTCACTGGAGTCTAGAAGGATTTCCAAGGCACCTTTCTTTGAAGGTTTACCAGTGTTCCAAAGTAATGAAAAGGAAAACTTGCTAGAATCTGAAGGAAACAAGCCTAAGTACTTTATCCATTTGTGAGGCACCACCATCCCCTATTGTTACATGTCATGCATATGTCATTTTGGTTGAGTGTATTTGTTATCATTCAGAGAGATCACATTGTCAAAAACAACAAGATTCCATTACCCATTACTTAGCCTTGTTTTCCATCCTCACTTAGCACTATAAAATCGTTTAATATTTAAGTATGGCATACACAAGAGACTTCCAGAAGCTTCATTGATTCTTGAAAGAAACGGGTATATCTTACGGGTTGTTACTGTTATTATGATTATGACCATGATTAAAGTTGGTTTTAATATACATGTTGGAGCAATTCTTACCCTGGATGCATGAAGGATCATCTTAGTTCGGTATCTCACCTATAGTTTGGGTACTTTGACTTGTTCAACCCAGTTGGCCAAGACAAACACGGTTCCCAATATCGTGGTTTCGGTTTTCATAGTTTGGCCTTAGATTGCATTATCAGTGATTATTATCACTTTATTATTGGCTATATTATATTATTATTGCAGTGATTTTGGTTATTCTAGAGCACCATAATGTTCTAGGGGGTATGAGGAGTCACTTATACCATTCTTCTATGTCTCTAGATACTTTGGTGCAGTCAGTTTTCCCCAATTCTCAACCTAAAGAAATATATGATTACTTTTATGATTTTTGGAGGTTGTACCATTAGAAAATGAACTATGAAATTACTCGAAAATGTGATTTGGCTAGGGAAGTCAAGGAAATGGTAGGAAATTTATAGGTTATTGTATTATGGCTTTCTGGACACTTGTTCATCAATTTCAGTCAGCATTTGGTCTGAGATTATTTATTTTGTCTTAGCCATTGAGAACGTCCCCCAAGGGGCACCCCTCAACTTGGCTACTTGATGTATCACATTCTTATATCTTATGATTTGAGGTCATAAGGGGTCCTAGGGTGAATTAATCCCATATTGACCCCCTTTGATGTATTATCATGATTATATATTATATTGTCTTATGTTTTGACTTAGTCAAGGTGTCATTGGGAAAAAAGTGTGCCCCCCTTGATCTAGTCAAATTGATCGATGTAAATTTGATCTCCACCATAGATGATGTTATAATATCAACCGTCGGATGTAAAATTAAGTTAAGTTTGCTATATCTCAAAATCTATATAATGATGAGACCCTCCCCCCCCACTGTAAAGCATGAGCTCTAGTATTAGAACTTCTAATAAATAGATTATTTTGGGATTTAACACTTTTGTCTTATACAATGATGAATGTGATGATGATTAATATTTCTTATCTCCTACATTGAGTTATTTTGGCATTATGCTTGTATCATTTCATATCCAATTTGATTTGTAGGTGAAGGAGGCGCATTGGTGGGGAAACTCACCTTGTGGTCATATTTTGATTTGGTTTATCAAGGAGTGGTTACTTCTTTATGATTTTTCATTTCTATATCTTCTTTATTTACAATTCTCATTGTCTTTGTCATTTTTAATTGATTCCTTGGTGTGGCAGGTAGAAGGGGGCACTAAGATCACTTGGCGACGCATAATTTCACTAAGATATTACCCAGATATCTCACCTGATCTACAAGCAAGAATTATTCATAATCTAGGAATATATCTACAGGTTTCAGGTAAGTCTCTCATCTTATTTCTCTATGTTTCAATTTTCATGCATTTCACATCACCCACATCACTTAAAAAATCACTTGCGTAAGTAGGAAAAATCACCAGAACATTTTTCACTGGGAATCTTCAAAATTGGTGATATGGGTTTTGTTGGACCTCATAAAAAAGACCTCTCCCTCCTAGGTGTCATCGTTGGAATCCATTTTCCCACATTAAAGCAGCATTTATCCCTAGATAAAGCGCCCATCCTAACCTGTTGGCCTTTTTCATGACTGTTCTTTGTTTCTAGTTTTTGGTTATATTTCTTCAAACTATCAAACCTTTCATCTGAGAAAGTGTTTTGTAAGCCATAATTCTATGATTTAAACCTACCTTGGACATTTACATATTTTAGGATAGGTTTGGGTCTCCCCCTTTATCACTTGGGATTTAGTGGCATAAAACAAACGATATCTCAACTGATGTGACAACCATCCATCATCTGGGGGTTGGGATATTCATTGGTCGTGACTTTGGTTGCATGTCCCTTCTGCCATCCTGAATAGGGTTAATCCATGAGGAAACTATAAGATTCATGTTAACATGTACTAAAAATTTTGTAACTGAATTTGTAATGTCCCCTTCCAAGTAGTCACCACAAGCGACTCATTCGCCGATCCAATTCCCATAGGCTATAGTCATCAAAAGGGAATTATTAATGTCACCTAGGAAAAAAAGGTTTTATAAAGTGAAATTAGTAATTAATTTATCTAAAGAGACTTTATAAAAGTCACTTTATGATAAGTTGAGCAGAAAAATTAAAGTTAAGTCATAAAGTGCTCATTTTAAAAATTAAAAGGTGGGATGAAGGATTTTCTCCATAAAGTCACTTTATTAAATTTTAAAAGGAGAAAATCCAAGGGAAGTCGAAAAGTCAATAAAAGAGGGAAGAGAGAAATTACTAAAAGGAAAATGAGAGCTCATTCTCTCATGCTTGTCTATTTTTCATTTTACATTGAGAGCTCTTGAGCTTCAATCTTCTCTTAGACAAAACCCTAGGAGGAGGAAAAGAGTTTTGATAGTGCAACCACCTATCCTAGCTCTTCATGACAGAGGAATCACCTCAGATTTCTGGCTTGTGTTTCATGGCCGGAAAATGAAGTGTTGGTATCCAAAAATTTGAGTTTCTACCAATTTCAGTGGGGCGCATTTGTGCGTGGGTTCTTAGTTAACTCATTGATCCATTGAAGAGGTGTCCACCATACTGAATAGGACACACAAACCAACTCAAAGAGCAGGTCGTAGTCACTTTGAGGGGAAATTTCTATCGAGTATCATCTTCAAAACGTCCATGTTTCATGCTCAGAATCCATTTGTTGCACATTGGAAGAAGAAAAGCATTACCTGGTAGTGTCCACATCATTAGAAATTCACTCACTATTTATATTCTAAAGAGAAGGGATCACAACACTTAGTTTGGGTTCATTTTGGAAGGAAGCAATGATTATATCATAGTTGGGTGCTTAGTTTTGCCATTGGTCTCATTTCTCTTTTGTATTACATCATTGCAAGCTATAGGAAGGTTCTCTTACAGGAAATGTCCAAGATTATTAGTGGGTGTTGTTGGAATATATTATATTCCTTGGAAGGTAATAATGTATTTGTATTAGAATTCCAATAGACGGTTTTTTTGCTTGAGGCTATGTGCGCTCCTTCAAGCTAGGGTTTCTCTGCTGCATGCGCTGCCCAGCGGCCACCATGGCTACTCCTGGGGTAGGGAAATCCCCTCCCTTCCCTCCTATCTCTACTAAAGAAGCCTTCAGGAGGCTCTTAGGGCATGCCGGGAAGAAACTGGTGGCCCCCTCTATTCCGAAATTCATTAAGAAACTGGATGCAATACCAGAAATTACCTTGCCAGAAGAAAAACCCATTAAGATTGCTCTGGCATTGGTGAAACGTGGACTGGTCGGGCAGTTCATGGGTTTATGGCCATCCACCAGAACCACTGATGATTGGATTCAAAGAAACTGGAGGCCCCAACTGAAGCACAGCATGACCTGCTACCTATTGGGCAGAGGTTTCTATATTTTTGAATTTATCTCCAAAGACGATCGAGATCTCATTTTCAGAAATGGACCTTACTTCATGGGGTCTCAGGGCCTGTATCTCAACCGCTGGACCTCGGATTTTGACCCAAATGTCGATACCCCAAAGGAGGTCCCTATATGGGTTCACCTCCCAAATCTCCCAGCGCATTGCTGGAACTCTGAATCTCTGGAAAAAATAGGAAATGGGCTTGGCTGCTACATTGACAAGGCAGACCCCAAGGGACAATATTCCTGTGCTAGAATTTGCGTTGAGGTGGACCTTGAGGCCGGGCTTCCAGAAGCAATCAAGATATTCGTGGGTGCCTGACATCACTATCAATAGTTGGACTATGAGCAGCTGCCCTTCAAATGCAGACACTGCCATGAACATGGTCATTTCCAAAGAAACTGTCCCAAAAATCAACAAGGGGACGAAACAGAAGGATGGAAAAGAGCCAAGAAAGGAAAAGCAACCTCGAAATCTCAAGAAAAAAGACCAGGATCTAGGTTGCAAGCCCACAATCCTAGTTCAGGAAGTAAGGGGGCGCCCATAGAAGGATGGATCTCCCCTCCCATCCCTATTCAGGCGTCAACCTCTAAATCGGTATCCCTCCCTCACCCCTCGACAATTGAAGGAACAATCGTAGCAGAAAGGAATATTGCTGGATCGACGTTGGTAGAACCCACTGAACCTGGTGAAATCCCCCAGCAACCAATCACAGATTCCCCTGCTATCATCCCCAATGATCTCCCTCCTCTCACCCTCGGAGGAGAGCTCTCGAAGTTTATCATCCAGGAGGAGGATCCATCTAATCTAGACTCTGATCAAGGCGGTTTCTCCGATGATGGAGCCTCGGAATCTAGCAGCTCTCATGCAACGCCTCTGAGGTCCACCAAAGGACAAAAATAAAAAAAGAAGCACAGAGAAGAGAAGTCCCTCCGAGATGTAGCCAAAGGAGCTCAGAAAACTCTACCAACCATGATTAGTACAAGATCGAAGCAAGGCCAGCCCTCCAAGGGGACCTCCCCACCCAAGAAATTTTAAATGCGATACGTCTCTTGGAACTGCAGAGGTTTAGGCTCCAAACCGAAAGAAGAAGCACTGAAAGACATCATCAGAATAAACAAGCCGGATATTCTATTAATTCAGGAGACAAAAATGGAGGATTCAATCCTTCATCAAGCAAGTCACGCCTTCTGGAAAAAGGGCCCTGGGATAGCAATAAGCTCAAAGGGGGCCTCAGGAGGAATAGCCACTTTCTGGGATTCTGCCAAATTTGAGTTGGTCAATGAAGAAAGTAGCGATCACTGGATCTTCACAAGTCTTCTCCACCAAGACTCTGGACAACAAGTAAGTCTCTTCAACATGTATGTTCCTACTCTCTTTTCTGAAAAAAACAATTGTTGGGATTCCATTGACTTGTTTCTAAGCCGACACATTCCTAGAAACATAATCATTACTGGAGATCTCAACGTCACACTAGCCGTCGAAGAGAAGAAAGGAGGCTCCATTGTAAGGGATCAAACTAGAGAATGGGTAGAGGACATCATCCTCAACTGGGATCTGATGGATATTAATCCTTCCTTAGGGAATTTTACCTGGTCCAACAAAAGGCTAGGCCCCAGGCACATCGCAGCTTGCCTCGACAGATTCCTCATCCACTCTGACTTCCTTATCTCTGGTCTTTTGGCATCCTCTAAAATCCTCCCAAACTGCACCTCTGATCACAAACCGATCTTGCTAGAGCTCTCCTCTAATTCCACTCTTGGCCCTATCCCTTTTCGCTTTAGCCCACTTTGGCTGCTCTAAGAGAACTTCCAGCAAGTAGTCTTGGATTCCTGGTCTGCCCCGATCCCTGGATCCCCTTCCTTCACCTGGGAGCAGAAACTAAAGAGGCTCAAAACAGATCTAAAGAACTGGGCTAAGCTCCTAACCTCACCTACCTCCCATAGAATCGAAGCCCAAAAATCCCTTGAAAATCACCAGCAAGCTATGGACACCCTTCCCATCTCTATTAGCACTCTCTCCAAAGAATCAAACCTCCAAAAGTCCTATTTTCAAGCATGTAGAGTTGAAGAAGAATTCTGGCGTCAAAATTCAAGAAGCTTGTGGCTAGAGAGCAGGGACAAAAACACAAATTATTTTCACAAACAAGCTGAGGCTCGTAAAATCTTCAAAGCTGTAACTAAAATCAACTTTCAAGGATCCCTAATAAAAGACTCTGAAGAAATAAAGAAAGCAGCCTTCCTTACCTTCAAATATCTCTTTACGGATCCAGATGAAGACCCCTTAAACCCTCTGGACCACCCCTTTGACCTCATTCCTCCTCCGATTCAAGAAGCTGATAACCTCCTTCTTACTGCCCCAATCTCCCTAAAAGAACTAAAGAGAGCCTTGTTCCGAATGAAGCCTGATAGCGCTCCTGGCCCTGACGGATTGACTGCCAGATTCTACATTAGCTGTTGGGATATTATTAAATTGGACCTTTTAAGGATGGTAAGGCACTCTCAAATCACCTACAGGATTGGGGGAAGCACAAATTCTGCCTTTTTAACTTTAATCCCGAAATAAAAAGGAGCCACTTCCTTCTCCAGATTCCGACCAATCTCCCTTTGCAACTTAAGTTACAAGATTATAACCAAAATTATTGCAAATAGGCTTAAAAAAATCCTCCCCAGAGTCATCCCGAAGAATCAAGGGGGGTTCATTAAAGGGCGAAAGATCCAAGATAATATCCTCCTTGTTCAAGAGGCCATCCACTCTAGCTTCCAGAATAAAGAAGAAGGAATGGTGATAAAGCTTGATCTCGCCAACGCTTTTGACAGGGTCAGACATGACTTCCTCTTTTTAGTTATGAAGAATATTGGTTTCTCTCCCCATTTTATCAATTGGGTGCAAGGCTGTATCAGCTCCCTGTGGATAGCCCCCCTAGTAAACGGCAGATCCACTGACTTTTTCCAAGCGTCCAGAGGGCTCCAGCAAGGCTGTCCCTTATCGCCTCTCCTCTACACAATTCAAGATTCTGTCCTAAGCTTTCAGTTAATCTCCAGTAAGCAGAAGAATCTGCTCTCAGGACTCCGATTGGCTCCAAAGGTAAATGACATCAACCATGCTCAGTTCGTGGATGACACGATCCTTTTAGGAGGAGCTAGCATCTTCTTGGAAAATCAATTCAAAAAAGAGCTTGAAGCTTATAAACTAGTTTCAAGAAGTAAAATCAACTTTCAGAAGAGTAAGATTTATGGTTGGAATTGCCCAGTAAAGGAACTAGGGGAAATAGCCAGAACTCTTGGCATGGAAGTTGTTCACGATTGGGACTCCTTCATCTACTTAGGCGTTCCAATTTTTAAGAAGGGCTCGAGAGTCACTCACTGGTCTCCTATCATTGAAAAATTTAAGAACAGAATCCAAAACTGGGGCTCCAACTGGTTAAACCTAGCAGGTAAAACAGTGCTGCTCAAATCAGTGCTCATGAGTATTCCAATTTATCAAAACTCCATTTTGCTCGCTCCGGTCTCTATCCTGAAACAATTGGAGACGCTGATAAGGAAGTTCCTCTGGGAAGGAGGCAAAGAGAACCTCCATTGAATCCATCTGGTTAGCTGGAATAAAATCCAAATGCCTTACAAGGAGGGAGGCCTTCAAGTCAGGGATCTGGCAAGACAAAACTTGGCCATGGGGGCCAAAATTCTATGGAATCTGGTCTCTGGAAGAGATAGTTGGAGAAAAAAGGTTCTAAGAAAGAAATACTTTCCTAGGAAAAGGCTAAGATGTCTGGATAGCCCAACTCCTCACAAGAAAGGCTCACCCATCTATAAGCTCTATCTCAAAGTCCTTCATCACTTCCAACCCAAACTCCATTGGATCCTTGGAAACGGGAAGGAAATCAAGTTGTGGGAGGACTCCATCATGGGAGATCAACCCCTGGGACAAAATTCTGGGATAAGGAATATTATGGCTTGGGCTCAAAAAAATAACATAGAAACTCTTTGGGACATCTCAAGTTGGGAGGAAGAAGGAGACTGCATCTGGAAGGATTGGCATTTTGGCAATCTCCCCACCTGGTTAAATGACGAAAAATATTGTTTAATTCAGCATATCCAAGGGAAATCACCTACATCAAAGCTTAGTAAAGACAAAAGAGGGTGGGGTCAGTGCTTAGGTAGATACATAGCCGTAGAAGGATATAGAGCCTTCCTCTCTCTGCCTCACGCTGCCCCCAATCCAGCAAGTTGGAACTTTATCTGGAACTACCCGTTCTTTCCTAAGATCAACTTCTTCTGCTGAACAACTGCTCATAAAAGTATTCTAACAGGGGAAAATCTAAAGAAAAGAGGTATGGAAGGTCCCTCAAGATGTCCTCCATGCTTCTCAGAGGAAGAGATAATGAATCATCTCCTGATAACTTGTCCTTTCTCCCAAGGAATCTGGTCGGAGGCCCTCCTCCTAAATCTTGAGGATATTGCTATCCCCCTCTCCATTTTTGATCTGTTTGCATCCTGGGCCTCCATCTCCCCCTTTGATATCCATAAAAAAGACCTTCTTAAATCAATTTGGATGTGGGCCCCTAAAGCAATTTGCTGGAAGATCTGGCTGGAACGTAATAGCCGAATCTTCAGGGATGAGGAAAATACAAGCATCAAGATTGCAATCAAGTGCAAAGCCCTCCTAGGGGATTTATCGAAAGCCAAGAGCCAGCTCAAGAATTTTAGAGACATGGATCCCCATGAGAAAAGATGGCTGGCTCAGTTCTGATTTCCTGAGCCTATTCCCACTCCAATCATCTCAAACCATGCTAATTGGTAAATTCGCCTAGAAGAAAATGAATTCCTAATGTGGAGATCCAAATTAAAGAAAAGCACCCTCTTTATTGATGGACCCTCAAAAGGAAACCCAGGGATAGCAGGAGGAGGAGGGGTCCTCCTTTCGGATGAGAACTCTATCTTAGCCACCTATGCTTGGGGGCTAGGCTCAATGTCCAACAATAAGGCAGAGGCGTTGGCTTTATGGCAAGGCCTCAAGCAAGCCCAAGAGAGAAACTTAGACTCTCTAATAGTTTTTGGAGACTCGAAACTGATCATCCAAGCCCTGAGATCCAAAAATTTTCCGACCAACATCTACTTAATATCTATCCTTAAAAAAATCCTCTTATCAGCCTCAAAATTCAAGGAAATCATTTTCTTCCACGTTCTACGTGGACTAAATGAGCAGGCGGATCTGGAGGCCAATAAGGCTGCTGTGTTGGGCAGAGGCATCCTGGTTGTCAATGGCAAAGATTCTTACTGCAATATTCCCTAAATCATCATTGGCAGAGATTCCTTCTGCTTTATTCCCTAAATCTCTTCAAGATCGGAGTGGGAAGCAATTTTGTGATGTCCCTGAGCCTTTAAGTCACTTCAATGGAATAGCTCTGAGTGCTCTAGAGATTCTTCAATACCTCAAATCTTGCCCAGCCTCTTCTCGAGATCTCCTCTCCTCTTTATTACGGGCAGGCCTATCCTCTTATTGAGTAGTCATCAAGAGCAGTCTTCCTCTATTACTGGGTCTCTGCAGGTTTCTGGAGACCACCTTTGGATACTTCCCTCTCCCCTCGCAGTTTCCCAGCTCGCACCTGATCTCATGGCTTCAGTGGGTTCACCGTCCAATCCGTTAACTATGGAAGAGAGACTTGCTGAGATCCAACAGTCCTTGGATGCCCCCAAATTAAAATCAGATGAACAAGGAAACTTGCTCAAAGCCAACGTTGAAGAAGACCACAAGCAATGGAAGAAATTCTCCTCTGAGATGCGATCTCTCAAGAACAATCTCAAGGAAACAAAAGGAGGGATGAACTACTTTCAAGATGTTGTCTATTCTCAGTTCAAAGACGCTGCCAATGTCACAGGAGACTTTAGGAATCGAATTTCTGCGCTGGAGACAGCAGTCAAGAAGATCATGGAGAAGTTTAACTCCAACTAGCTCTTCCCCCTCTCTCCTTTCATCCTTATGCGTTGCTCACCGATATATTATGTTGTTATGTTCGTTTTCATAATTTTAGATCTCTGTGGCTATGTAAGCTACTTTAGAATTCATGAGATTTTCAGTCTGCTCATGAGAATTTGAGTCCAGCTTATGATGTAATACAACACCCGGTGGCTTTTTCACCAGTCTTTAATTAATCCTACCCTATGTTACAGTCAAAAAAAAATAATGTGTTTGTATTATGTTGAAATTTGTCTACAATCTTATGTGAAAGAGTAATGCATTTAACCCATAGTTATATGGTGTTGTATTTACTTGTGTAGAGTATTTGTCCATCGTATTGTATTAAGAGATGTTATTTTGGAGAATTATATTATCCCACATGCAATATGTGAAAGTAATTCCTCCTCATTTCTTAGTATATAATAGGGTCAAGTGAGTCTCTACATATTATGTATTCTTGATGTAGTAGTGGTACTATTGTGACACTGTTGTACATCATCTATATTCTTTGGGGTATTTGTGTTTTGATCTCTTGTAAGATTGGAGAAGACATTCTGGAGATAATAGAAGACTACCTTCCCGTGGATGTAACCCATTAGGGTGAACCATGTATATCAGTGTTCTCTTTTTCTTTTCATGTTCTTATATTTTATGATATGTTGTTGGTTGCTTAGATAGGTTAACTAGTTTAGCTTGACTCTACTATTCTAACTTGGTATCAGAGTGGGTTTCTATGATCTAGTACCTTCTATAGATTTCAATCAATAACGATTACCATTTGGGCATTGTCTTTTTGTTGTAGATTTACTTTCTATCTGGTAGCCATTAGGATTCTCTTCAGATTTGGGCATATTTCTACATTTTTTTTACCCTAACCCAAACTTGTTGTGTAAGATTTTTGCTGAATTTTTTCAAGGGTTTCTTGATGTTTTTTCTTTATATCTACATTATTTCAGAGCTCTCCTCAAGGAGATATTTCTTTTGATTATAAAAATGGCAGTTATAAAAAATCGTTGGAACTGAAAACGCCATTCTGGATCTACTCACGTGACCAGAATAGAAAACTGGATATTTCTAGGCTTCATTTTGGTAATAAAAATGACAGTTATACAAAAGGGTCGTAACTTGGTCATTTTTTACCAGTTTGTTATTATAACCTGTTGTTCAGGCCTAGAAAATTGCAAGCAACAATAGCAAGGGATTCTCCCCAGTCAACGTTCCCAACTAGCCCATGACTGTTTGGTGTAGGGAATCCATCCGGTTTGCAGTCCGGCTACCGTAGGTCAAGTAACAAAAATAAAAGGTTTTACCGGTTGCGTCCTGATCCACCGTATATATTTTTATATTTTTTAATTACAAATATGATATGCAAGTGCCTACCTAAAATGCAGATTGATTGAGAATGCAAGGAGTATTCACAATGTGATGCGCAAGTTCTTACCTCTCGTCTTAAACTCTCTCACATCTAAATCACACACAACTAGAAAATAAATACTAACTAAGCTATCTATAGAGAGATAGATATTAATTCATGAGTAATGTAATACTGTTCACATGTTACGACAAATCACAAATAGTTGTTCCTAGGACCAAACACATAATCATGAATAAATATATGCATGACAAGATAGCTCATCACCAATTAAAACCTCCATTACTCATAGTGGAAAATATCACAGAATATACTAGAGAACATTCAGGCAAGAACATAGGTTAAGAAAGTTAGAACGCTCTCACAGTTAATGAAACACAGTCGAAAACGAAATAGTTCCCCTTCAACATTGTTCATTTTATTACATTTGAACATTCCACCCAACACCTTCTCCAACAGGAAAAATTTGTAATTTCTTATTGTAAAATGAAGTAGTTCCTCTTACAAACAATAGTTCACAAGTTTTTCCAGGGAAAAAGCCCCTATCAACTCCAACTTTCCTATATTTAAACCAAATCATCCAACCCCTTGGGCTTCCCCAACCGTGTGACCTTTGGGATCCTCAAAACCGTCTAATATCACCATTTTGTCTTTTCCGTGAGTACTCATGATTCACTTCATGCGTTACATTTTCATATTTCAACATATGAGTTCTTAACACAACTGGATCCGCTCAGTAGCTGACGGATCCTTCCAAGACTGGGATTTTGTCACCATCGATTCTGCCTTGTATTTTGTTTGTCCTTCTTTATATCCAGCTGATTTCAGAGTAAACACTACTAGTCACTTCTTATCCAACTCCCTCAGCCTTTCGATAGCTACGCCTTCTCGCAGCAGTAATCTAAAGAATCTTCTGAGTCCATCTGTAGTTAAACAACATTCATCATTAATCAAGACTGCATTTTTTTTAAAATTAAACTACATTAACAACCAAAACTAGTCATCAAATGAGGACTTGTAATATGCTCTTGTCTTGAAAGCCTTAACAAGGATCCAAAAGAAACCACCGCTGCCCACACAAGGGCCAAAACTCACAAGACAGAGGAAAAACCTCATTGGCGGCCTAAGCCACTTTAAACATTGGCTGGATAGACTTACCTATAGCCATAGCGATGGGTTTCAAATGGATTACAGTCTCCGCGGGACTGTTAAGTCTATCGGAGTCGAAAGATCCAAATGCTCATGCATCGGCAGAAAATTTCCTTGTCAGCGAACGGAAAGTTATCAACATCGGGAGGCTAGTGCGTTACGCAGCCACAATGGTGGAATATGAAAAGGCTATGGGTCCTACGGCCCAAAGATAAGAATGGTGAAACCTAGACAAAACATCGGTGAGCAGAGCTGTTATATGGAAAACACTTAGTTTGCTCAGGAGCCGCAACAACGGGAAGCAAACATACTACAGTTTTCAATCAAAACCATAAACTTTCCAATAAGGCACAAAAATCATCATGAAACATTAAGTGTTCGACAAACCTAAGGTCATGCAGTGGCCCAAAAAAGCTTATCTCAATTCCAATGCAGTGGCCTCACAAAATCAAACAAACTTGACTCAAAAAACAATCAACCTCAGATAATGCAAATGAGTCGAAACAATATCACATGACATCGGAGAAGACAAAGACTCTCCTACAGAATGCTCATCGTTCAGCTTTCGCAATGGAGGCTTCCTAAGGGAACAATGGCTCCGATACATTGTTTAAATGGCCTTCGAGACAATGGCTAGCATGAGAAATAAGCTTCCGAGAACAAAGCAAGAAATCGTAGCTCAAAGGGAAAAAACCAAACTCTGAATTCCGCAACCCACAGCAGTTCCAAACATAAACAATTTTCTGAAAAGCATGAAGATATTTGACCTCAAAATAGTCCAAAATTATAGCGAAACAAAAAAAGTTCATGGATCCAAACAATTCTAGGCAATGCTAGAAATTAACAAGGGGGTCCAAAATTTGAAAATTTGGGAGACAGTTGCAGCTGCAACAATTGGCGACTACCTGGTGGACCTAGATCTCTGGATGATTATTTCTTGAGTAACAAACTGTTTAACAACAAACGAACTTGTTGAATTCTTCCATATATCTGGATTTCTCAAATGACAAATGTATGTACTTTTAATCATTGATGATAGTTCGATTTAGGAGAGTGGAAACCAGGATTTTCAAGTCAAGATAACTCTTTTGAGGCCAGGAAGATGAATTTCATTTGTTACCTCTGTCTTCAAGTAGCTACCAGCTTGGACACCACAGGATTGTAGCATATGGTAAACAGATATATTCATTTGTTCCTCATTCCCATGCCATTTTGCACCTTTTGTGCTTTTGAACTTTTTTCATTTTCATATGAGTCCTCCTGCATGCCTTTCTTTCTGAATTTTTATTCAGGATCCTCTATCCATAGTGTCCTTTTGTGTGAGAGATGTATTCAATTTTCAGCTCACGTACGAAGAGGAACTTTTGGCAATTTAGTACTTATATGGTTCAGTGTTTTACTTTGATACATAATGCTTTCATAGGAGATTTCGACTCTTATCTACCCTTTGGCATTCAATTCTTGGCATGGGAACATTTATATATAATATACTGTTTACCTTGCTTCCTTTCCATGGGCCCTTTGCTTTCAGTCCCTAGGACATTTTAAAATGTGAGATGGACGGAGACTCAAAATAGTATTCCAGACCTTTTGATTCTGGTTTATTTTATAAGGATTAAGCAGGACTTCAATGTGTTCATAGCCATTCAGGAAAACTGCTAAAATGGAAGAAATTCTTTCAGGTAAACAATAATACACAGTCTTACACCCAAAAATTTAATCATCCCAGCATTCTGATGTTCTCCTCCTTTATTGAAATTAGTCAAAAAATAAACTAAAACAACACAGAACTACATAAATCACAGTAAACAACCAAGTCCAATTATTTATATACAAGATAAAAGAACAAAACAAAACTCAGGAAAAATAAGGTTTGAGAACTAAACCATTTACCGGTAAGTTCTCCTCCCACCCCTATAAATTTTGCAATTTATAGGTGGAGGGGCCGAGCTTGGACGCAATCTGGAAAGGTCCTACCCATAACTATTGAAATTTTGTGTGTTTTCCTTTCTCATCATGGGGATGGTCCCACTTGAGAACTAAATCTCCCACCTCGAATTCTTTTGTTCCAGCCTTGTGTTTATCAAACCATCTCTTTATTATCTCTTGTTGTTGTTTAAAACATTCTCTGGCCTTAGATTGAGACTCTTTTGCCTTTAGGAGATTATATATCCTTATTTGCAAGACTTCATTATCTGATCCTCTAGATTCTTGAGCGATTATGGAAGAGGGTAACATGATATTGGGGGGTAGAATGGCCTCTTTCCCATAAACAAGAGTGTACAGGGACACACCTAACGAAGTATTGGGGGTGACCCTATCAGCCCAAAGAGCACTTGGTAACGCTGAGTGCCAACTCCTCTGATTTGCTATCACCATCTTTTTTAAAATCCTAATCAGATTCTTGTTTGTATATTCAGCTAAACCATTTCCCTATGGATAGTAATTAGCAGAGTAATGCAACTTAATTCCTTTCTCATGAGCAAATGCAGTTAGTCTAATCGAGGAAAATTAAGTGGCATTATCAAAAACTAAAGAAATTGGAACTCCAAACCTGGTCATAATATGTTCTTGCAAGAAGTCCATGACCGCATCCTCATTCATTTTGCGCAACAGGATGGCTTTGACCCAGCGAGTGAAGTAGTCGGTTGCTGTCAGAATATACTTGTGTTGCAAGGAAGAATTTGGATTTATCTACCCAATAATATCCAACCCCCATTGCTCAAAGGGATCTGTAATCATCACAAGTTTTAACGGTCCCGCTACTTTAGCTTGTCTTCCGCTACACCTTTGAAAAATGTCACACTTCCTGACATGGGTGTGTGCGTATTTGAACAACGTGGGCCAATAGTATCCGACTCTGAGAATTTTATGAGCTGTAGTATCTCCAGAAAAATGTCCTCCAGCAGGCCCATCATGTAAATCTATCATTACCTTCTTCGCATCTTCTTTCTCTAAGCATCTAAGAAGAACTCCATCATAATTCTTCCTGAATAATATTCCTTCAATAATTTGATATGAGGCTAATTTAAGACGTAGTGCTCTTCTTTGCTTGGAATTCCAATGTTCTGGAAACAGTCCTGCTTGAAGGTAATGCACAAGGTCTCGATACCAAGAGTCTGGGGCTGTGAAAAGAGGACATACATCCACCAAATGTAACTCAGCTTCGTCCTCCCAGTCATGTTCTTCATCGTATTTACTTTCAATCATTAGTTTGCACAATCCTTGCCCTTTGACTATGGAGGCTGGATTGAATTCGAGGTCATACTCCTGTAGAGCCGTTACCCAGTTGCCTCTCCTTTATCCTAGCTCCTTTTGGATGAAAAGAGACCTAACAACTACATGTGGAACTATTACCTTTGTCCAGTTCTTCAGTATATATGGTCTGAATTGTTTCACCGCTTTGAACACTGTGTAAGCTTGTTTATCCACAACAGGGTAATTCAATTCGGCCCCTTGCAAACTGGTGCTCATAAATGATATGGGGAACTCATCACCCCCATCTTCTTTCTGGGTCAGCACAGCTGCTAGTGAATCATCAGAGGCAAAAGTGTACAAAATAAAATCTTTGTCAAAATCCAGACTTTTGAGGGAGGGTGCGTGCGCAACAGAGGTTTTAATCTTACTGAATGTGTTCTTCTCAACATTAGTCCACTTGAATTGTACACTTTGCTTTACCATTTGTTGTAAAGGTTTAACAATTTGAGAAAAATCTGGCACAAACCTTCGCACGAAGTTTATTGTCCCCATAAATGATTGCATGCCCTTTTTATTATGGGGAAAGGGAATTTGTTCAATGGATTTGATCCTTTCCGGGTCTATCGAGATCCCATTATTAGACACCACGTGACCCAACAACTTACCTTCCGTAACAGCAAACACGCACTTCTTGGGGTTTAGTGAGATACCATATTTTTGGCATCATTCAAAAATCTGCCTTAGATGAAATGTGTGTTGCTCTCTTTTCTTTGAGAATATCATCATGTCATCGAGGTATACTACAACACTGCAGCCAATCAAACTACGGAAATATATGTCCATAGCCCTCTGGAATGTAGCTCCAGTGTTTATGAGTCCAAAGGGAATTCTTCTATAAGTGAAAGTTCCCCACCTGGTCCTGAATGTCATTTTCAATCTATCTTCTTCGGCTACTAATACTTGATTGTAGCCTGAAAATCCGTCTAATAAAGAGAATAGTTCAGAACCTGAAACCATTTGCAGTAGTTGCTCCATGGGTGGAACAGGATAATTGTCTTTATCTGAAGCGCGATTTAAGTTTCTAAAATCCACACATAACCTGATTTCTCCAGATTTCTTCCTTACCGGTACCAGATTTGAAACCCATTCCGAGTGTCTAACCTTAAAAATGATTCTAGCATCCAATAATTTCTTAACTTCACTCTAGATTAGAGGTTCCAATTTTGGATGCATTTTCCTTAAAGGCTGCTGATAAGGTTTGACTCCAGATTTGATGGGGATAACATGCTGGATAATATTGGTGTCATATGTCTTCAGATCTTCATACGTCCAGGCAAAAACATCTTTGTATTGATTGAAAAGAACGATGAACTTATCTCTTTCAGCTGGTGAACAACATTTTCCAAGATTTGCATATTTAGGCTTCATCTCAGTCCCCAAATTGATCAATTTGAACTATAGAAATGAGCTATGAGTCTTCACATTTGTTGGTCTTCTAAATTTTTCATTTAAATCAAACATCCGTTCTAAATTTCTGGCTCCCTTAGGGATGAAATTATCAAATTTCAGCTCTTCCTGATGTTCTTCATCATCAATAATCGCCCCTTTAAATTCCTCGTCATTCGTTAAGCATTCTATAATCTACTGATCATCATCGAACACTCGTAGGTTGGTAACCATATCCGGAACTGAGGGCCTGAAAAGCAATTCAACAGAGCACTGATTATTAGAAGGCACAAGCCTCGCAGTTGATGTGGCCAACAAGTCAGCTGCTGCATTCTTAAGTCTTGGAATTGATATAATATTAAATTCATTATAACATTTGAGTAAATCCCATACCTCATTTTGATAAGCTTTTAAATGAGGAGAAATGTAATGTATTTGATTCCAAATTTGTTTTACAATTATTTCAGAATCTCCAAACACTTTCAGATTATTTGCCTTTAATTCAATTGCTTTCCTTAAACCTTGAACCAACGCTTCATATTCAGCTTTGTTACTTGTACATTCAAACTCTAACCTACATGAAAGAAAAATTTTGTTCTTCTTAGGGTCAATTAGGACACAGCCGGCTCTTGACCCTTCTAACGTTTTAGAACCGTCAAAAAAAAGTGTCCAGAAATCGCTAACTACTGTGAGGGAATTTACATCCACTTCTACGGCTAAGTCTACTATTTTACAATCGATTTCATCATCCTGTGAAAACCGAAGGAGATCAGGCTGAGCATCTGATGTGTCGTTGGCTTCTTCTGCGTGGTAATTTCCTGGTTCTAACTCAATAAAGTAATTTCCCAAAATAGAATCCATTGGTTCGTTTTTTCTTCAAACTGAGTAACATTGTGTTTCATGTGGGGCTCCCTCAAAATCTTAATTTGATTCAGGATTCCCTTATATGGTAGCCACAGATGTGACCAGTCTGAGGCAAAATATCCATTTAGCTTTGCCAACTAGTCCTTGCTCAGAACAAGCCCATAAGCTTCTAGTATGTCAGCCACCACAATATCAATAAATTGACACACCTTATCATTTGAAGACAAGCGGACTAGAACATCCTCCATTTCCCCAATTACCTTCACATTCATTCTATCCAACTGAATAACCCTCCAGGTGGATGGTTTAGGCTTCCCATTTATCTTTTTGCAGACCGACAGCGGCATGACGTTAACCAATGCCCTCGAGTCTACCAAGAAATTATGTACGTTGTGGTTAAAAATTTCAAAAGTGAGGAGAAAAGGTGGATTATTTCTCTTAGGCTTACCTCCTACACTTGCTTCCCCAATTTCTTCTTCTTCCTTGGGCTGATTGTCAGTGGGCAGCCCCTCCTCTAATGCTTCAAGTGCTTTCAATAGCTTTTCTTTCTGTTGCGGCACCTTGCACATTTCAAATAATGAGATATTTGCCCTTACCTTCTTTATATCTTCCACAATGTCATAATCCATATTAGGTTCGGTGGGATTTGGTTTATCATTATTTATTTTGTATTCATTGGTCTTGGCAAACATGTTAGTCTGTCTAGGACCTTGACTAGTGATGGTAAATTCTAGAATTTTATTAGCTGAGGAGTTATTTTGAAATTTCTTAACATTCCTTTGAAGTCTTTTAATCTTTGGGAGCATGAGACTGTTTTCTTTAGCCAACCCTTGGCTTCTTGTTGTTACATTCGTTTCCAGGATGCCCTCATGCCTCAAAACATTTTCCTCATCGGAATCAAATAACGAAACACAATCCCATAAAACCATGGTCTCATCCTCTTGTTCTTTCGTTGATGTATTGTTGTCTTTCCCTTCTTCATATTTATCTTCTGTCAATTTAGAATCAAACAGCTGATTCATAACCAACGTCATTGAGTTTATCCATTGAGGAAAATTCTTTTCAGAGTGGGGTTGTTGGTGGAAAGTGCAAAAATTGTCCATTCCTACCTCTGTTAAATTCATAGATGTAGGATTGTGCGGAGGGGGTTGGGATTGATTGTTATCTTCCCTTTTCTTGTAATAAGGCTTGTAGAACTTTTGGGATTCCTTTTCCTTTTCCAAGCCTATGATTCTGTTTGAAAGCTTCTGCATCATTTTTGCCATTCCTTCGAAATCTGGTGACTGCTCTTCCTTAGGCTTGGTAAACAACAAAGCTTTCCTCCCCACATTTTTTTCTCCTGAACATTCGGGATAATCTTCGATACTTTCCCTTTCATCCTCTACTCTCTCTTCCTCCTCATAGGTCTCCGCTAGCATAGGATTGGCCTTCATTTTGGAAAACATGGCCAACTCAGGTCCTAGAGCTGAGGTATAATATTCAATCAGGACTTTATCTGAAGGTTTGTCAGCTTCAGAAAAATTCTTAAGATAGGCTGCAAGTATTTGGGTGAAACTATGCACCTTATCCTTTATTTCTTTCTTTAAGGTGCATAGTCCTTTCATGAGAGCTGCATGAGTTTTTTGGGTTGCATACTTACTTCTAAAAATCCTCTCGAAGGTATCCCAATCAGGGATAGAATTTGCAGGCAAACCAAAGTACCACGATGTTGCTTCTCCTTTAAGGGTGTGTGGGAAAAGTCTACAAACTACATCCTCATATTCCCGAGCCCTTAATCCTTCTATTTCCAAATAGAAACTTTGCAAGTGGTCATCTACTAGAATCTTCTCATTTGGGTCAAATTTGGGCAGCATCTTTTCAAAATATTGAGGTAAATCATGCAAAGGAGGTGTTAGGTTTAAAGGTGATCTGGCTTTCGAGGCAGGTGGCGGATTCGGTGGGTTGGGTGGTTGATTTGCATTTACGCCTGCCATGAGTCTGGGTGGGGAGTGAGGTGGTGAACGAATGGGAGTATGAATAGGAGAACTATGAGGAGTATCCGGGCCTACTTGATTCAAAGGCTGTACAACTTCCTGTAAGGTTGTTTCTACAAGTTCTTCCAAATCCCCAACCAGCACTGAGTCTTCCAATATAGCACTATCTTTCCTTTTATATTCTCTTCTGGGAAATTCAGGGATAATCGGCAATCCTCCAATCTTATTCACATATGCCCTAGTGTGTCTTCTTAGATCATTAACAACTTCGTTGTCGATAGAATACAAATGTTCTCTACCCCCCTCTTTAGGAATTGGATTGGAAAACAAACTGCCTCCTGAACTGTTACCGATGGAATGATCTTGGGAAAACGGGTTTCCTCGGCCAGCCATGCACTGGCGGCCCTCCTTCTAGCGCCAAAAACTATTGAGGCCTGGAAAATCGTAGGAAACAACAGCAAGGGATTCTCCCTAGTCAACGTTCCCAACTAGCCCGTGACTGTTTGGTGTAGGGAATCCATCCCGTTTGCAGTACGGCTACCGTAGGTCAAGTAACAAAAATAAAAGGTTTTATCAGTTGCGTCCCGTTCCACCGTATATATTTTTGTATTTTTTAATTACAAATATGATATGCAAGTGCCTACCTAACATGCATATTGATTGAGAATGCAAGGAGTATTCACAATGTGATGCGCAGGTTCTTACCTCTTGTCTTAAACTCTCTCACATCTAAATCACACACAACTAGAAAATAAATACTAACTAAGCTATCTCTAGAGAGCTAGATATTAATTCATGAGTAATGTAATATTGTTCACATGTTACAGCAAATCATAGATAGCTATTCCTAGGACCAAACACATAAGCATGAATAAAGATATACATGACAAGATAGCTCATCACCAATTAAAACCTCCATTACTCATAGTGGAAAATATCACAGAATATACTAGAGAACATTCAGGCAAGAACATAGGTTAATAAAGTTAGAACGCTCTCACAGTTAATGAAACACAGTCGAAAACGAAATAGTTCCCCTTCAACATTGTTCATTTTATTACATTTGAACATTCCAACCAGCACCTTCTCCAACAGGCAAAATTTGTAATTTCTTATTGTAAAATGAAGTAGTTCCTCTTACAAACAATAGTTCACAAGTTTTTCCAGGGAAAAATCCCCTATCAACTCCAACTTTCCTATATTTAAACCAAATCAGCCAACCCCTTGGGCTGCCCCAACCATGTGACCTTTGGGCTCCTCAAAACCGTCTAATATCACCATTTTGTCTTTTTCGTGAGTACTCATGATTCACTTCATGCGTTACATTTTCAGATTTCAACGTATGAGTTCTTAACACAACCGGATCTTCTCAGTAGCTGACGGATCCTTCCAAGCCTGGGCTTTTGTCACCATCGATTATGCCTTGTATTTTGTTTTTCCTTCTTTAGATCCCGCTGATTTCAGAGTAAACTCTGCTAGTCACTTCTTAGCCAAATCCCTCAGCCTTTCGATAGCAATGCCCTCTCGCAGTAGTAATCTAAAGAATCTTCTGAGTCTGTCTGCAGTTAAACAACATTCATCATTAATCAGGACTGCATTTTTTTTAAAATTAAACTACATTAACAACCAAAACTAGTCATCAAATGAGGACCTGTACTGTGCTCTCGTCCTGAAATCCTTAACAAGGATCCAAAAGAAACCACCGCTGCTCACACAGGGGCCAAAACTCACAAGACGGAGGTAAAACCTCATCGATGGCCTGAGCCACTTTAAACATCAGTTGGATAGCCTTACCTATAGCCGCAGTGGTGGGTTTCAAATGGACTACAGTCTCCGCGGAACTATTAAGTCTATCGGAGTCGGAAGAGCCAAATGCTCATGCATCGGCGAAAAAGTTCCCTATCGGCGAACGAAAAGTTATCAACATCGGGAGGCTAGTGCGTTACGTAGCCGCAATGGAGGAAGATGAAAAGGCTATGGGTCCCGTGGCCCAAAGACAAGAATGGAGAAACCTAGACAAAACATCGGCGAGCGAAACAGTTATATGGAAAACACTTAGTTTGCTAAGGAGCCGCAACGGCGAGAAGAAAACAGACTATAGTTTTCGATCAAAACCATAAACTTTCCGATAAGGCGCAGAAATCATCATGAAAAATTAAGTGTTCGGCAAACCTAAGGTCATGCAGTGGCCCAAAAAATCTTGTCTCACTTCCAATGTAGCGGCCTCACAAAATCAAACAAACCCGACTCAAAAAACAATCAACCTCCGATAATGCAAATGAGTCGAAACAATATCACACGACATCGGAGAAGACAAAGACTCTCCTGCGGAACGCTCATCCTTTAGCTTCCGCAACGGAGGCTCTCTAAGGGAACAATGGCTCTGATACGTTGTTTAAATGGCCTTCGAGACAGTGGCTAGCATGAGAAACAAGCTTCCGAGAACAAAGCAAGAAATCGCAGCTCAAAGGGCAAAAACCAAACTCTGAATTTCACAACCCATAGCAGTTCCAAACATAAACAATTTTCTGAAAAGCATGAAGAGAGTTGACCTCAAAATAGTCCAAAATTATAGCAAAACAAAAAAATTTCATGGATCCAAACAATTCTAGGCAATGTTAGAAATTAACAAGGGGGTCCAAAATTTGAAAATTTGGGAGACAGTTGCAGCTGCAACACCTACTTTTGGAATTGGAACAACCATTCTGGATCCACCCACGTGACCAGAATAGAAAATTGGGCATGTATGGGATTCCTTTCAGTAATAAAAATGACAGTTATAAAAAAAGGGTCATAACTTGGTCATTTCTTACTGGATTTTTTTATTATAACCTATTTTTTGGAATTGGAACAGCCATTCTGAATCCACCTAGGCGACCAGAACAGAAGACTGGGATTTTCTGGGCACATTATTTTCATAGGGTTGAGTAAGAATCTTTGGAGGCTAGTTAATGGTGAACACAAGACACCTACTGCTGCTAATGATTTGGCTATATGGGAAGCTAAAAGTGATCAAGCAAGGGGGATCATTGGTCAAACTATTGCAGATAGTCTTCAGGTAAGTATTGAGGCAGAAGACAGCCCAGTTCAGGTATGGAAAATTCTTTCCTCTTTATTTGATAAATCTGATGATGTTTTTGCATATTATCTTGAAAAGAAGATCTTTGACCTTGAACCTGCTGACTTTGAAAGAGTTGAGTTATATCTTGTTGAATTGAAAATTTTAAATGAGAAATTAAATAGTTGTGGTAAATATTACAAGAAAACTGACACTACTCTTATTATTCTTGTAGAAGATAAAATGCCATCTTGTTTTGATATGTTCATCCAAACTAGGAATAGAGCTCTAGAATTGTCTCAAAGTACTACAAAGCAAACTTTTGATTTTTTATGTAAAGGATTGATCAATGAGCAAGAAAGGTTAATTGTTTTAGGACAACTCACACCTAATAAATCTCTAACCGCNTTAATAATGCTAAAGGTTCTAATCCTTCTAATACTAATTCTGGACATGCTTCTCATGCTTCTAATGAAAATAGTAAACAGAAGAAAGTGTATGATCCTTATAAACATTGTGGTAAAACTAACCATCCTAAAAAGAAATGTTTTAAAGAAAAATGTTTAATGGCTAAAGCTAAAAAGAAAACTTCTCATGAATCTTAAGTAGATTTATATGCATCTGTTGTTTTGCCTAATAATTCTTCTTCTAACATGGAATGGATAATGGATTCGGATGCATCTAAACATATGACTAGTGATGCTTCTTTATTTATTTCTTATGATTGCAGATGTTATCTTGTTCCTACTTGTCTCTAACGTTCCTATATGGAAGCATTGACATTTTCAGGGCCTTCATCTCTTGCATATTAACATCATACTAATAAGAAATGCGTATATGCTTCAGATTAGTTTCTTGATGACTAAATTTTCATATGTTTAAGTGAAATCTTTGGCTCACTATTTATGTGTTGTGGCTGACACTTAATGTGTAAAAGTAACTTCATTTTCCTTAATGAGGAAGTTAATCTTTTGTTTGATCATATTATGTTTCCATTCCATTATATGATGTTTGCTAACCTTTGGTATATAAGCATTTTCATTTCTGTATGAGCAATTTTGTTTTATAATCTTTATATGCTTTAATCTTGAAAGTTATTGTACATATAATGTTAGGATTATTATTCCTTCCTTGTCCAATTTGGTCACATGTCTAAATCAGGAGTCATGTCTAAATCGGGAGTCCATCCAGTCTATTTTTAGTCACTAGCACCATTGGTTCCACTTGGCCTAATTGGGGCATATGTTCCAGTTACTAAAGTGTGGGGAACACTAATTGAGGCCTAATGCCACTGATTGCACTTGCATGCATCAGTTTAGGATCCTCCTAGACTAATCCCTACTATTTAGGAGCCACTGGGAGTGTTGATACCAACCAAGGTCAATTGAGTTGAGTTGGTGACTAGTCAAGCTGAGTTAGGAGTCAGTTACATTCAGTTCTAGTCCTCTACATTTAGTTAGCTCTAGGTTTGCATGGCTGCATGCAGGAGAGGCATTTCTCACCTACCATAGTTAGTTAGCCTCATTTAACACTGAATTAGACACTTTAGTTGTGTTTTATAACTTCGTTGAACTCTGATAATGGTTTAAATCATGTCAGTTAACTATTGAGTCCTTCAATAATGATTTAGACAAGGTCTTAGTTACGTACAGTCAAGTAGAGTCTAATCAATTCGAATTTCCTCATGTGGATTTGAATTGCATGTGGCTATTTAATCCATTGTACTTCATTGTAATTATTTTCTAATTACTCTTTGATTAACGAAAAGCATTCACAACTGCAAGACATTTTTGCAATGTTTCATTCTTCAATAACTAAGTAAATTGTGTGATCTATTTTGTGAGTTGTGTGTTTGTCCATATATCTATGTGCTCAATTTAATATGGTATCAAAGCCTCAGTGAACAAGGAACTTCTCCTCCTCAGAGCTCCTACTGGATCATTTTTGAGTAAAATTGCTCCTTCTAGCTCTGCACCAGAAGCAGAAGGTTTACCACTTAAAACCCCAAGTTAAGGAATTGTTGATGAAGCTTGATCAACTATGCTGGGTGTGATGAAAAATTGAAATCTGCAGGATGTCCGACCTTACAGTGCCCTTTTTTTTTGTGGGTACAACTTCGAAATGAATTCATCAATTCCTCTTCTCACTTGATCCTCAAACTATTTTGAATCAAAGGTGAAGATGTTTATATTTCTGAATAGACAAGATCTCTATTGGGTGTCTGATGGATTCAGTAGAGAGTCTTTTGAGAGTGAGAATGATTGGCTAAATGCATGTGATGCATATTTTGGAATAATGAAACTAGCTCTTTCTCCTAGCTTGCGCTACCTCAGTAGATCTATTAAAGATCCACAGGAACTCTGGATAAGATTGGACAGAACATTTGAAATGATTAATGAGGATTATAATATCACTTTGGAGAGAATATATGGAACCATAAGCATTCTAAATCCAAAAATCTCAGCCTCCACTCTCTCTGATGAAGTTATTCAAGATGAAGAAGAAGCAGAAGCTTCTACATAGTCAATTCGAATTGAAGACAGTCTCCTTGAAGTGACTCCTTCTCCTGATGCTATGGAAATTTATGAGATCTATGATATCTCATATCCTCATATGGATAAAACAAAAGAATACATTCAAATATCTGATATTGAAAAAAACTACTGTTGCACTTCCATGCAAACATTCACCGATGATTTTCCTTTGAATTCTATGCAAAATTTGCCAGTAATTGCTTCTGAAAGTGAAGAGAAATTTGATTTTTCTCTCCCTAATGTTGCTGCTAGTGTGAAAATATGTAAAAAATGGATATTTTGGAAGATATATCATATTATAGGAGTGACACATTCGCTTCCCTTTATCTAGATCTTCTAGCAAATTCCTGCAGGTTTGCATGCACCAAAATTCAGAATTTTGAAGAAGAAGAAAGTTGTGCATCCACTGTCTCGGTTGACCATTTCTTTGGATCTGATATGAACCTTATAGGATATGATATGATATTATTTGGATCTTATATGATATTAATTTGTTCAATTTTTCAAATTTATACACTTTCAATACTACTTGTAGCTGTTCTCATTAATTTTGTGAAGAAACAAGTACCGCAAGTCTCCTTCAAAACTGTTGTCGGGGATTTGATTTCATTTCACAGATTTGGATCTGTTATGCACCTATTTAGATATGATTTAATATCTGATATGATATTATTTGGTTCCAATTTTAAAATCCAAGATCTTTCATTCATGCTTGTAGCTGCTCTCACCAATTCTAGTGTGAAAAATCAAGTACCGCAATTTCTCTTCAAAACTGCTGCTAGGGATTTGGTGTTAAAGTTTCCTCTTATGAGGTTTCTGATATTTATTTTATGAATAATTATATATTTTTGAAGCTATATAATACTATGGAGCTCAATCATTCACTCTCCACAGTCCCAGTGCTTCTCTACCATTGATCACATGCTCATCTCCTTACAGAACTAGTAAAGAGGAAGACATTATGCATCCGCCTGAACACTTGCCCCTAACACTTGGGGATGATTTTACCACTCATGTTTTGCTGTTAATGGCTGAAACATATCAGTTTCTTGAGTGTTCCTCACATTTTATGAATCCTCAAGAACCTTTTCTCACTTATCAGTTGATTTCAGTTGCTCTAAATGGGTCCAGTCTTCATCCGGCAACTATTTTTATTTCTGATTTAGTTGAGCATATCATTCTTCTTCCAAAGAGGAATATTCCTCTAGACAATGATGGAGAGGCTCACATGCCAGGCCCTAGGATACCTATGTACAGAAGAACCAGATTGATCCTGATTCTACCTGCTTAATTAGAGGGTGGGATTTTTTCCCATGTGGTTTTTTCTCAACTCCTTGTATTGAGCAGTTACTTTAATTTACTTGATGTAATGGGTGACCTATGGTATTAGTTACCAGGGACCACATATTGTCCAAGTTAGCATTCAGGGGGGGTGTTAGGATTATTAATCCTCACTTTTCCAATTTGGTCATATGTCTAAATCAGGAGTCATGTCTAAATCGGGAGTCCATCCAATCTATGTTTAGTCACTAGCACCATTGGGTCCACTTTGCTTAATTAGGGCACATGTTCCAATTACTAAAGTGTGGGGAACACTAATTGAGGCCTACTGCCACTGATTTCACTTATATGCATCAGTTTAGGGGCCTCCTAGACCAATCCCTACTATTTAGGAGCCACTGGGAGTGTCGATACCAACCAAGGTTAGTTGAGTTGAGCTGGTGACTAGTCAAGCTGAGTTAGGAGTCAGTTACATTCAGTTCTAGTCATCTACATTCAGTTAGCACTAGGTTTGCATGGCTTCATGTAGGAGAGGCGCATTTCTCACCTACCACAGTCAGTTAGCCTCAGTTAACACTGAATTAGACACTTGAGTTTTGTTTTAGAACTCCGTTGAACTTCGATAATGATTTAGACAAGGTCAGTTAACTATTGAGTCCTCCGATAATCATTTAGACAAGGTCTTAGTTACCTATAGTCAAGTATAGTCTAATAAATTCGATTTTCCTCTTGTGGATTCGAATTGCATGTGGATATTTAAGCCATTGTACTTGATTGTAATTATTATCTAATTACTATTTGATTAATGAAAAGAATTCACAGCTGCAAGCCATTTTTGCACTGTTTCATTCTTCAATAACTGAGTAAATTGTGTGATCTATCCTATGAGTTTTGTGTTTGTCCACAGATCTATGTGCTCAATTTAATAGATAATTTCTCTGTTTAGGCTTTCACCTTATTCCAGGAATAATGAAGCACCATCTTCTACTATTAAATTCATGATGTTCATTTGTATGATATCATTTTCAATATATAGACCGTTGGGGTCTTATTTCTTCGATGTTTGAGGTATTCTAAAAATATTTATATTGCACCTTGATTGGAAGAATGTCTACTATCCACATATGTATTGGCCATCTGGGTTTTTTTTTACATTTTTGTGGTGTTCTTAGCCACACATTATGTTGTATCGGCCGTCAAAAGGCATATGTACACTGGTGTGGATGTTATATCAGAGTTCTTCATCTATCATGTATGGTTGCGATGATTCTTGTAGTGATCTGGGAATATTGCGATTGGATTTCGTCACATGTTCTTGGCATTTTATTCTTGGGTCTTTCATCGTACAACCTGGTTCATGTGCACTTTCATGATTCAGTGAGAAGCAGTTGTTCATCATCAAATTCCATCATCCGAAGTGTTCTTCTTATTTGCAGCTTTGGTTCTTCTGGAAGTTGTCATCAAGGGGGAGCAGTAATCACTCCTTCCTTCCTTAGTGTTAGTGTGGGCCCTTCTCCCATCCATTATTAATGGGGAGTGTTGGAATATATTATATTCCTTGGAAGGTAATAATGTCTTTGTATTATGTCGGAAGTTGTCTACAATCTTATGTAAAAGAGTAATACATTTAACCCATAGTTTTACGGTGTTGTATTTACTTGTGTAGAGTATTTGTCCATGGTATTGTATTAAGAGATGTTATTTTGGATTATTATATCATCCCACATGCAATATGTGAGAGTAATTCCTCCTCATATCTTTGCTGAGATATTGCATGGCATGAAAGTTCATATATGCATAAGGATTCAATTAGTCCATTCTTTTAAACTTCCAATCTCATAAACCACAAACCAAGGGCAGATAACAACCTACAGGGAGGTGCACACTAAATGTTTGAAAAAACTCCAAAATCAATCCATAACATGAAACAATAATACCAAGCCTAAGAATACATAAAGCACATATCCAAACTTTTCTCCTAGTCCTCCAATTTATTTCTTGTCAATCCCACGCTACAACAGTCATCAGACAATGGTGAGAGAGAGGATATTATTCATTTATAGGAATTTAATATGTGTGTGTGTGTGTGTGTGTTGTGAAAATGGGGTTGGGATATTACAGTGGAATCATAGCCTATTTTCCTTCCAGCCTATGATTTGATGAGAACTTTATGAATCCGGAAGGTCCAAGACACCCCACATATAGGAGGAGAAGGCAAGGTGAACCCAGATGAATTTTCCTATCAAAGTACAGGGAAGGGTTCGTTGAATCAGAGGAAGAAGAAGAAGAGGAGCAACCAGATTTTGTGAGTGAAAATATGGGGGATATAAATGATCCTCTTGGGGGAAGCAAGCATGGGTTTTTTGGAGGCAGCAGGGGTGAACCAAACAAGGAAACACCAAGAAACGATAATACAATAAACATTTTGAACGATCTGGCTAGAGGACAACAACAACTAGTTGAAATTATGAAACAACTACTAGTAAATTCACACGGGAGGAACAACAATGGTGCAGAGTGCTCTAATGTTTGGAATTGGAATCATGCAGAAGGAAACAACACAAATGATCCATGGACACCCAACACAGGGATCAACAGCAAAAATACTACTAGACCAACAGTGGCACATTTCTTGACGGATCATCCAGTGGTACAACTGGGGAAACCAATACCAAGAGATAGATTCACTGATTACTTAGCAAAGTACAGGGGTCTAGGTACAGAATTTTGCACCAAGATGTCTTTCCAAGAGTTCTGCAATATTAAATATCGAAACAAACCTATAGGCTTTGGACGGATGCAACAAAACTTTGACTTACAATGGAAGATGGGGAAACTAAATATTCCTTTGATTGATGGTTCCAACAAATGCACGACAAGATTATGGGTCCAGAAGATCGATACTTATTTCCAACTCAACCCCATGAGGGAAACAAAAGCCATCAAGTACGCCATTTTACATCTGGAGGGTGAAGCACATGAGTGGTGGTACCATGGATTGATCATGTTAGGAAATGCCACCATCACTTCCTATATGGAATTCACTCAGATATTGATCAACCGATTTGACAAGAAGGATCCGGAAATACACTTCAGATAGCTTGCTCAGTTAAAACAAACATGGACTCTAGATGCCTATATTACATAGTTTTAGTGGTTGGTAGTTATGGTGACTGATGTTTCAGAGGCCATACTTATCATGTTATTTACAAAGGGACTATCTGATCCATTGCGTGGATGGGTCAAGGATTTCAATCCCATTACTCTACAGGATTCCATCACAAGCACTTGGGATATGGAGGATGTTGCGCCCAAGAATAGGTACCCATACAAACCTTTCATTCTACAAAAGGGGAAATATAAGAAACATTTTTAGAAAGAAGGAACTGAGAACAATAGATTGGATGAAGAAACCTAAAATGAGTTCCGAAGAAATAAATTGTGTTTCAGTTGCAAAGAACCATGGAAGCCAAGACATTGATTTATGGGAAAGGGAATGCTCCATTGCATAGAGGTGGTGTTAGATAGCGATGAGGAGCATGAGATGGAGTAGGAGCATGATGAGGGAAACCCACAGTGTCATGTCCCCTCCCTTCTCTCCAATGGAGAGAGAGGATGTGACTCGACTGCTCTGTATATCATAATCAGGGATCTATCCCCATGAACATAAACATAAATGAATTTAAATAAAAATACATATGCAGATGAAAAATGAAATAATATTACACACAGGTACAGGTACAACAATACAACAACCACAAATACAGCAGCCACAGGTGCAGAAGTCATAGGTACAGGAGCCTCCTGTATAGCTCCATAGGGGGGACATTGCTACTCTATCAGCCACTCCTAGGTTCAACACCTTCCGTGTCAGAGGAGTCATTGGAGGGCAGAGAGTCACGATCATGATTGATGGTGGGGATACCCACAACTTCATCAACTTTGCCTTAGTATCTAGGAGGGGCATCCAGTCCCAATATTTTTAGGGGTTCGGCGTAGAAATAACAGGTGGACAAATCATGGCATGTGTGTGAAAGGATCCCTACCTGACTTTGGAAATGGGGAACTATAGCATGACAGATGAATTCTACATAGTGGACTTGGTATATATCAATGTGGTTTTGGGAGTACACTGGCTCAACACTCTAGGACCCATTACCACATATTATCGTACCATGGAGATGCGGTTCAACACCCCTGAGGTAACAAAGGTAGTTCTATGGGGCGTGTATAATGAAGCTCCAAGAATTATATCATCTCACGGGATGGAGGCTCTATTTATGTGAGGCCATGTGGAATATGCAGCGGGGTGTTTGATAACCACCCAGAAATTCTCTCATGAAGGCCAGTAGTATCACATAGAAATACAACAACTATTGGCAAGGCAAGACAAGTTGTTTTGAGAGATTCCACTAGGACGATCACTAGATAGAGGCCTTGAGCATACCATCGAATTAGAAGAAGGGACCAAACCTATGATCACCATCCCTTACAAGAATCCAAAAGCTTTCAAAGATGAAATTGAAAGGCGATCAAGGAGTTGTTGGCTATGGGACATATCATATCAAGCTCCAGTCCATTCACATTGTTAGAATAGTAATCCAACTCATTGGTCCATAATTACACTACTTATTCAATTTTATTGATTTTTAAGCTTTAATAAACTATGTGGTGGACTAGGGGGGCTTAGTTGGACAAATTCCTAGTCAAATTGGGGCTTTCCCACCCACATGAGTATTCTAGCTCAGTCAACCAGCCACATGTGTGCCCGCATCATTGTTGGTGCACTCCCATTCATTGAATGTGGACAACTAGGTTGACTTGGAGCTCTAGAGTGGGATTTTGGCCAATTTTGGCTTGATTTGGTGCAGTAAATGCTGCATTGAGACTCTAAACCACCCAATTTTCCACACCCATGCTTTCCAAGGTGTAATCATTGACCCACATCACTTCATCCATGTCCAACCAGAAATTTGTGGTTGTTTGGGCTGATTTGGGGCTTGATTGACCCACCTAGGGGTGTTTGATGCCATTTTGGCAATTTTGACTTATATGCTCACAATTGGCTTCCAAATCCTCATGAAACTCCTATGTTGTATTATATACCTGATAATAACAACTTTCATGGTTAGACATTCCAAAAATTATCTTGTACCAGTTCACATTGTGTGTGTAATTTGTCTTTCAATTTATTGTTTTTTGCCAGTTTTGCACCAAATTTGATTTGTGAGCTTCACTAATGCTCCTATATTGTCCTCCGGTTCAAATTTATCACATGGTTATATCAGATCCTGCTGGAAATTTTTGAGTTGCATATCAATCATAGTGATTTGAGCTGCATTTTTAGTGGAGTTCCAGATAAAATCGAATTGTGTTTTTGTAGAACATTCGCCAATTTCCTCATCATCGACGCAGGCAGAAATGGAGGCTACCCACATCATGCTAACACCCTTCAATTTTTTTGATTCAAAGGAAAATATGGTGATTCAACTGAGAGCCAAAGGAATTTACAGAGTTACCATGGCCACTGAGATGGAACCAAATTATGCAGTTGAGAAATCCAAGTAATTCAATAGATTGGATGAGGCATTTGGATTGATGTGTCTGAGCATCTTGAGAGAGCTATTGTTCCACATTAATCGTTTGACAACACCCAATGAGGTTTGGGTAAGACTAGAGACATTTTTTGGGAAAACTAATGAACTACATGGTCACCATCTTGAGAATGAGCTTATCAGCTTAAGCCCAGTGCACTATGACACAATCTAGGATTTATTCATCAAGTTTAATTCACTTTTGTTGCAGCTAAAGCAATGTGGCATTAAAAATAAAGAGGACCAGTTGATTTAGTCTATACTTTCAAAGTTGGGGCCATAATTCTCAATTTTTGCGAGTACATTCCACTCCGGCAAGTTAACACTTCGAAACTAGAAAATGCCCGGTCTAGAAAACTTCATGGAGTCACTCACTCAGGAGCAAGACAAGCTTGTCCAAATGGGCACCATCAAGACCAAGGTTCAAGAACTAGTAGTGGGAGTTTCAAATTCCTCAAAGGGCAAGCCCAAGTCCAAAAATTTGAAGCTTCCAGAGAAGAAGAAAAACCCAAATCTAGTGATCCAAGTTTGAATCCTTCCAAGGAGAAGGACAAGAAGGGAAAAGAGAAGGTAAAATGCACCTATTGCCACAATGGATTAAATATAGATAGCCCATGCATTAAAAATACCATTGACATCATGGCACAGTTGCTGGAGAAGAACAACATTCCAGTCACTGATCTCACAAGGAAGAAGGATGGCAACTCCAGTTCAATTGAGAGTAAGGAGAAATGTCATGATATGGTAGCAGGTACATCTAACTCTTCATATTTTTTCAATGATTTGGGTGATTCCAGGAACATGGTGGCCAAGAGAGATCTCTTCTCCTCCATGAGTTTGAATCCTGGCCCAACAGTTCGAATGGGGGATGTTTTAGAACTCCAGACCAATGGGATTGGGAGAATTGATTTAGAGCATGGATACTTTAGTGATGTATTGTATGTACCAGACCTTGCAGAAAATTTGTTGTCAATCTATCAGATGACCCATACAGGAGATCCAAAGAGAGTGATGACCTTCACTCCAGACATGGTAGAGATTACAGAGATCTCAACAGACCAAGTCATTGCAATTGGGTATGCATATTACCATGAGAGGATGTACAAGTTCTCTAACTTCCTCCCCACTTCCAATGACCAAGAAATTCTCTCACATGCCAATGAGGTTTCGAAGCTATGGCATGAGAGGTTTGGTCACATTAACTACAAGTACTTGCAGGAACTACATAGAGATCAGATGGTGGAAGGTCTTCCACAAATTAGATAATCAAATGGAGCATGCATTGGGTGCATAGTTGGGAAGCATCCTAAGAAAAGCTATGAGAAGGGGAAAGAAAAGAGATAAACCCAACCACTTGGGTTAGTGTATTCAGACTTGATTGGTACATTTCCCACTCCATCATATGGTGGATCAAGGTATGTGCTTACATTCATAGATGATTACTCTCGATTTTGTTGGGTATACTTCCTTAAATTGAAGTTTGGGGTGTTTGAACACTTGAATACTTGAAAGGCATTGGTAGAAAATCAAAGTGGGAATAATATTAAGGTCCTTAGGAATGATAATGGGAAGGAGTATGTGAACAAGAATAGGTCACTTAAGGAGATGGCCACTTGCATGATAGAAGCAAGGGATATAAGTCCCAAGATATGGGCTGAAGCCATTAGTTGTGCTTCTCACATACAAAACAATGCCTTTCACAAAACAGTAAAATGAATGACACCTTACGTGGCATGGTTTTGTCAAAAGTCAAATGTCTCAAATTTCAGAATTTTTGGGACTAGAGCATGGGATAGAATTCCCTGTGAAAAGAGGAAAGCCTTGAAACCACAAAGAAAGGAGTGAATTATGGTTGGGTATGGTGAAGAAACCAAAGGTTACAAGCTATTTGAAACCTCCACTTGCAAGAAATTTTTTTGAGAAAAGTGTGAAATTTGAAGAAGAGCCAATTCCTAATTTCGAGTTTGCACTGAGGGAATGCTCCTCTCCTCAACCATTTGAAGATGTAAATGATGATACATGATATATTTTTTCTGATATTTCTGGTACAAATGTTTTTTAACATGATTTTTCTATATATGACTCACCATCTAGGCCCAATTGGGCTGAAAAATTGTACAAGCACCTAGGGAATTGGCAGGCAATCCTCATGAGGCTAGGAAGACTAGATCACAAACTAGTAGAGCTTCCTTTTCAAGTGATAGTGCTCTTGATGAGAACTATTATATGCTGATTGGGTATGATACTTAGACATATCAGCAATATTGTAATTATCCTAGATGGAAATCAGCAATGGAAGATGAATTTCAATCCCTCCAAGAGAACAATACATGGGAATTGGCTCCCCTTCCTCCCAAGAGGAAGCTTGTTCAATGCAAATGGGTTTTCTAGACCAAAATTGTTGCTGATGGTTCTGATATGAATCATAAGGAAATATTCGTTTATAAGGGCTATTATCAGGTCCATGGTGTTTATTACATAGATAAATTTCCAGCGGTTGCAAAGAAGGACTCAATTAAGCTAGTTCTAGCGCAGGCAGCTACTAAAGGTTGGGAATTTCACCACATGGATGTTAAGAGTGCTTTCTTACATGGTGAGTTACAGGAAAAGATATATATGCAGCAGCATGAAGGTTTCCAATAGGATCCTTCATTGTTATTTAGTTTTAAGAAATATTTGTATGGACTCAAGCAAGCCCCCAGGGCTTGGTATGCAAAAATGGATGCTTTTTTTCTCTTAATTGGTTTTACTAGATCCAAATCAGACCTTAATGTGTATTTGAAGAAACATGATGGTATTTTTCATGTCATTTTTATTTATGTTGATGATCTCCTCATTACAAGTAGCTACACCAATTCAATTGGCCAAATCAAGTCATCTTTGCATAGTGAATTTGCCATGACAGACCTAGGATTGGTAAGGCAATTTTTGGGCTTGGAAATTGAGAAAAATGAAAGGGGCATCAGGTTCAGTCAAGAAAAGTATGCTTCATACCTACTAAATAATTTTAAAATGGCTGAGTGTAAGGCAGTCAATTATCCCTTTCTTTCTGGTATTAAAATGCATGAATTTGGCAATTCTCCATTGGTGGATATTACACTCTATAGGCAACTAGTGGCAAGCTTGCTCTATCTCACTCACACAAGACCTGATTTTTCTTATGATGTAACTGTTGTAGCAAGACATATGCACCAGAAACATGAGCTCCATTGGAGAGAAGCAACAATAATTCTTAAGTATGTCCAGGGAACCAATAATTTTGAGGTGCACTACACAGCTAGTTCCTCACTTCAACTAGCTGGATTTTCTAATTCAGATTGGGATGAAGATCCCACTGACAGGAAGTAAACTTAAGGTTTTGTATTTATTTTTGTTGAAAGTCCCATTTGCTGTTCAAGTGATAAACAGCACACCATTTCACTTTCATCAGCAGAGGCCGAGTACAGGGCAGCAGTCAATGCTGCTACACATTGTGTTTGGTTGTAGGGAATTCTCCGGAAATTTGGTGTCACAATTGATTCTCCAACCAAAATTTGGTTGGAGAATAAAAGTTCCATCAAAATATATACTGATCTAGTATAGAGATAGAGGACAAAACATATTGATATACACATGTATTTCATTCGGGGTTTAGTGCATGACAGGGTGATCTCACTACAGTATTTCCCATCCACCGAGCAAACTGTCGATATTTTTACCAAGGATTTCACATAGAAGACCTTCACCTACCTGAGATATTTGTTTGGGGTGAGTGAAGCATAGTAATTTTCTGTTATTTATTGCAGGTCCAGCCCCATGTCCATTTTTTAGGGAAGGTTTTGTCCCATGAGGTTTTCCTTCTTTTCCTCGGTTCATATGGATAAATAAATTGTAATTTTTGAATTATGTATTTGAGGTTACTTGAGCCATTATTTCCAAGGCCTCCATCATTTTGTGAGTTGTACTTAGTTGTTGGATAAAGGGAGGGCGTTAGAGTAGTAATACAACTCAGTAGTCCCTAATTACACTACTTAGTCAAATTTATTTCTTTTTAAGCTTTAATACACTTTGTGGTGGACTAGGGGGCTTAGTTAGACAAATGCCAAGTCAAATTGGGGATTTCACACCAACATGAGCATTCCATATCCGTCAACCATACACATGTGCTCCCTCATCATTGTTGGTACGCTCCTATTCATTGAATGTGGACAGCTTGGTTGACTTGGAGTGTGTTGTCGCCTTTCACACACCTGGGGGGGAACGTGGCAGAAATATTCAAGCCACTCGGTGTGTCCTTGGGGAAATTCTCAATTCCAGGATGTCACCTTGTTCTTGACTCCTCCGTTTAGGAAAAATCCTAACGAAGCCAAGGGGGGTAGACCCTACGAGTTACTAAGGCTGGTTACTTAGATGATGATGGTATTAAATGAGTAAGTTTTTAGGAGTTTTGATTTAACAATTGTAAACAACATATAACATGATGATAGAATCACAAATAAGCACTATATGACACCCAATAACATATAGATTGAAATAAATAAACATTTGACCAGTGCCTTTAAATGGAGTCGAAAATAATTAAGAGTGCTTGCAAGTGCTGGAGTGAATGTTGTGCAATTTTATCTTGGTATGTTTTAAATTAATGTGAAAAGATGAGTGAATTAAAATAGGCGGGGGGACTACAGATATACTCATGGGGTACTTGGAGTACGTCCAAAAGTAACAACCGCTACGGCTACCCGCAAGAAATGTGTGGGTTGGATGGAGTCTCTGAGACTGTGTTCATAATACACCTGCTAATATGTAATAGAGATCGTTCCTCGAGGTCACTGTCCAGTAGTTCCCACTTCATTTGGGTATTTTTCCACTGTTTATGGTTTAATCGAGGTGTTGGATTTTATCCTGCGGTGGTTAATTGGGAAAGTGAATCCTAATTATTCTAGTCACTCGTGTTGCTTTTGATGCAGCTTGACTAATCGAACGAACCGCAGCCAAGTGCATAGCATATTCGCCGGAGTCTTGTAAATTTTAGTAAATTTTAAGAGTGTGTTCTTATTAAAAAAAAAAGACCCTCCAGGAATCTCTTTCGGTCCAAGTGGACCTCAATCAAGAAATCAAGGAGGGGTTAATTTTATTGCTTTCTTGTGAAAAGTAACAATGAAAATAGAAGCAAAAAACAAACACCATAGGTTTTCTAATTAATCCTACCACGATCCTCTTTCACCTTTCGGTTCAATCGAGGATTACTGGGGTAAGTATTAGTATTACTTTTATTTCAAAATATGGAATAATGACAAATATGATCAAAGTATACAATCCTACATGACAAGACTAAGCTAGAGAAAAAACAGGAAAAAATGCAAAAAAGTTAAACGAATGCACCTGTGTCTGCTGTATCTGTGGTTGTTGTATTGTTGTACCTGTACCTGTGTGTACTATGCACATAAAAATACCTATGATCACCATCCCTTACAAGAATCCAAAAGCTTTCAAAGATGAAATTGAAAGGCAATCAAGGAGTTGTTGGCTATGGGACATATCATATCAAGTTCCAGTCCATTCACATTGTTAGAATAGTAATCCAACTCATTGGTCCATAATTACACTACTTAGTCAATTTTATTGATTTTTAAGCTTTAATAAACTATGTGGTGGACTAGGGGGGCTTAGTTGCACAAATTCCTAGTCAAATTGGGGCTTTCACACCCACATGAGCATTCCATCTCAGTCAACCAGCCACATGTGTGCCCGCATCATTGTTGGTGCACTCCCATTCATTGAATGTGGACAACTAGTTTGACTTGGAGCTCTAGAGTGGGATTTTGGCCAATTTTGGCTTGATTTGGTGCATTAAATTCTGCATTGAGACTCTAAACCACCCAATTTTCCACACCCATGATTTCCAAGGTGTAATCATTGACCCACATCACTTCATCCATGTCCAACCAGAAATTTGTGGTTGTTTGGGCTGATTTGGGGCTTGATTGACCCACCTAGGGGTGTTTGATGCCATTTTGGCAATTTTGACTTGTATGCTCACAATTGGCTTCCAAATCCTCAAGAAACTCCTATGTTGTATTATATACCTGATAATAACAAGTTTCATGGTTATACATTCCAAAAATTATCTTGTACCAGTTCACATTGTGTGTGTAATTTGTCTTTCAATTTATTGTTTTTTGCCAGTTTTGCACCAAATTTGATTTGTGAGCTTCACTAATGCTCCTAGATTGTCCTTCGGTTCAAATTTATCACATGGTTATATCAAATCCTGTCGGAAATTTTTGAGTTGCAGATCAATCATAGTGATTTGAGCTGCATTTTTAGTGGAGTTCCAGATAAAATCGAATTGTGTTTTTGTAGAACATTCGCCAATTTCTTCATCATCGACGCAGGCAGAAATGGAGGCTACCCACATCATGCTAACACCCTTCAATTTTTTTGATTCAAAGGAAAATATGGTGACTCAACTGAGAGCCAAAGGGCTTTACAGAGTTACCATCGCCACTGAGATGGAACCAAATTATGCAGTTGAGAAATCCAAGTACTTCAATAGATTGGATGAGGCATTTGGATTGATGTGTCTGAGCATCTTGAGAGAGCTATTGTTCCACATTAACAGTTTGACAACACCCAATGAGGTTTGGGTAATACTAGAGACATTTTTTGGGAAAACTAATCAACTACGTGGTCACCATCTTGAGAATGAGCTTATCAGCTTAAGCCTAGTGCACTATGACAAAATCTAGGATTTATTCACCAAGTTTAATTCACTTGTGTTGCAACTAAAGCAATGTGGCATTGAAAATAAAGAGGACTAGTTGATTTAGTCTATACTTTCAAATTTGAGGCCATAGTTCTCAATTTTTGCAAGTACATTCCACTCCGGCAAGTTAACACTTCGAAACTAGAAAATGCCCAGTCTAGAAAACTTCATTGAGTCACTCACTCAGGAGCAAGACAAGCTTGTCCAAATGGGCACCATCAAGACCAAGGTTCAAGAACTAGCAGTGGGAGTTTCAAATTCCTCAAAGGGAAAGCCCAAGTCCAAAAATTTGAAGCTGTCAGAGAAGAAGAAAAACCCAAATCTAGTGATCCAAGTTTGAATCCTTCCAAGGAGAAGGACAAGAAGGGAAAAGAGAAGGTCAAATGCACCTATTTCCACAATGGATTAAATATAGATAGCTCATGCATTAAAAATACCATTGACATCATGGCACAGTTGCTGGAGAATAACAACATTCCAGTCACTGACATCGCAAGGAAAAAGGATGGAAACTCCAGTTCAATTGAGAGTAAGGAGAAATGTCATGATTTGGTAGCAGGTACATCTAACTCTTCATATTTTTTCAATGATTCAGGTGATTCCAGGAACATGGTGGCCAAGAGATATCTCTTCTCCTCCATGAGTTCGAATCCTGGCCCAACAGTTCGAATGGGGGATGATTCAGAACTCCAGACCAATGGGATTGGGAGAATTGATTTAGAGCATGGATACTTTAGTGATGTATTATATGTACCAGACCTTGCAGAAAATTTGTTGTCAATATATCAGATGACCCATACAGGAGATCCAAAGAGAGTGATGACCTTCACTCCAGACATGGTAGAGATTACAGAGATCTCAACAGACCAAGTCATTGCAATTGGGTATGCAGATCACCATGAGAGGATGTACAAGTTCTCTAACTTCCTCCCCACTTCCAATGACCAAGAAATTCTCTCACATGCCAATGAGGTTTCGAAGCTATGGCATGAGATTTTTGGTCACATGAACTACAAGTACTTGCAGGCACTACATAGAGATCAGATGGTGGAAGGGCTTCCACAAATTAGATAATCAAATGGAGCATGCATTGAGTGCATAGTTGGGAAGCATCCTAAGAAAAGCTATGAGAAGGGGAAAGAAAAGAGATAAACCCAACCACTTGGGTTAGTGTATTCAGACTTGATTGGTACATTTCCCACTCCATCATATGGTGGATCAAGGTATGTGCTTACATTCATAGATGATTACTCTCGATTTTGTTGGGTATACTTCCTTAAATTGAAGTCTGGGGTGTTTGAACACTTGAATACTTGAAAGGAATTGGTAGAAAATCAAAGTGGGAATAATATTAAGGTCCTTAGGAATGATAATGGGAAGGATTATGTGAACAAGAATAGGTCACTCAAGGAGATGGCCACTTGCATGATAGAAGTAAGGGATATAAGTCCCAAGATATGGGCTGAAGCCATTAGTTGTGCTTCTCACATACAAAACAATTCCTTTCACAAAACAGTAAAATGAATGACACCTTACGTGGCATGGTTTGGTCAAAAGTCAAATGTCTCAAATTTCAGAATTTTTGGGACTAGAGCATGGGCTAGAATTCCCTGTGAAAAGAGGAAAGCCTTGAAACCACAAAGAAAGGAGTGAATTATGGTTGGGTATGGTGAATAAAACAAAGGTTACAAGCTCTTTGACACCTCCACTTGCAAGAAATTTGTTGAGAAAAGTGTGAAATTTGAAGAAGAGCCAATTCCTAATTTCGAGCTTGCACTGAGGGAATGCTCCTCTCCTCAACCATTTGAAGATGTAAATGATGATACATGATCTATTTTTTCTGATATTTCTGGTACAAATGTTTTTTAACATGATTTTTCTGTATATGACTCACCATCTAGGCCCAAGTGGGCTGAAAAATTGTACAAGCAGTTGGGGAATTGGCAGGCAATCCTCATGAGCCTAGGAAGACTAGATCACAAACTAGTAGAGCTTCCTTTTCAAGTGATAGTGCTCTTGATGAGCACTATTATATGATGATTGGGTATGATACTTAGACATATCAGCAATATTTTAATTATCCTAGATGGAAATCAGCAATGGAAGATGAATTTCAATCCCTCCAAGAGAACAATACATGGGAATTGGCTCCCCTTCCTCCCAAGAGGAAGCTTGTTCAATGCAAATGGGTTTTCTGGACCAAAATTGTTGCTGATGGTTTTGATATGAATCATAAGGAAATATTAGTTTCTAAGGGCTATTATCAGGTCCATGGTGTTGATTACATAGAGAAATTTCCACCGGTTGCAAAGAAGGACTCAATTAGGCTAGTTCTAGCGCAGGAAGCTAGTAAAGGTTGGAAATTTCACCACATGGATGTTAAGAGTGATTTCTTACATGGTGAGTTACAGGAAGAGATATATATGCAGCAGCATGAATGTTTCCAATAGCATCCTTCATTTTTATTTAGTTTGAAGAAATATTTGTATGGACTCAAGAAAGCCCCCAAGGCTTGGTATGCAAAAAGGGATGCTTTTTTTCTCTTAATTGATTTTACTAGATGCAAATCAGACCTTAATGTGTATTTGAAGAAACATGATGGTATTTTTCATGTCATTTTTCTTTATGTTGAAGATCTCCTCATTACAAGTAGCTGCACCAATTCAATTGGCCAAATCAAGTCATCTTTGCATAGTGAATTTTCCATGACAGACCTAGGATTGGTAAGGCAATTTTTGGGCTTGGAAATTGAGAAAAATGAAAGGGGAATCAAGTTCAGTCAACCAAAGTATGCTTCATACCTACTAAATAATTTTAAAATGGCTGAGTGTAAGGAAGTCAATTCTCCCTTTTTTTTGGTATTAAAATGCATGAATTTGGCAGTTCTCCATTGGTGGATATTACACTCTATAGGCAACTAGTGTCAAGCTTTCTCTATCTCACTCACACAAGACCTGATTTTTCTTATGATGTAAGTGTTGTAGAAAGACATATGCAACAGAAACATGAGCTCCATTGGAGAGAAGCAAAAATAATTCTTAAGTATGTACAGGGAACCAAGAATTTTGAGGTGCACTACACACCTAGTTCCTCACTTCAACTAGCTGGATTTTCTGATTCAGATTGGGATGAAGATCCCACTGATAGGAAGTAAACTTAAGGTTTTGTATTTTTTTTTTTTGAAAGTCCCATTTTATGGTCAAGTGATAAACATCACACCATTTCACTTTCATCAGTAGAAGCCGAGTACAAGGCAGCGGTCAATGTTGCTACACAGTGTGTTTGGTTGCGGGGAATTCTCTGGAAATTTGGTGTCACAATTGATTCTCCAACCAACATTTGGTTGGAGAATAAAAGTTCCATCAAAATATATACTGATCCAGTATAGATATAGAGGAAAAAAAATATTGATATACACATGCATTGCATTCGGGGTTTAGTGCATGACAGGGTGATCTCACTACAGTATTGCCCATCCACCGACCAAACTGTCGATATTTTTACCAAGGCTTTCACATAGAAGAACTTCACCTACCTGAGATATTTGTTTGGGGTGAGTGAAGAATAGTAATTTTCTGTTATTTATTGCAGGTCCAGCCCCATGTCCATTTTTTAGGGAAGGTTTTGACCCATGAGGTTTTCCTTCTTTTCCTCGGTTCATATGGATAAATAAATTGTAATTTCTGAATTATGAATTTGAGGTTACTTGAGCCATTGTTTCCAAGGCCTCCATCATTTTCTGAGTTGTACTTAGTTGTTGGATAAAGGGAGGGTGTTAGAGTAGTAATACAACTCAGTAGTCCCTAATTACACTACTTGGTCAATTTTATTGCTTTTTAAGCTTTAATACACTTTGTGGTGGACTAGGGGGCTTAGTTGGACAAATGCCGAGTCAAATTGGGGATTTCACACCCACATGAGCATTCCATATCAGTCAACCATCCACATGTGCTCCCTCATCATTGTTGGTGCGCTCCCATTCATTGAATGTGGACAGATAGGTTGACTTGGAGTGTGTTGTCGCCTTTCACACACCTGGGGGGGAACATGGTAGAAATATTCAAGCCACTCGGTGTGTCCTTGGGGAAAGTATCAATTCCAGGATGTCACCTTGTTCTTGACTCCTTCGTTTAGGCAAAATCCTAACGAAGCCAAGGGGGGTAGACCCTACGAGTTACTAAGGCTGGTTACTTAGATGATGATGGTATTAAATGAGTAAGTTTTTTAGGAGTTTTTATTTAACAATTGTAAACAACAGATAACATGATGAGAGAATCACAAATAAGCACGATATTAAACACAATCACATATAGATTGAAATAAATAAACATTTGACCAGTGCCTTTAAATGGAGTCGAAAATAATTAAGAGTGCTTGCAAGTGTTGGAGTGAATGTTGTGCAATTTTATCTTGGTATGTTTTAAATTAATGTTAAAAGATGAGTGAATTAAAATTGGCGAGGGGACTCCAGATATACTCGGGGGGTACTTGGAGTATTTCCAAAAGTAACAACCGCTACGGCTACCCGCAAGAAATGTGTGGGCTGGATGGAGTCTCTGAGACTGTGTTCATAATACACCTGCTAATATGTAATAGAGATCGTTGCCTCGAGGTCACTGTCTAGTAGTTCCCACTTCCTTTGGGTATTTTTCCACTGTTTACGGTTTAATCGAGGTGTTGGATTTTATCCTGCGGTGGTTAATTGGGAAAGTGAATCCTAATTATTCTCGTCACTCGTGTTGCTTTTGATGCAGCTTGACTGATCGGACGAACCGCAGCCAAGTGCATAGCATACTCGTCGGAGTCTTGTCAATTTTAGTAAATTTTAAGAGTGTGTTCTTATTAAAAAAAAAGACCCTCCAGGAATCTCTTTCGGTCCAAGTGGACCTCAATCAAGAAATCAAGGAGGGGTTAATTTTATTGCTTTCTTGTGAAAAGTAACAATGAAAATAGAAGCAAAAAACACACACCATAGGTTTTCTAATTAATCCTACCACAATCCTCTTTCACCTTTCAGTTCAATAAAGGATTACTGGGGTAAGTATTAGTATTAATTTTATTTCAAAATATGGAATAATGACAAATATGATCAAAGTATACAATCCTACATGACAAGACTAAGCTAGAGAAAAAACAGGAAAAAATGCAAAAAAGTTAAACGAATGCAGATGTGGCTACTGTATCTGTGGTTGTTGTATTGTTGTACCTGTACCTGTGTGTACTATGCACATAAAAATACCTATGATCACCATCCCTTACAAGAATCCAAAAGATTTCAAAGATGAAATTGAAAGGCGATCAAGGAGATGTTGGCTATGGGACATATCATATCAAGTTCCAGTCCATTCACATTGTCAGAATAGTAATCCAGCTCATTGGTCCATAATTACACTACTTAGTCAATTTTATTGATTTTTAAGCTTTAATAAACTATGTGGTGGACTAGGGGGGCTTAGTTGGAAAAATTCCTAGTCAAATTGGAGCTTTCACACCCACATGAGCATTCCAGCTCAGTCAACCAGCCACATGTGTGCCCGCATCATTGTTGGTGCACTCCCATTCATTGAATGTGGACAACTAGGTTGACTTGGAGCTCTAGAGTGGCATTTTGGCCAATTTTGGCTTGATTTGGTGCATTAAATGTTGCATTGAGACTCTAAACCACCCAATTTTCCAAACCCATGCTTTCCAAGGTGTAATCATTGACCCACATCACTTCATCCATGTCCAACCAGAAATTTGTGGTTGTTTGGGCTGATTTGGGGCTTGATTGACCCACCTAGGGGTGTTTGATGCCATTTTAGCAATTTTGACTTGTATGCTCACAATTGGCTTCCAAATTCTCATGAAACTCCTATGTTGTATTATATACCTGATAATAACAACTTTCATGGTTAGACATTCCAAAAATTATCTTGTACCAGTTCACATTGTGTGTGTAATTTGTCTTTCAATTTATTGTTTTTTGCCAGTTTTGCACCAAATTTGATTTGTGAGCTTCACTAATGCTCCTAGATTGTCCTTCGGTTCAAATTTATCACATGGTTATATCAGATCCTATTGGAAATTTTTGAGTTACAGATCAATCATAGTGATTTGAGCTGCATTTTTAGTGGAGTTCAAGATAAAATCGAATTGTGTTTTTGTAGAACGTTCGCCAATTTCTTCATCATCGATGTAGGCAGAAATGGAGGCTACCCACATCATGCTAACACCCTTCAACTTTTTTGATTCAAAGGAAAATATGGTGATTCAACTGAGAGCCAAAGGGCTTTACAGAGTTACCATGGCCACTGAGATGGAACCAAATTATGCAGTTGAGAAATCCAAGTACTTCAATAGATTCGATGAGGAATTTGGATTGATGTGTCTGAGCATCTTGAGAGAGCTATTGTTCCACATTAACAGTTTGACAACACCCAATGAGGTTTGGGTAATACTAGAGACATTTTTTGGGAAAACTAATCAACTACGTGGTCACCATCTTGAGAATGAGCTTATCAGCTTAAGCCCAGTGCACTATGACACAATCTAGGATTTATTCACCAAGTTTAATTCACTTGTGTTGCAGGTAAAGCAATGTGGCATTGAAAATAAAGAGGACTAGTTGATTTAGTCTATACTTTCTAATTTGGGGCCATATTTCTCAATTTTTGCGAGTACATTCCACTCCGGCAAGTTAACACTTCGAAACTAGAAAATGCCCAGTCTAGAAAACTTCATGGAGTCACTCACTCAGGAGCAAGACAAGCTTGTCCAAATGGGCACCATCAAGACCAAGGTTCAAGAACTAGCAGTGGGAGTTTCAAATTCCTCAAAGGGCAAGCCCAAGTCCAAAAAGTTGAAGCTGCCAGAGAAGAAGAAAAACCCAAATCTAGTGATCCAAGTTTGAATCCTTCCAAGGAGAAGGACAAGAAGGGAAAATAGAAGGTGAAATGCACCTATTTCCACAATGGATTAAATATAGATAGCTCATGCATTAAAAATACCATTGACATCATGGCACAGTTGCTGGAGAAGAACAAAATTCCAGTCACTGACATCGCAAGGAAGAAGGATGGCAACTCCAGTTCAATTGAGAGTAAGGAGAAATGTCATGATTTGGTAGCAGTTACATCTAACTCTTCATATTTTTTCAATGATTCGGGTGATTCCAGGAACATGGTGGCCAATCGAGATCTCTTCTCCTCCATGAGTTCGAATCCTAGCCCAATAGTTCGAATGGGGCATGATTCAGAACTCCAGACCAATGGGATTGGGAGAATTGATTTAGAGCATGGATACTTTAGTGATGTATTGTATGTACCAGACCTTGCAGAAAATTTGTTGTCAATCTATCAGATGACCCATACAGGAGATCCAAAGAGAGTGATGACCTTCACTTCAGACATGGTAGAGATTATAGAGATCTCAACAGACCATGTCATTGCAATTAGGTATGCATATCACCATGAGAGGATGTACAAGTTCTCTAACTTCATCCCCACTTCCAATGACCAAGAAATTCTCTCACATGCCAATGAGGTTTCGAAGCTATGGCATGAGAGGTTTGGTCACATGAACTACAAGTACTTGCAGGCACTACATAGAGATCAGATGGTGGAAGGGCTTCCACAAATTAGATAATCAAATGGAGCATGCATTGGGTGCATAGTTGGGAAGCATCCTAAGAAAAGCTATGAGAAGGGGAAAGAAAAGAGATAAACCCAACCACTTGGGTTAGTGTATTCAGACTTGATTGGTACATTTCCCACTCCATCATATGGTGGATCAAGGTATGTGCTTACATTCATAGATGATTACTCTCGATTTTGTTGGTTATACTTCCTTAAATTGAAGTCTGGGGTGTTTGAACACTTGAATACTTGAAAGGAATTGGTAGAAAATTAATGTGGGAATAATATTAAGGTCCTTAGGAATGATAATGGGAAGGAGTATGTGAACAAGAATAGGTCACTCAAGGAGATGGCCACTTGCTTGATAGAAGCAAGGGATATAATTCCCAAGATATGGGCTGAAGCCATTAGTTGTGCTTCTCACATACAAAACAATTCCTTTCACAAAAGAGTAAAATGAATGACACCTTACGTGGCATGGTTTGGTCAAAAGTCAAATGTCTCAAATTTCAGAATTTTTGGGACTAGAGCATGGGCTAGAATTCCCTGTGAAAAGAGGAAAGCCTTGAAACCACAAAGAAAGGAGTGAATTATGGTTGGGTATGGTGAAGAAACCAAAGGTTACAAGCTCTTTGACACCTCCACTTGCAAGAAATTTTGTTGAGAAAAGTGTGAAATTTGAAGAAGAGCCAATTCCTAATTTCGAGCTTGAACTGAGGGAATGCTCCTCTCCTCAACCATTTGAAGATGTAAATGATGATACATGATCTATTTTTTCTGATATTTCTGGTACAAATGTTTTTTAACATGATTTTTCTGTATATGAATCACCATGTAGGCCCAAGTGGGCTGAAAAATTGTACAAGCAGCTGGGGAATTGGCAAGCAATCCTCATGAGCCTAGGAAGACTAGATCACAAACTAGTAGAGCTTCCTTTTCAAGTGATAGTGCTCTTGATGAGCACTATTATATGCTGATTGGGTATGATACTTAGACATATCAGCAATATTGTAATTATCCTATATGGAAATCAGCAATGGAATATGAATTTCAATCCCTCCAAGAGAACAATACATGGGAATTGGCTCCCCTTCCTCCCAAGAGGGAGCTTGTTCAATGCAAATGGGTTTTCTGGACCAAACTTGTTGCTGATGGTTCTGATATGAATCATAAGGAAATATTAGTTTATAAGGTCTATTATCAGGTCCATGGTGTTTATTACATAGAGAAATTTCCACCGGTTGCAAAGAAGGACTCAATTAGGCTAGTTCTAGCGCAGGCAGCTAGTAAAGGTTGGAAATTTCACCACATGGATGTTAAGAGTGCTTTCTTACATGGTGAGTTACAGGAAGAGATATATATGTAGAATCCTGAAGGTTTCCAATAGGATCCTTCATTTTTATTTAGTTTGAAGAAATATTTGTATGGACTCAAGCAAGCCCCCAGGGCTTGGTATGCAAAAATGGATGCTTTTTTTCTCTTAATTGGTTTTACTAGATGCAAATCAGACCTTAATGTGTATTTGAAGAAACATGATGGTATTTTTCATGTCATTTTTATTTATGTTGATGATCTCCTCATTACAATTAGCTGCACCAATTCAATTGGCCAAATCAAGTCATCTTTGCATAGTGAATTTGCCATGACAGACCTAGGATTGGTAAGGCAATTTTTGGGCTTGGAAATTAAGAAAAATGAAATGGGCATCAAGTTCAGTCAACCAAAGTATGCTTCATACCTACTAAATAATTTTAAAATGGCTGAGTGTAAGGCAGTCAATTCTCCCTTTCTTTCTGGTATTAAAATGCATGAATTTGGCAATTCTCCATTGGTGGATATTACACTCTATAGGCAACTAGTGGCAAGATTGCTCTATCTCACTCACACAAGACCTGATTTTTCTTATGATGTAAGTGCTGTAGCAAGACATATGCACCAGAAACATGAGCTCCATTGGAGAGAAGCAAAAATAATTCTTAAGTATGTCCAGGGAACCAAGAATTTTGAGGTGCACTACACAGCTAGTTCCTCACTTCAACTAGCTAGATTTTCTGAATCAGATTGGGATGAAGATCCCACTGACAGGAAGTAAACTTAACGTTTTGTATTTATTTTTGTTGAATGTCCCATTTGCTGGTCAAGTGATAAACAACACACCATTTCACTTTCATCAGCAGAGGCCAAGTACAGGGCAGCAGTCAATGTTGCTACACCGTGTATTTGGTTGTAGGGAATTCTCTGGAAATTTGGTGTCACAATTGATTCTCCAACCAACATTTGGTTGGAGAATAAAAGTTCCATCAAAATATATACTGATCTATTATAGAGATAGAGGACAAAACATATTGATATACACATGCATTGCATTCGGGGTTTAGTGCATGACAGGGTGATCTCACTACAGTATTTCCCATCCCCCGAGCAAACTGTCGATATTTTTACCAAGGATTTCACATAGAAGACCTTCACCTACCTGAAATATTTGTTTGGGGTGAGTGAAGAATAGTAATTTTCTGTTATTTACTGCAGGTCCAGCCCCATGTCCATTTTTTAGGGAAGGTTTTGTCCCATGAGGTTTTCCTTCTTTTCCTCGGTTCATATGGATAAATAAATTGTAATTTCTGAATTATGTATTTGAGTTTACTTGAGCCATTATTTCCAAGGCCTCCATCATTTTGTGAGTTGTACTTAGTTTTTGGATAAAGGGAGGGTGTTAGAGTAGTAATACAACTCGGTAGTCCCTAATTACACTACTTGGTCAATTTTATTGCTTTTTAAGCTTTAATACACTTTGTGGTGGAGTAGGGGGCTTAGTTGGACAAATGCCGAGTCAAATTGGGGATTTCACACCCACATGAGCATTCCATATCAGTCAACCATCCACATGTGCTCCCTCATCATTGTTGGTGCGCTCCCATTCATTGAATGTGGACAGCTAGGTTGACTTGGAGCGTGTTGTCGCCTTTCGTACACCTGGGGGGGAACGTGGTAGAAATATTCAAGCCACTCAGTGTGTCCTTGGGGAAATTCTCAATTCTAGGATGTCACCTTGTTCTTGACTCCTCCGTTTAGGCAAAATCCTAACGAATCCAAGGGGGGTAGACCCTACGAGTTACTAAGGCTGGTTACTTAGATGATGATGGTATTAAATGAGTAAGTTTTTTAGGAGTTTTGATTTAACAATTGTAAACAACAGATAACATGATGAGAGAATCACAAATAAGCACGATATGACACCCAATCACATATAGATTGAAATAAATAAACATTTGACCAGTGCCTTTAAATGGAGTCGAAAATAATTAAGAGTGCTTGCAAGTGTTGGAGTGAATGTTGTGCAATTTTATCTTGGTATGTTTTAAATTAATGTGAAAAGATGAGTGAATTAAAATAGGCGGGGGGACTCCAGATATACTCAGGGGGTACTTCGAGTATGTCCAAAAGTAACAACCGCTACGGCTACCCACAAGGAATGTGTGGGATGGATGGAGTCTCTGAGACTGTGTTCATAATACACCTGCTAATATGTAATAGAGATCGTTGCCTCGAGGTCACTGTCCAGTAGTTCTCACTTCCTTTGGGTATTTTTCCACTGTTTATGGTTTAATTGAGGTATTGGATTTTATCCTACGGTGGTTAATTAGGAAATTGAATCCTAATTATTCTAGTCACTCATGTTTCTTTTGATGCATCTTGACTGATCGGATGAACCGCAGCCAAGTGCATAGCATACTCGTCGGAGTCTTGTAAATTTTAGTAAATTTTAAGAGTGTGTTCTTATTAAAAAAAAAGACCCCCCATGAATATATTTCGGTCCAAGTGGACCTCAATCAAGAAATCAAGGAGGGGTTAATTTAATTGCTTTCTTGTGAAAAGTAACAATGAAAATAGAAGCAAAAAACACACACCATAGGTTTTCTAATTAATCCTACCACGATCCTCTTTCACCTTTCGATTCAATCGAGGATCATTGGGGTAAGTATTAGTATTAATTTTATTTAAAAATATGGAATAATGACAAATATGATCAAAGTATACAATCCTACATGACAAGACTAAGCTAGAGAAAAAACAGGAAAAAATGCAAAAAAGTTAAACGAATGCGGATCCCCCTGGGGGGATGGAGAGAGGGCTCGAAAGATCCTACTTGAAGTGATTCTTTATTATTAAAGGTTACAATATCGAAAAAATAATTTTCACTTTGTTCCTTGTTATCCAAGATCCAAAGGCTTACAACAAGCCTAAAAGGAAGCACAACGATGGGGGAAGCATCCGGGAAGCTCCGGTTCGCCCAAGAGCTGGAAAACGGGCAGAGTCTCCTACTCTTTTTTGTTAAAACTGCTAAAAAACAGCAATCAATTAAAATCAAATGTGCCCAAAAACACTTTAAAAGTTCTTTGGGTCACCACACTAATTACCGAAAAAAGACTAAGTTAAAAATTGTTAAAAAGGAACAATTTAGTTTTGCAAAAGGGAACCAAGAAAAGCAAACTTTCCTTGGGATCTTGGATTTAGTTTTGGGCATCCAATATGATGTGCACTTTCTTGCAGAATTTAAATCTTCAAAGAACGAGAAAAATAAACTTCCTTATGAGAAAGCTTTAGATCTACGACTTAGCTACTTGCAAAAAGGACCTTCTTCACCTAGATCTATCTTTAAAATATGATATTCTTTATGAAAATTCATATCTAAGAAACAATACTCTTAAGAAATAGATCTAACAATGTATAAGTAGTTTTTAAAAGTAGATCTGATCATAAGAGGATGAGCAAGTAACCAGAAGATTGATTTTAATAAAATGAAGGAAGAGAAGGGGGAAAGGCATGTTGCTGGATAGATCTGCGATGGAAACTTGTTAGTGGAATGTAGAGGTACAATTCCTTCACAAAAAATGTCAGATGTACATTGGATTCAAGCTAGATCCATAGCTCATCCAATCCTTGCCACCCGAAAGCTAAACACACAACCTTGCACAAAACCTTATGAGATCTGGATATATATTTTACAAAGAGACAAGAATTACATGCAAATAAGCTTATTAAACATGTATAATCTAGATATTCAAACACATATGCTATGAGACATAGAGAAACAATTAATCTTACTTGTGCAACTACACTCCTATTGATTCAGACGAATCATTCAAGCTAGACAAGGTTCAGAAGCAGAAATTGAGAGAAAAACCGACAACATCAATAGCAGCAAGACAATGCTTATTCCACACACATGAGAGAATTACACCATTTAGCATCCAAAGCTTCTTTATTCCAACAATGAAAAGATTAAAACAATCTTACAATAGCAATCCTATTCTCTCCAACTTGAACTAGCTTCGAGAAGGGAATGGTAGCTTCAATTTATAGCCAGACTGGCCAAGAGGGGCGCATGCCTGATTGAAGGAGAGACTGTAGCTGATGGAGAGTTAAGTTGAGCCTGATTTGATGATGAACTAATTCTAACTAGACTGGAACTAAAAATCAGAGTGACACCTCACTCAGTGAACTGACCCATCCATCAAACCACTTCCATATTGATCCACACGTGTGGAGGAGAGAGAAAGGAGGGTGCAACCCTCAAATCTCCATGAGCCTGTTAAGCTCCTCTTCAGCCCTGATCAATGCCTTCAGTCAAGGAATGACAACTCCCAGTCAATATGAAGCCGATGAGAGTGATTTCAATCAAATCGGACCAAATTCCAGTGATTTAGGATCTTGGATTTGCTCCATTATTTAATTAATTTTTAATTAAATTAATTAATATTTCATTTTTTTAGATTTTCTTACGTGAGTGATGGAAAAATCACTCAAAACTTAGGAAAAGTGGGTTTATGGGTTTACCGGGTGATCTGAGTTAGAAAATGAGCACCCCCATGACTGAAACTGACTTTTAAACCCACTTTTATTACAAGACCAATTTTTCCATTTAGACTATTAAAAATAGCCTAAGTTTTGTGGAAAAATTGAAATAAATTTTTTTTTTTTTAAAACAAAACCTAGGGGGACTTAGGACATGTTCATATGACTCGACCATAATTCCTATCATGTTTATACATTGACACATAGACTATAATAACCTTAATAGGCCTAAATGTCAAGCCGACCACCCCAACTTTGGAGGTATTGAGTGAAAAACTCAGAAATTATCAATCGTTTATTCAACAACCAATAATAACCAAGGAAAAAAACACCATGGGCTGATCGAATTTATAAATGAGTCCAAGAGACTGAGTCTTTTACAGACATTATCATGCTAGAACATTTTATTACAACTCCCCCAAGGGGGTATGAACATGTGGTAGATAAAAAAATCTCTTCCCAGAAGCAAGTCTGAAGGTCTTCTGAAGTCTGAAAAAATCATCTTTGTTTGGTTCACCAGGATCACTTGATAACATTGACTAAGTACAAATTAGGTGGTAACAGAGTGCTAGAGTGGGATTTTGGCCAATTTTGGCTTGATTTGGTGCATTAAATGCTACATCAAGACTCTAAACCACCCAGTTTTCCACACCCACATTTTCCAAGGTGTAATAATTGACCCACATCACTTCAGCCACATCTAGTCATCAATTCGTGGTTGTTTGGGCTGATTTGGGGTTTGATTGGCCCACCTAAGGGGGTTTGATGCCATTTCAGCAATTTTGACTTGTATGCTCATAATTGGATTCCAAAGCCTCACGAAAATCCTATGTTGTATTATATACCTGATAATAACAATTTTCATGGTTAGATAGTCCAATAATTATCTTGTTCCAGTTCACATTGTGTGTGTAAGTTGTCTTTCAATTGATGGTTTTTTGCCAGTTTTCGACCAAATTTGATTTGTGAACTTCACTAACACTCCTATATTCTCCTGTGGTTTGAATTTCTCACACACATCTTCAATTATGTTGTTTAAAAAGAAATATAAGACTATGCGCATGTGTATCGATTATAGGGCCTTGAACAAAAAGGCTATCAAGAATAGGTATCCTATACCCAAGATCGAGTATTTGTTGGATGAGTTGCATGGGGCAGTATACTTTTCAAAAATTAATATTCGGTTAGGCTACCATCATATTAGGGTATTAGAATAGGATGTGCATTAAACAGCTTTTAGATGCCATTATGGACACTATGAGTTCCTGGCTATGCCATTTGGGCTAACCAATGCACCAGCCACTTTCCTATCTTGGATGAATCATATTTTTAAGAAGAAACTGATAATATTCTTGGTTGTGTTCTTTGATGATCTCTTGATATTTAGAAGGATTTGGGAGGAACATATGAGACACTTGGATGAGATATTGGGCATTATAGAGGAGCGATCCTTGTATTCGAAGGCCTCCAAATGTGAGTTTGGGCTTACATAGATATTATACTTAGGCCACGTGATCAATGCACAGGGTTTAGAATTACATCAGGAGAAGATCCAGGCTATTCTAGATTGCCCCCCACCAAAGTCCCTTACTGAGTTACGGGAATTCTTTGGGTTGTTCCAGTACTAAATGTGTTTCATCAAGGGGTTTTCACAACTATAAGCACCACTCACATATATAAACAAAAAGGGGCTTTTATATGGATAGAGGATTCTCAGAGGGAATTTGACAAGCTCAAGGAGGTGATGAGTGCTTACCCAGTGTTGGAACTACAGGACTTCAGCCATCCCCTCATGTTGGAATGTGAATGCTCAGGCATCTATGTTCAACAAGTTTTGATGCATAGCAGACACTCAATATCCTTTGAGAGAAGGAATCTCAGGGAGCCAGAAAGGATCTGTTATATATATGACAAGGAGATGTTCGCTATCATGCATGTGTTGGACAAGTTTAGACAATACTTAGTAGGAAATAGGTTTGTAGTGAGGACTGGTCATAATATTATGAAGTACTTCCTGGAACATAAATACTTGAATGAAAACAAATAAAAATGGGTCAGCAGGATACAGGATTATGATTTTGATATTGAGTATGTAAAGGTGAAGAAAATTTTTTTTGCTGACGCGCTTTCTAGGAGACCGGAAAATTGCTCATTGATGGAGATTTCAGTAGACTGGAAGTCCCACCTCCTCGTAGAATATTCCAAAAATGAGTTTTCTTGCAAGGTATTGGCTGGCCTAGTTCATGATGACAGGAATAAGGTATTGGATGATGTAATTTTCTACAAAGAGGAGATATACTTGGTACTGAAATCCAAGCTCAAAGAGAAGATATTGAGGGCCACACATGACACTTCAACTACGGGGCATCAGGGGTATTTTAAAATGTACCACAATATCATGGAGAGTTTTTCTTGGAAGGGCCTCAAGGATGACATCCTAAGGCATGTAAGGGATTGCATGAACTGGGAATAGAACAAAGCTAAACTGAACCATCCGATGGGGCTCCTACAGACTTTACCCATTCTTGAACAAAAGTTGGAAAGCATCTCTATGGATTTCATCATGGGATTATCATGTGTACAGGGATGAGATTGCATCTATGTGTTGTTGGATCAGTTGATGAAATTCACACACTTCTTCATGATTTCCTAAACTTATATAGTATCTCAGGTGGCATAAGTGTTCTTCAGAGAGGTGTTCTATTTACATGGAATTCCAAAAAACATTGTGAGTGACAAGGATAGCCTGTTCGTTGGGGATTTTTGAAAGGAATTTTTAGGTTGGTCAGCACAAAATTGACTCTGAGCACTAGTTACCACCCCCAGATAGATGAGTAGACAAAGACGATTAGGATTGAAGGCTACCTGAGAAACTATGTAACAGGGAAACAAAAGGTGTGGATGAGATGGTTACATTTAGGCCCAGTATTGCTACAATACCACCTACCACATGTCTATCATCATGCCACCATTATATCTTTATATGGGTACGATGCCACTTTATTTGTGGATATAGGATTTGGGAATAGGAGGGTTCCAAAAGCAAAGGATTGGATCCAAGAGAGTCCAGACATCCTTCGAGTGCTTAAGGAAAACTTGCAGATAACACAAAACTAGAAGAAATTTTATGCTGACAGGCACAGGACAGAATGCAACTTTGAGGTAGGAGACTTAGTGTTTTTGCAACTTCATCCTTATCATCTGTCTTCACTCAAGTGAAGTGGCACAGAGAAATTGAAACCTCGTTTATATGGACCGTACAAGGTCACTAGGAGAGTGGGGGAGGTGGTTTATGAGTTGGAGCTTCCAGAGGGAAGCAAGATCCATAATGTATTTCATGTATCTTTCCTCAAGAAGGAATTGGGACAACAAGTCATAGCATCTGCAGAACTACCCCCATTTGATGAGGAAGTTCAGTTGATTCTGGATCCAGAGGAGATACTAGAGGTCCATGAGAGGATATTGTGAAACAGGGTCATTTACGAGTACTTGGCCAGATGAAGACATATTCCTATGGAGGATGCCACATGGGAGAGTGAATAGATATTACAACACCCCAACTTGTGAATGCTTGAGGACAAGCAATTTCAGGAAGGGAGGACTGTAATTTCCCATTCCGAGTAGTCACCACGAGCAACTCATTAGCCTATCCAGTTCCCCTAGGCTATAGTCATCAAAACGGGAATTAATTAATTATTAATGTCATCTAGGCCAAAAAGGTTTTATAAAGTGACATTAATAATTATATTATCTAAAGTGACTTTATAAAAGTCACTTTATGATAAGTTGAGCGGAAAAATTAAAGTTAATTCATAAAGAGCTCATTTTAAAAATTAAAAGGTGTGATGAAGGATTTTTCTCCATAAAGTCAATTTATTAAATTTTAAATGGAGAAAATCCAAGGGAAGCTGAAAAGTCACTAAAAGAGGGGAAAGGAAAATTATAAAAATGAAAATTAGAGCTCATTCTCTCATTCTTGTCTATTTTAAATTTTACATTGAGGGATCTTGAGCTTCAAGCTTCTCTTGGACAAAACACTAGGAGGAGGAAAAGAGTTACCATAGTGCAACCACATATCCTAGCTCTTCATGATGGAGGAATCACCTCATATTTCTCGCTTGTGTTTCATGGCTGGAAAATGAAGTGTTGTTATCCAAAAATATGAGTTGCTACTAGTTTCAGTGGGGTGCATTTGTGTGTGAGTTCTTAGTTAACTCGTTGATCCATTAAATAGGTTTCCACCATACTGAAGAGGACACACTAATCAAATAAAAGAGCATGTCACAGTCACTTTGAGGAGAAATTTCTCTTGAGTATCAAATTCAGAACTTCCCTGTGTCATGCCCAGTCTCCATTTGCTGCATGTTGGAAGAAGAAAAGTGATGCTTGGTAGTATCCACAGCATTAGAAATTTACTCACTATTTATATTCTAAAGAGAAGGGATCACAACACTTAGTTTGGGTTAATTTTGGAAGGAATCGGTGATTATATCATAGTTGGGTGCTTATTTTTGGCATTGGGCCCATTTCTCTTGTGTACTACATCATTGGAAGCTATACGAAGGTCTTCATATAGGAAATGTCCAATATTATCAATGGGTGCAATATATTGGTATGATGGTTGTAGCGAATTCTCTCTCAAGCTTTGGTTCTTATGAGGCTACCAACACTTCACACAAAGGACCATATATTCCAGACCTTGTTTCTCCTTGTATTGATGTTGTTATTCATATAAGTGGAGGTACTGTGGTTACATTTGATTTACATATACAATATCAAATATTATTATCATTTTAAAATTCAATTTTATTGTATTTTTTGAGATATTACATGGCATGAAAGGTCTTATATGCATAAGGATTAATTAGTCCATTCTTTTAAACTTCTGATCTCATAAACCACAAACCAAGGGTAGAGAGAAACCTACAGGGAGGTGCAGACTAAATATTTGACAAAACTCCAAAATCAGTCCATAAGGTGCAACAATAAAGTACCAAGTCTAAGAATACATCAATCACATATCCAAACTTATCTCTTGGTCCTCCAATTTATTTCTTGTCAATACCACGCTACAGGAGTCATCAGACAATGGTATGAGAGGGGATATTAGTCATTTACAGGCAATTAATATGTGTGTGTGTGTGTGTGTGTGTTGTGCACAGGGGGCTGGGATATTATAGTGGTATCAAACCCTCTTTTCCTACCATCCCATGATTTGATGGGAATTTTATGAATCTGGAAGGTCCAAGACACCCCACATACAGGAGGAGAAGGCCAAGTGAACCTAGACGCATTTTCCTATCAGAGTACAGGGAAGGGTGAGCTCAATCAGAGGAAGAAGAATTTTTGGAAGAAGAAGAAGAGGAGTTGTTAGAATTGATGTGTCATTTAGATCATCAAGCAATGAGTCCAAAATTATTGATGCAATGAATAGGAATGATTTATACAAACTGAACAAATCAAATCTCACAGGAAACAGACAAGTATTGCTAAGAGAATTATAGTATTATCTTCATTACATAATTTGGTGTTAGAATAGTATTACATAGGAAAATAATTAGAATCATTAGGGATGAATTAGAATCTCCCAACTGGAAGTGACTAACTCTGACTGACTAGCTAACTAAATATGTCTCAATCAATATCAGAATCCAAGTAGTTAACTCCCGATGTCAAATCCAGTCAAGCAATCAGTTAACTCAGTCTAACTAAAGTGGTAGGTGAGAAAAGGCACCTTATCCGCATGCATCCATGCATTACTGGCACTAACTAAATTAATTGTGATCTATTTGAAAGTAACTGAAGAAGAACTAATATTAACTAGTTCCAACTCCAACTGACTGAAGGAGGTTGGTGTTGGGACTCCCAGTGGCTCCTAAAATGATGCATGCAAGTGCAATAATTAGCAGTTAGCCTCTATCGATGTTACCCATACTCTATTAATTGGTACATGTGGCCCCATTAGGCCAAGTGTACCCAATGGTACTAGTGGAAAAAATAATTAAATAAAGACTCCTAAGTTAGGCTAAAATAATCCAATAGAAGGCCTTGAATCCTAACTTTGACAACTGTGGGCCCTAGAAACAAGGCCAAAAGTCACCCATGTACAATCTAAAAGATAAAAAAAAAATCTTAATAAACTGAGGAAATAGGGGAAAACCTCATGGGAAAACTACCCCCTCAAGATAACAAAAATCAGGAAAATACAAGTTAAAAACTTGCAAAATCTTTGCTGCAATTTGCAGCAACAAAGCAGTATTTTGGTTCTTCTGTGCAGCATCATCATGAATCTGTGCATGTGAACCTCTAAATCAAAAAAAAGTGATTATGTCTAGAGGAATATTCCTCTTTGGAAGAAGAAGAATATGCTCAACTAAATAAAAAATATAGACAGCTACTAGATGAAAACGGGACCCATGTAGAGCAACTGAAATCAACTTATCAGAGAGAAAAAGTGCTTGAGAATTTGAACCATGTGAGGAACACCCAAGCAACTAATATATTGCAGTCTTGAACATCGTGTTAATATTTTATATCCTAAGCTATACTATCAGCATTCAATTCAATTTCACAATAATAATAGCATATACAGGATCACTGAAAGAAACAGTATCACAAGATCAACACAGATTTACCTTGCGAAAACCCTAAACGAAAAAACCCAGCAAGAAAAGCTTCCTCAATATATATGATCAAAAAGGTAAAAGATAAAACTTCATATTGGTCCTTCTCCTCCTTGCAGATAAGACTCTCTCTCTCATGCTCTACACAAGTGTAAGTCTGTGTGTTCCAAATGAGGAGCACCTCTCTCTATTTATATTCTTCCTATCACTTAACTTTTCACTCAACTAAGTCAGCCCCACTAAACTTGACTATGACGACTTCTCTAGGAGGACTCAAAACAACTTGATATTATATTTAGGAGGGTGCTAATGACCCGACTTACAACGGAGGATTTTCCTCATGACTCTCTACTGACCTAATACAATAATAACATCTTGACAGAGGAATAATAACATCTTCGAAAGGTTCCATCAATAAAAATACATTTAGAATATTCTTCGAAGTTACAATAATTCAACACTCCCCCTTAACGAGAAGGGTAATCTACAACAACAACAACTGTTACGGATAGAAATTCCTATGGCTTGGGGTACCACAACAGATAGCTTAACTCCAGAAATCAATCCTTTCCTATATGCAATAGAAACCAAACAACTAACACTAAAGGATCTCAATTCATACCTTATTCTGGACGGTTGATGCAGATCCCCGTTGAGCTTTACGACTTCAAATTGAATTGATAAATTGCTTCCTCAACATTCAATAAACAAGACAAGCATACTATATATAATTTTGTTAGCTCTACTCTAGCATATATAATCAATAACATATAAGCATTTGAAATCATCCATGGATAAAATATTCATTCAAACACACATTATTGGACAGGAAAAGATATTTCTATTAATATAAAATCATAGATTACAATGAATACAACCTATGTTGGCACGTCTGTGAATCAGAGAAACTGAGTCCCCCACTTGGGCCTCCACCACTTCAATCCTCCATCTCTCGATAGCAAGCTCACAAGCAAAAGATAAGCTTGGGAAGAACACAAAAGTGCTCCAAGGGACAAAGGGGATGCATACTCAAGCACAAGTTTTGGAAACAATGGACTATAGTTCTCTTGCTCTCAATTCCTCATGCCTTCAATGTATCCAAAGGGTTCCTTATATATCTCTTCAATGGGGTAATGAAAGGTCGAATCTGAGCGATCTCAAGGCATATGGAAGGCCAGGAGACAAGTGAGTCAGATCCACATCAAGGAAAACTCCAAAAGAATTTGTCCTTTTGCACACATCCTGATGTACACGGTTTTAGGGGTCAAACCCACGTATATACGCGATAAAGGGTTTAAAATTCACGTATGGAAACTTTTACATGGTTTTAGGGATGATCAGGGAAACATCAAAGGAACAAAAATGGGCCGTGGGGTCTAAGGAGTCTACATAGGGACAGGGAAGGCCATAAAAGTGTGATTCACCATGTGTGGTAAAATAAACTATAACAGATGCCCCCTAATGTGTGAGTTTAGAGGGGTCATACGATGGTCGAAATGCATTATAATTCCATCCCAGAAATGAAGTGATGAAGAACCCATTGGAAGAACTAGACATCCAATTAGCACTATACAATGATACAACTCTACATATAACTGCAAATACATATAGCAGTCCTAGATACATTAGAGTACAATGGCCATGAATAGGAATGATACAATATGACATATGTGGTCATCGCCATGTACAATATACATAGATCATAATCTCCATGATGAATATATACAAAGGATCATGATCTCCATGAAGACTGAAGATATACAACAGATCAAGATCTCCATAATGGCTGGAAATGTCTGACATATACTAGAATCAAGTCACGAGAGTTGAACTCTCATCAACACTGGCACGATCAAGGAGGTAGCATATATTATATGCCACCAATTTGGAAGGTCTTCTACACACACCGCCATGAGTACATGTCCTACTATGTGAATAGAGGTGTCGAGGTCAAACATAGTAGTCCATCATATGATTACCGATCATTGATGTATACCATTAACAGACGCAAGATCACCCACCGATAATGAAAATGGGAATCAAGGTACTAGAGTGAAAACTAACAAGTGTGAATAAATTTGTTGAGGTCAAACACTTGAGAGAATCCATCGATCAGGGGACATTGATGTATTCCCAAAAAATTGCCAATGGCGAGAGAACCTGCCACTGATGACTGCAAGTCTCAAGGCACTCAAAGATGACTCTAGATTCCTATCCCAGAATAAATGATCTGAATTCAAGGGATTAAATCCACTAGAAGGAGAGAATTAAGGCATCCCCCATCATCCAACTTGAGGTACTCAGAAAAGTTGTATGATGTGGAAGGACTCAATAATAAGGTGCATGAACCAGTAACTATATCGGGAATGACCGACATGAAAATTCAAGATAACTGACGAATGGCCGACTCAGGTTTCAACTTCCTTCGAACAAGAGCATAATGGTGAATGGTGATTGAATATAGGCAGCGTAGACTCGATATGAAAAACTGGGACATCTCTGTGACACACAAGGCATCGACAAAGGCTCCATAGGGACTGGAATCTTAACCAGCCGGTGGAGATAAACTCAGATAAATGAGTACAGCTCCTAAATTCAAACTATTAACCCAACCAATGGATGTGATATACAGTGCTCTGTTCAAAGGTGACATGACTCGACTACTACCAAAGATAACATCTTTCCTTGTCCGGCTTTTTGGTTTTTTTTTTGGACTTTTTCAAATATTTGAAAAGCTTGAAAAAAGAATAAAACTGCTTTAAAGTTACAGACTAGGAGGAGACGAGTGTCAAATGGGAAAACAAAATAGATCCATGCAGTGGAACATACCTATGCTCAATGCAAGGATACATGTGTAGGATAGTGACACTCAAGGGAAAGTCCCCTCCTGGTAAAAATAGGGAATCAAGCTGCAAAGGATATATAAAATGGCTTTGCATGGCTAGACATGAGACAAGCTTGGGCTATATGGTTGATACTCAAAGTCAGGGAAGTTGGCATAAGGCTCAAATGAGGCAGGTAAATCTCATGATAATGCAATTACAACTTGACATAATGGAGTTTGGGGGAAATAGGCCAGCAAAAGATCAAGAGGAGTATGAGTCTGCTTGGACTATCTGCTTCTCTCTCCCAAAGGAGGAGGAGATGTAGAAGGCATAAGTCCTTCTAAAAGACGATAATGATGAGGAGCCGCACTCGAATCCACAATGACTCAAAAAATGAAAAAGAATCTCTAAATTACACAAACCCTAGGCAAGCTAAAGTGCATAGAGAATACACCAATATAATCTAAAGCCAATCACAAACAAACAAGGGTAGGATATGTGAGCTCCCTAATGAAGCAGGTATGTCTCTCCTAAGAGAGACTTGAGAGTCCCATACACAAAAAGCGGAGGTTAGTAACCAATTATTGTGGTCCTCAGCTTCAACGCATATAGCGACTGTGCTTTCCGACCCCAACCTGGTCGGGACACCTGTAAAATAACCCCTACAAAGTACCCCCTCGATAACCTAGGTAAGGAAACTAAGGTCACCTCAATATAATCAATGCTCAGGCGGAAAATCATAAGCAGGATTAACCGTATGGGCAGGGTAGCAAATCCTGAAACTCTTGAAAGAGCCCCCAGATACGAATACAATCCTAGAAATATCTCTGGTGCTACTCAGTTATGACTAGGGGTCATCCCAATCAATAACCTCTCACACTGCCTCGTGCTTAACTCCCTTGTAAGAGGAGGATCTTGAGAAACACTAATTATACCAAGGAGTTTCACACTCTCACCTGGACATACACATACATGTTGTTGTTTAGTGGTCTTGGAGAATTTACTCACAATGAACTATTCCAAGAACCTAAACCATAATATTGTTGGTTTACCCTATCAAAGAAAATAGTGTAATCCATTTTAATTAAGTGTTGATTTTATTTGGATTTATTACTCAAAAAAGGTAGATGGCCGTGCAACCAATGGTGTTATGATGCAACATGAAGTAAAATGCACACCTAACAATCAATGCAAATGCATTGTGTCGAATGAAAATAGGGCATGCTACTACATGTAATGCAAAATTCTTCTTCAAATGTGAAATGCAGTCATTCCTATATGAAATCCTAACTAGCACTTCTCTAAGCAAACCTAGTGCAAGTACCATGAAAAGTGCAAAGTGCAATGCATAATGAGGCAAAGAAGCAAATATTTTTGTATTTTTTGAATAAAAATGAGATACTAAAGCAAAAGAATGATTCTACTACCCCCAGAATTGGCAAGCACAATCAAACAGCACTCACACAAAGTACTAAGGTAAAATAAATCTAATGCACTAATCCCAAAACAAAAAATCAAAAATGCAATGACAAGAACATTCTTAAAAATGAAATTTACCCTAAACAAAGTTGTCTCTAGTCAGAAACAAAGGTGTATATAGACTCTAGCAGTATCAAAGGAGACTCAACAATCATCAAAATTCACCCAGCAACAATCAATCTTCCACTAGAAGACAAAACTAATGGCATGCGTGATTGTTCACAGTAAAACCACGTACGTATGTGGATATAGTAGTCAAAGCTACATGTATACATGACTGTGAGTTAAAAAATCACGTACAGGAAGAGAAATGTATAAAAATGAAGGCAAATGGATAAACTGAGACAAACTTCACACCAATCAGACACTACCAAGCAAACATGCCCCCATACCCGACTCAGACACAGAGAAATAAGAGAAATTCAAGAACATTGAATGCCAATAAAAAACCCCAAAGGAAAACTACTAGGAACTCCCCAGCGGAGTTGCCAATTTGATTACGGAGAGAAATTCCTATGGCTTGGGGTACCACAACAGATAGCTTAACTCCAGAAATCAATCCTTTCCTATATGCAAGAGAAACCAAACAACTAACACTAAAGGATCTCAATTCATACCTTATTCCAGACGGTTGATGTAGATCCCCGTTGAGCTTTCCAACTTCAGCTTGAATTGATAAGTTGCTTCCTCAACATTCAATAAACAAGACAAGCATACTATATATAATTGTGTTAGCTCTACTCTAGCATATATAATCAATAACATATAAGCATTTGAAATCATCCATGGATAAAATATTCATTCAAACATGCATTATTGGACAGGAAAAGTTATTTCTATTAATATAAAATCAGATATTACAATGAATACAACCTCTGTTGGCACGTCTGCGAATTGGAGAAACCGAGTCCCCCACTTGAGCCTCCACCACTTCAATCCTCCATCTCTCGATAGCAAGCTCACGAGCAAAACATAAGCTTGGGAAGAACACAAAAGTGCTCCAAGGGACAAAGGGGATGCAGACTCAAGCACAAGTTCCGGCAACAATGGACTATATTTCTCTTGCTCTCAATTCCTCATGCCTTCAATGTATCCAAAGGGTTCCTTATATAGCTCTTCAATGGGGTAATGAAAGGTCGAATCTGAGCGATCTCAAGGCATATTGAAGGCTAGGAGACAAGTGAGTCGGATCCAAATGAAGGAAAACTCCAAAAGAATTTGGCCTTTTGCACACATCTCTATGTATGCGGTTTTAAGGGGCCAAACCTGCGTATATACACGATAAAGGGTTTAAAAGTCGTGTATGGAAACTTTTACATGTTTTTAGGGATGATCAAGGAAACATCAAAGGAACAAAAATGGTCCATGGGGTCTAAGGAGTCTACATAGGGATGGGGAAGGCCATAAAAGTGTGATTCACCATGTGTGGTAAGATTAGCTATAACAACAACAAATACAGTATGAGAAGGAGAGAGAGCATCTTCAACATCATCAAGGTGATACATCTATAAATCATTGGAATATTTTTCGTCATATTTGACATATAGTATTCAACTTCAATTTTATCAGCAGCAACACTTTGATCATTCGGTCAACAACATCATCAACATTTTAGTATTTTTCAATCAGCAACATCATCATCAACAATACTTTGACCTTTTGATCATCATCAGCAGCAGCAATAATTTGATCAACATCATCAGCAATAATTTGAGCAACATCATCAGCAATACTTTGAGCAACATCATCATAAATACTTTGATCTTTCAATCAGCAACATCATTAGTAATACTTTGATCTTTCGATCAACAACATCATCGGCAGCAACAACAACCTACAATCCACAATATGAAGATGAACGTCTATAGATCACTATAGGACTTAAGTCCAGGGTTGATACAATCCTACCACATTCTCGAAGACTGAAGTCTCTGGATACTATTATGGGATAATCACTCCCTACCACTTTAGGACTTAGGTCCAAGGATGATGCAATCCTACCACATTCTCAAAGACCGAAGTCTCTGGATACTATTATGGGATAATCACTCCCTGTCACTTTAGGACTTAGGTCCAAGGATAATGCAATCCTACCACATTCTCGAAGGCCGAAGTCTCTAGATACTATTACGGGATAATCACTCCCTATCACTTTAGGAATTAGGTCCAAGGATGATGCAATCCTACCACATTCTCAGAGACATAATTCTATAGATCACTTTAGTACAAGTGTTCAGGGATGATACAATCCCACTTCTTTCTCGGAGATAGAATTCTGCGGATAAATTTAGGACAAGTGTCCAGGGATGATACAATCCCACTGCAACATCAATTCTCCACCTTTCAGGGAAGGTCTTTTCAAACAACACCAATCTTCTCTCGAAAGTATGCAAACTTTATTCGAGATAGAAATAAGCTTGTTGCATATCTTGAATGTAGAAATAATGGATTTCTCTGTGTTTTGATTTATCATGGAATACTGGGTTATTTGTCATCTTTATACAACTCTGGTTATCACATAGAATCATTGTGGTATCCAGCTCCAGGTTAAATAGACTTGACATTAGTTTCTAAAGCCATATGGCTTCACAAATAGTAGAGAAAGTTGTTATGTATTCTTCTTCAACTGTGCTAAGAGATGGAATGTTTCCTACTACACCATGAAATCATAGCAAACCCCAGATGATAACATCCACCTAATATGCTTTTTCTTTCTCAGACACTTCTGTTGATGTATTTGTAACTTCGAAATGTATTCATCTATGTATCTTATGTATTGTAACCCGATGTTTATTCTAAGATGTATCTATAATGTAATTGAGTCATATTGTCATTCCCCGATGTTTCGATCGGGAGGATCAATAATGTAAACAAGTCATGTCAAGTCATAGTGAGTAACCCTTCGATTGTCTAAGGGTTAAATTCCCCGCGGTTCCGAGGAACTAGGGTTATTAGACTCTCCTAGTAGAGGTCAGCCATGGTAGGGTTTTAGTCATGTCAGGATTAGTATAAATAGAGAATTGGAGTCTCTATTTATCACACAACTTATACACACTCAAGTGTAGCGCATAGTTGAGGGAGGAGAAGACACTGGGGCTAGTCAAGAAGAAGATTACTGCTATTGGGAGATCACTTATTGTTTTGGGGATTTTACTGTTTTGGTTCTAATTCTATCTCTGAGGAAGTTGCGGGGTTTTCTCCTTTATGGTTTCCCCAAGGAAAAACACTGTGTTCATTGTCTCTTGTGTTTGATTGGTGTACTTGTTATTCTCTCAGTTAAAGATCCTAATAATGCTAGATTAATGTTGAAAAACTAACATGGTATCAGAGCTAACCTGAGAAGAAGACACTGTACAGCTACGGGAACTAGGGATTCCTAGTTTGTGGATATTCCTCCACAGATTTTCAGCAAAAGTAAGGTGGAATAACTCTCCTCCTTAGGGCGCATCTTTCTGTCAAAGCAAAATCCAATTCTGAGGTTTTTCAGTTTTGGACCCAACACTACTGCCAGAAATTAGGGATTTTCATAGAAGAGGATTTTTTTAGTGAGCCCAGGCCTGGATTGATCTCCTCCCCAAAATCGAAGTGAGGGACAAATTTCAAAGTATTTGGGTGGACAGAACTCCGAAAAAGCAAAACCCTAATTTTCTCCTGAACCAGCTCTGTAGGATTTTAGCTCAAGTTTCAGATCTGACCTCTTGAACCTAGTCAGATCTAAAATATTTTGTATTTCCATTTGAGGTTCTCAGTTAAGATGTCTCATCATACCAATCTTGATGAAAATCTTGAGGGAGCTGATAACTTCCGATCCTGGAAGTATAGGATCTCCCTAGTCCTGGAAGAGAATGAATTAGACTCCTACATTCATGAGGAGGTTCCAGTCCCAGAGAGAGATGAGGCAAAGGCCTTACATAAGAAGAATATGGTTATGGAAAAGAGGATCATTATTGATTCTATCAAGGATCACCTTATCCCACAGGTGTCCTCTCTCAAGACACCTAAAGCTATGTTTGATGCCCTAACCAATTTGTTTAAAGGTAAGAACATAAACTCGAAGATGACTCTGAGGAATCAATTGAAGAATGTGAAGATTTAGAATGCAGAAACTATCCAGTCTTACTTCACAAGGGTTTCTTAGATCAAGGAACAATTAGAAGTTGTTGATGAAGAAGTGGAAAATGTAGAGATTGTGATGACTACTTTGAATGGCCTTCCTAGATCATGGGATTCTTTCATCCAAGGAATTTGTGCTAGAAAGAAGCTAGTCAAGTTCAACAAACTATGCGAAGAGTGATCTCAAGAAGAATCTTAGATAGCAGCTTGAGAAAAGAAGATGGGAAGTTGTCGATTGCATGGGCAGACCCAGGTTTACTATAATTAATCAACAACACCCCAAACTCACTGGCCCTTTCGGCAACAGACCGCGAAGCAATCTGAAGTCTCACCCGAAGTGAATCTAATGGGTTGGCCAAGACTCAAGTGTCTTGGACCAGGTTCTGCGCATCCTACGTCCCTTTTCTTACTCCTGTGAACCCCAAGGTCAGCTATTTCTGTGCATCGCACGTCCCCTTCTACTCGCAGCACTTTTAGCCGTGCGATTCGTATCCATGCACAAGTCGCACAATCTCTTCCCTCGTCGCACAACTTCCACTTTCTCACAATACCTCCAACCCTATCGCACCTCTGTGCACCGCGGAACACCAACCCTCTCCTCAACGCTAAGCCCTCAGCTCGCAGTATCGCACACCGCAGCTCCTCTGCCGGTGCGATATCGCCTCTCTGCGATATCCTACCACTACAACTTTGCGCTCTTAGCGTTGACTGTGCCGGTGTACAAAACTCTACTTTGCAGAAGTTCTATTGTGATTAAATGGTCATTAGAAACAGACGTAAAGGAGTCCTTAAACAGCTTACTAAAATACTTCAACTTATCTCTATCCTCTTGCATTATCATGAACTGAGCCATACATACATTCACTTACTGCAACTAACATCATATGCATAATAACCAGTAACAATAAGCAAATACAATCACATTCATACAACACATAACACGCAGATTTAACATGGTTTGCCCCCAGGATGGGAGTTACGTCCACCAAACTATGCTTCTATTATATATCTTGAGGGAAGTTAGCACAGTCTGTTGCACCGCCTATGCAGTGCGAGATCTCTTCTAGATCTCTGGTCTATTTCTATCTCTATATTGCCTTTCTTCAATATATCCTTCCCTCTCTTCCTCTCTGTGGATGGTTACATACAGACTCAAATGACTCACAGACAAGCTAAGTATCTGGATCGTTACAGCACTGTCTGTCTGATTGACTCCTGAACTACAAAAATAATCAACTGAACAACCAACGACTCAATCCTATGAGCCAACCCACTGGCTAACTGACTGATTAACTAAATAACTAATCAACCAACCCTTTACAATACAAAATATATGCTTTTATAGGCAGCCCGAAGGTCTCGCCATTACAACACTGTGGGCCTGTCCCAACAGTAACCGCATACCCAAATTAGTGACATTCGGTCCTCTCTGTCCTTGAGGTAGCCGCTTCCCGTCACACCACAGCTCTCTGCAGTCTTCCATGCTTCCCGGCACTAACCATGGGTACTATGCATCGCTTCTCTTCCTGTCCTTCACCTTCAATGCTTGAGCCTCGTTTCTCCTTCTTCTTTATGAGGGTCGCTGAGCCCTCCTGTCTTCTGCCGCTGCCTTCAATGCAGTGGTTGAGCTTTCTTCTCTCGGCCGCTCGGGTACCGTTGCCTTCTTGACTCTTCTATCCCAAAAGTCATGGTTTCCGGCTCTGCTCTCCAGCTGGAAACGTGCTACGGCGTCGTAGCTCTGCCTTGTCCTCTTTCCGCCGAAACTTATATCTTTCCGCCAAAACTAGCAGCTTCTTCTGTAGCTGTGGGACCCTGCTCCAACAGTCCCCTAACACTTACTTGTGGCTCACCCCCGAGCCACCTGGAACAGGCTTCTCCTGCTGCAACTTATCCTTCGCCTCCTGCGAAGTACGTTGTAACCTCTACCGGAGTCTTTCGACTTCATTCTACATTACCTCGACACGTTCTTTCTGTATTTTCGGTAACTTAGCTCGCTGGGCTCTCTTATCCTTTCTGCCCATAGTCCCGGTGTCGCTCTCTTCGTTCTTTGTTCTGTATGAGCGCTCTAGTGTTTGAGAAGTGTTCCACAGATATCCTTTCCTTTTTATCTGGGTTAGAACTTTTATCACAAGGAAAATCTGTATCTTCCAGCCTCCTCAAACCTTTCCTTCCATCTAGAGCCTCGTGGACGGAGAAGAAGCAACCCATGGACTCCGTTCCGAGAACAAGCCTTTGTCCTCGTTCTGGAAGTCTCCCCTCCGCTAGGTTTGCAGTCTTCTTCCACTTCTCTTCTCTTCGAAGTGGTCCAGGTCCACATGCTACCGCTGACCCTCAGGTTTCTGCTTCAGTACCTTCACCATGTTTCGTGCTTTTCTTAGCTGATCAGATAGGTCAGTGACCTTTTCCCGTTGCTTTCTTTTTCTCATTTTTACCTTCCTTCTAGCGGGAGATTTCTTCTCATCAGTCTTCTGCTCTGCTTTCTTATCTTAAGTGATCGGCTCGGCATTCTTCTTCTCCTTAGTAGAGACTTTAGTGACAACTTCTACTTCTGGCGCTTGATTCGTCATCCTTAGAAACTGTCTAACTTGTGTTGTCTCTCGTTTCACAACCCTGGACGTCGTCATGGCGGATCTACGGTCACCAGGACCAGGGTCAAAACGTCTCAACATTCCTTCTAGAGGTTCGCTTTTAGTCAGAATCCGCTTGGCTCAATACTCTGGGCGTGCAGTGGCTTCGAACTCTGGAAGTCATTGTACTCTGCAACTTAATTGGCTCTGCTCAGGGGACACTTAGCACTGCATTGCATAGTTCTCAAGATTTGGCAACTGTACCCTTCCTGCTTGAAGGATGTCTGCTTTTATGCTGAAGACATACTACCGGACACAACGGTTATCCTGGGTCACACCCGTTGGTCATCATAATTACCTGGACAAGACCCTACCCGTCATTCTGATCTGTCATAATTGCTGAGATCTGCTCATGTGTCCCTCCAAGCGTGCATATCTCGGCACCGGTGTCATCGGGGATTTACCAAATCTGGAAAAAATTATTAAACTGCTGCCAAATCTATGGTAGGGGATACCGGTCATTTCTTCATTAACTACCTGTCAGATAGTGACTTGACTAGCCCACTGTCGGTTGCAAACTGGGTACGTGGCAGGGGGAAACATCTGACTGCTGCAATGCAACTCCGCATCACCTGTGAAAACAAACAGCGTTTAAAAAAAACTCTGCATCACAATTTTTTTTTATTTTTTTTTTTTGGGTGTAGACTCCTTCCCAGTGCGACGCCTCCTTTCAACTACACTGGACATCTGCACCGTCATAAACTGTTCATGCTAGGGCTGAGAGGTGGGGAGGCTGTCACTATAGAGTTTCATCCTACTGCCATTGATCCATGTGGGCAAGAGCTCCCCATTCAACTGGCTGAGCTCAGCAGCACCTCCTTCTGTGATTCGTTGGATCTGGTATGGCCCCAGCCAATGCATCTTAAACTTCCCTAGGAACTTGATAAATTTGCTGTCATAGAGGAGCACCAGGTCTCCGATCTGGAAAGTCTTGTTCTTAATGTGTCTGTCATGCCAAGCTTTTTCTTGGGCCTTCTGCACTCTCTGATGGAATCCAGCGATGAACCGGTCTTCTTCTAAGGCAAGCAGCTGTGCTAACCTTGCTTTGACTGTGTCTGTATCATTCATCTCGGTAATCTGAGCGATTCTTAAACTGGGAAGAATATAATCCATAGGCATAACAGCCTCCTGTCCATATACTAAGCTGAAAGGTGTGTGTCCCGTAAGTTTCTTGCATGTCGTTCTATATTCCCATAAGACAGCGTTAACTCTGAGGTCCCAGTCATTCCTCTGGCTATTACAGATCTTAGTGAGAGCATTTTATAAAATCTTATTGAAGGCCTCCACTGTACCATTAGCCTGTGGGTGGTAGGGAGTGCTCTTATGGTGCTAGATCTGGAATTCTTCTGTTAATGCCTCAATAGTACTGTTCAAGAAATGTGTACCTTGGTCACTCATCAAAATTACTGGGCATCCAAACCTGCTGATGATGTTTTCAAAAAGGAACTGTGCAGCTGTAGAAGCATCACAATTTCTTACTGCCTTGGCCTCTGCCCATATGGTGAGGTATTATGTTCCAGTGATAATGTATCTCGCACCAGTGCGCTTCCCTGGTGGGTTGATTGGACCCACAAAATCTATAGCCCATTTGTCGAATGCGCGTAGCGTGACCTGCAGTCGCAGCGGCATTTCATCGCGTCGTGAGGGTTTTCCTACCCTTTGGTAGATATCACAGCATCTGCAGAAGTCCTTGGTGTCTTTGTGCATTGTAGACCACCATAATCCTGCCTCTAGAATTTTCTGCGCAGTCGGTTTTCCAGCGAAGTGACCTCCTGCGGTTCCTGAATGAGCCTCTTTGATAATAGTGTCTTTTTCATGCGTCATTACACATCTGCGTAGGACTTCATCCGGACCTAACTTGTATAGGCATCCTGCAATGAGGGTGAAGTATGCTGCCTTCACAACCAACTGTTTCTTTTGCTGCTTAGTAAATTCATCAGGTGCTACTCCTGTGGTGAGGAATTCAATAATGTCGGCATAGTACTCATCTGCAATCTGTATGGAAAACAATGGCGCATCTGGCAGATTTTCTTCTAGGTTACTGGGCTCTTCTCCTGAGTCTAATCGCGACAGATGATCTGGTCATGCATTCAGTCTTCCTGGTTTCACAATGATTTCAAAATCATACTCCTGGAAGAGGAGTAACCATCTGCAGATTCTTCCCCCTAACACTGGTTTATTGACTAGGTACTTCAGTGCGGAATGGTTAGTAAACATTTTAAATGAGGAACCCAATAGATAGTGCCTAAACTTCTACAGCGCATATACCATAGTTAAGCCCTCCCTTTCTGTCGTGGTGTAGTTCTTTTCCGTTGTTGATAGCTTTCTGCTGGAATATGCGATGGGATGGTCAAGATCCCCTTCTCCTGGCTGGGTCAAGACGACTCCTAATGCAATGCCCGATGCATCCACATGTACATGGAAAGGCTTAGTCCAGTCCGTAAATACTAGGATGGGTGTTGTAACCATCTTCTCCTTCAGTATGTCTAGACTCATCTGGCATTCCTCATTCCATAGGAATTTTACATCCTTCTTGAGCAATTTCTCCATTGACGCTGTAATCTTTGCATAGCCCTTGATGAACTTTCTGTAGTACCCGGTATGGCCAAGTACTGTCCTCAGTTGCTTGACTGAGTTAGGTGCTGGAAGGTTTACAATGATAGCGATCTTGGCGGGATCTACCATCAAGCCTTGTCTGCAAACAATGTGACCCAACAAGATACCAAATGGTGCATAGAATATACATTTTTTCAAGTTTAGAGAGATCTGGTACTGCCTAAATTTCTCTAACATCAGTCTTAGATCACCTATGTGCTTATTGATTAACCCAAATACAGTCCAATCATCAAAATATACTTCCAAGAATTTATGAATGTATTCTTTAAATACAACAACTACTACTCTAGAAAATATAGCTGGTGCATTCTTAAGACCAAAGGGCATTACCGTATACTGGAATGAGCCCCATTCTGTTGCAAAGGTGGTATTGGATCGATCTTCTGGATGTATTCTGATATGATGGTAGCCTGAAAACCCGTCAGTGAAGGAGTAGACCTCTTGTCCTCCTACGTTGTCTAATACTTCGTCAGTGAACGGTGTTGGAAATGGATCATGAAGTGATGCATCGTTGAGTTTTCACAGATCAACACAGATCCTGATGTCCCCTTTTGTTTTGTTTTCTTGCACTACCATAGGGCTAACCCATTCGCTTTCCTCTACTGGCTCAATGATGTCTGCTGTTAGCATTTTATCAATTTCGTCCTTTACTTTTTCTTTGTAGCGCGGATTCAATCTGTATGGATGCTGCTTAACTAGTCTAGCATCCTCCTTTAATGGTATCCGCATGACTCCCAGGTCTCCAACTATTCCCTTCATCTCTGTGAACTTGGTGGGAAATAGGTCCTGATAGTCATGTAACAGATCTGCAATGTGGCCAACTGTTTCATCATTCCAGTAGTCTCCAATAGAGGCAAACTTAGGTTCTGCATCTGTGCCAATATTGATCTTTTTAATCTTGATAGGCTCAGTGATCGCTGGAATCTCTAACTGTGGTCCTTCTACATCGCGAGTGCCTTCTGATTCTGGAATGTTGGTGTTGCGAGGATCCCCCTCCGCCTCCTCTGATTCTGATGTAAAATTATAGCATTCCAACACCTCTTCTAGCTGGATGGTCCACTCAGGTTGGACTAGTACTGAGATGGTGCGATCCTCAAAAATCTTTGTCTTGATTATATCTAGGGCCTGAGCAACACTTGGATGTTCTGACTCAAATGCAAAGGTGAGTAGGAAGCTGTCTGTCATAAGCGGCCATGTGGTTGTTCCTTTGCGCAGCTCGGTCTCTGTATACCAATTCCTTGGAACTGTGTCCAATGTGTGAATGAATCTGTGAACCCATTCATCCTCTGGAATGTTCGACCAGTTCTATTCACATGTCTGAATGTGTATCCTGGGATCAGTTTCTCCTGTATATTTTTGCTGAACATACTCTCTGTTGTCGGAAAATCTAATTTCCATCAGTCTTTTCATATTATCCCATGATGCGATATTCTCTTTATGCGCATACCACCATCTTGCAGGTGTAGCTCGAACTGCAAGGTCCATAGCTGCAATCCTCTGCTCAAGAGGAATTTGTTGCTCAAATTGTTCAAGAAAATCCTGGATATCCGTCAGATCATGATATGATGGAGTCTCAGCAATCTCGGCGCCAATCCATCGTAGTGACTTACTTATAAACGCACATCTGCACGATGAGACTTCGTAAAGTCTGTTCTGCCAGTTTTCTAGACCAACATCCGAATCTGATGCGCATGAGCTGTCGCATCGCCAACTAATATGCCCTTCTGCGGTTGGATTTATATAGTCGTTCTGGTTTGCTGTCATCTGGTATAGAGTATCGATGTTATGTGCCTCTTCCTCTGCTCTGATAGGTTCGATATATCTAGGTCCTTGGTAAGGATCCAGCGGTGCGATGACCCAGATCTGTGCATCCTCAAAGGTCATTTGTCTTTTCTTTAGGTCAATGACAGCTTTGCTGCCAATTGCCCAATCAATACTCAGTAGTGCTGGATATGGTCGACTGTCACCAATGATTTCTATAACCTCGAAGTCCACAAAAGTACAAACTCCGTCGATATCAACTGGTACCTGCGATAGTCGACCCAATGGTGATACTCGCTGCTGATTAGCTAATCTCAGGTGGATAGGTGATAGGGCTAACTGAGGGCTACCCATCTGTTCCCATGTCTATTTAGTTAGAACATTCACCTCTGATCCTAGGTCTAAGACAACCTCATCCATTTCAAATTCACCGATCTGTGCTGTGAATTTCATCTCTCTTCCTATCCTTGCATGTCTTGTAATATTATGGACAGCGCGGTGTGCACTGCCCGAGAGAGAGGGTTGCTGACACTGATCTATCATACACTGTAGCTCACCAACAGCTTTATCATTTCTCAGGAGTTTCAAGCATTTGTGTAGGAAGGCTTGTATACTTCCTGTCGATTCATCCTCGTCACATCTTCCGGATGTGGTAGCCTACTGCGCCTGCTCAGAGCTATCGCTACAAGGTACTTACTGCGGTACGCCCCTAGACGGCGGTACCTGTGGTCCTGATAGTGTAGGTTCATCAAAGGAAGCCTTAGCTTCCTGAAAGGTCTCTTTATTCTTCTGTAGGTCGAGCGTGGTTGCTTTAGTAGGAGCTCTGCGCACCCACCCCTGACTTGTGTTCTATCCAGTCTCCTGCGATGTGCCACTAGTGGAAGCACCGCTCCGAGTCACAATGTTAACTGCTGGTTCTGATTCCTTAGGTTCAGCAGCAATAAGCTGGATGTTCTGGTGTGCGGTTGGTTTAGGATCTCTGATCTTAGCTATCAAGATGGGACACTCTTCTATGGTATGATCATAAGATTTGCAGTAATTACAAGTAGTAGTGGCGTTCTGGCAGTCCCTAGCATAGTGTCCTACAATTCCACAATTATAACAAGTGACTGGTCCACGACCTTGGCCAAAACCTCCTCCTCGTGTGAAGCCTCCTCCACGGCCTCGTCCTTTGAATCCTCCTCCACGGCCTCCGTAAGCCTGATCTAGCTGTGGCCCTGTTGCTAGACCCTGTGTGTCTGCTTGGACTCTGTACACATCCTGTGTTCTTTTTGACAGGAGATCATAAGCTCGGCAATCTTGTGGATCATGCCCGACGGATTTACAGAAGATACAATATAAGTTTTTAGGTGTCTGTACATACTTTTGAAGCAAAGGGCATTGCTGAGGTGGATGTCCTTGTGTTCTACATATTTCACACCATGGCCCTTGTGTTCGTGGTAAGGGGTTAGGAGCCCCTGATGCTAAATAGTCTGCAAAGACTGGACAGTTATCTTTACTGTGGCCCTGTGCTCTACACTTTATGCACCATATGTATTGCATAACCTCTTTCCCTTTTTTAAGTTCATGTATCTATAACGTAAGGTTGGCCAACTGAGTCTGTAGAGTTGTCATGCCTGTACTGGTTTCTGCTAAAGGTGAAGCCTCTAGTTTCATTGCCATCTCCAGTGCTTCATCTTGAGTAGTGAGTTTCTGCTGCATTAGTGGCATTCTGATATGAGGGAGCAGCGCTGCAATAAACCATTCTTTATGCTGCTCCGACGCAAACTCAAAACTGACTTGGTCTATAAGAGCTTTGAATTTCTGGTCAAAGTCCCATACTAACTCTGATGGTAGCTGCTTAATATCCTTAAGCTCTGTAATGCACTGAGACTCAGAATTAGGTTTCTTAAACTCTTTAATCATGGCGTTTTTGACCTAGGCAAGCGTCTTGGGTAATGTAGTATACTTTATGTACCATGTCAAGGCTCTCTCTCTGAGTGTGGTGACCAACTGTACAAGTTTAAGGTTATCATCGTTGATTTTGTTTAATGGTCCACATAGCTTCGTATAGGAACCAATGTTGTTCCGGGTCTTCTGCTCCTGTACCTTTAAAAATAGGTAGCTTCATGTCGTCTCCCATTCTATTTCTCTGTGGTGGGTTCTGACTGACTAGAGTACTACCACTCAGCGGTGTAGGTGAAGGTGCTGTAATGGGAGTAGGTACTGACTGAGAGCTAGTAGATGGAGTACCTACGGGATTATTCTGAGTCCATGTCTGTTTCTGTGGAGTATAGGGGTGGTAAGGGATACCCCCCTCTGGTTCTTCTGTGGTACTAGGGATCTGTTGTCTGATACTGTCTGAACTGTCTTCAAATATAAGAGAACTAAAATCTACTTTATACTTCTTTCCACTACGTGTTCGTCCAATGTCATCAAAATCACTTTCAAACTCTTGTGACATTACTATCTTTACTTATTCATCTGAGACTAGATCCATTGTTCCTTTTTCATATAGCAGCATCTTAAGGGACAATTTTAGAGATCTTAGGTACTTACCGCAATATCCTCTGAAGAATTATCGTTCGGCTGCACTGAAGCTCTTTCTTTGGTCAACTGCAAATTCTGTGACGTAGCCTTCTAGCACACTGGTAAGCCAGAAGTCTACTGCTCTCGTAATCGGATTATCAAGGTTCTGTACGGTCTGAATCAGCTCCGGTGTCCAGACGATTTTTCTTTTCTTCTTGAATGTGTTCCTATCTGTCAACTTGGATAACCATTCGAAAAGCTCGTTTCCGTAGGTTACAAAAAATATAGCGTGTATGTCTGAATCGATATGCTTCTCTAGCCAGGCCTCTGTGCTTAGTCTCGGACTCCTATTCTCTTTCTTGGCGAACTCCCTTAAGTCTGAATCCAGCCACTGGTGAAACTCTTCTCTCATAGGATGCCAAAAGAACATTGACTCCCAGTCGTTTAAACCGGAAATGGAACCATTTGTTGATTGCATGGGCAGACCCGGGTTTACTATAATTAATCAACAACACCCCAAACTCACTGGCCCTTTCGGCAACAGACCGCGAAGCGATCTGAAGTCTCACCCGAAGTGAATCTAATGGGTTGGCCAAGACCCAAGTGTCTTGGACCAGGTTCTGCGCATCCTACGTCCCTTTTCTTACTCCTGTGAACCCCAAGGTCAGCTATTTCTGCGCATCGCACGTCCCCTTCTACTCGCAGCACTTTTAGCCGTGCGATTCTTATCCATGCACAAGTCGCACAATCTCTTCCCTCATCGCACAACTTCCACTTTCTCACAATACCTCCAACCCTATCGCACCTCTGCGCACCGCGGAACACCAACCCTCTCCTCAACGCTAAGCCCTCAGCTCGCAGTATCGCGCACCGCAGCTCCTCTGCCGGTGCGATATCGCCTCTCTATGATATCCTACCACTACGACTTTGCACTCTTAGCGTTGACTATGCCGGTGTACGAAACTCTACTTTGCAGAAGTTCTATTGTGATTAAATGGTCATTAGAAACAGACGTAAAGGAGTCCTTAAACAGCTTACTAAAATACTTCAACTTATCTCTATCCTCTTGCATTATCATGAACTGAGCCATACATACATTCACTTACTGCAACTAACATCATATGCATAATAACCAGTAACAATAAGAAAATACAATCACATTCATACAACACATAACACGCAGATTTAACGTGGTTTGCCCCCAGGATGGGAGTTACGTCCACCAAATTGTGCTTCTATTATATATCTTGAGGGAAGTTAGCACAGTCTGTTGCACCGCCTATGCAGTGCGAGATCTCTTCTAGATGTCTGGTCTATTTCTATCTCTATATTGCCTTTCTTCAATATATCCTTCCCTCTCTTCCTCTCTGTGGATGGTTACATACAGACTCAAATGACTCACAAACAAGCTAAGTATCTGGATCGTTACAGCACTGTCTGTCTGATTGACTCCTGAACTACAAAAATAATCAACTGAACAACCAACGACTCAACCCTATGAGCCAACCCACTGGCTAACTGAATGATTAGCTAACTAACTAATCAACCAACCCTTTACAATACAAAATATATGCTTTTATAGGCGGCCTGAAGGTCTCGCCATTACAACACTGTGGGCCTGTCCCAACAGTAACCCCATACCCAAATTAGTGACAGTCGGTCCTCTCTGTCCTTGAGGTAGCCACTTCCCGTCACACCACAGCTCTCTGCAGTCTTCCATGCTTCCCGGCACTGACCATGGGTACTATGCACCGCTTCTCTTCCTGTCCTTCACCTTCAATGATTGAGCCTCGTTGCTCCTTCTTCTTTATGAGGGTCGCTGAGCCCTCCTGTCTTCCGCCGCTGCCTTCAATGCAGTGGTTGAGATTTCTTCTCTCAGCCGCTCGGGTACCGTTGCCTTCTTGACTCTTCTATCCCAAAAGTCATGGTTTTCGGCTCTGCTCTCCAGCTGGAAATGTGCTACGGCGTCGTAGCTCTGCCTTGTCCTCTTTCCGCTAAAACTAGCAACTTCTTCTGTAGCTGCGGGACCCTGCTCCAACAGAAGTGAATATCAAGCTCTCACAGTTCACTCCAGGAGAGGCAGAAGAAGACCTCATCACTTCAAAGGTAAGAATCCTCATCATAGAGATAACAATAGAAAGGACCTATCTAGAATAAGATGTTATACATGTGATGAGATAGGGAACTTTGCAAAAGACTGTCCTAAGAGCAAGAACCACTCTCATAAGAAGAAGGGGAACAAAAGAAGACATCATGTTGATGATGCAGAGGATGATGAACCATCCAAGAAGAGATCCAGATATGAAAGTGAAGATTCTTCAAGCGAGGATGAATATGTTATGATCTCCGCTCTCATAGGTAACATTACTCATGGTAGTGATGATTGGATTATAGATAGTGGGGCTTCCAAACACATGACTGGATTCAAGGAATCCTTTGTAAGACTATCAGAACATGAATCACCTCACAAGGTGAAGCTAGGAGATGACTACCAATATCCAATGAAAGGTAGTGGGGAATCTTCATATAAACTAGACTCTGGTAAGTCTCTAACAATGAAAGAAGTATTGTTTGTGCCAAGACTCAATAAGAACCTTCTCTCCATATCAGCATTGGATGCAAAAGGAATGTGGGTTGCATTCATAGATGGTCAATTTATTATATGGCCTAGAGGAAAGACTATCAATGATGCAGTAATGATTGGAGAACAAGAAGGAGGATTGTACAAATTGAAGGGCCATCTAAAACAAGCCTTGGTCCATGACAAAGTAGAGCCAAATGAGCTTTGGCATAGAAGGCTTGCACATGTGCATTACAGAGCACTACCTATTGCAAGCAAAGTTGTTGAAGGTCTTCCAGAATTCCAAGCAAAACATGATGGTGTCTGCAAAGGATGTGCAAAAGGAAAGAATACAAAGAAGACATTTCCCAGCAGCGAAAGCAAATCCAAAGACATACTAGAAATCATCCACTCCGATGTATGCGGTCCTATGTCATCAAACTCACTAAGCGGGTATGCATACTATGTTTTGTTTATTGATGATTTTTCTAGAAAGACATGGGTTTACTTCATGAAGAACAAAGATGAAGTATTCAATAAGTTCAAGGAATTCAAAGCCTTGATGAAGAACCATACTAAAAATAATATTAAGACTTTTCGATCAGATAATGGCGAAGAATTCACTTCGAATGAATTCAAAGAGCTATGCAAAGAATCAGGGATTAAGAGGGAGTTGTCCACTCCGTATAATTCACAATAGATTGGGATTCCAAAACGGAAGAATAGAACTATCATGGAAGTTGCAAGAGCTATGCTTCATGATCAAGATCTTCCTATGCATCTTTGGGTGAAATCTTCCAGAACAGCGGTGTATGTACAGAACCGTACTCCATATAGAGTACTCGAGAACAAGACTCCTGAAGAAGTCTTCTCCAGCAAGAAACCAAAAGTTAGCCATCTCAGAATATTCGGCTGCCCTGTATACATACACATTCCAAAAGAGAAGAGAACAAAATTAGATCCTTCAGGAAAGAAGGGTGTATTTGTGGGATAATCTGAAAGCTCGAAGGCTTACAGAATATATTTCCTAGGATACAAGAATATTGACATCAGCAGGGATGTGACATTTGATGAAGACATGGCTTACAACAAATCCAAAAAGAGACCTGCTAAAGAACCCGAAGAAGCAGAAGCAGAAGCACCCAAAATTCATGATACAACCATGAATGAAGAAGCTCAAGAATAAGATCGAGAATTTGAAGAACCACAAAGACCTGTAGATCCACCTCTGGAGAAGAATCCTCATAAGATGAAACCTACTTGGGTATGAGAACTTATCCAAGGTGCGGAAAGATATGGGGCTCCAGAAGAGAATCACAGAGAAAGAAAGAGGACCAGATCCTGCTTCGGGTATGTAGCCTTACTATGTGATTTCATTGATAAAGAACCTTCCAGTTATGAAGAAGCAATAGAAAGGAAAGAATGGAAGGATTCTATGATTGAAGAGTACCAATCCATCATGAAAAATGATGTCTGGGATGTTATCCCAAGACCAGATGGGAAGTCAATTGTAACTTCCAAATGGATCTACAAGATCAAGCATGCTGCAGATGGTAGCATTGAGAAATATAAGGAAAGATTTGTAGCTCAGGGTTTCTCTCAGAAAGAAGGAATATACTATGAAGAAACCTTTGCACCTGTAGCCAGATACACTTCCATCATATCAGTACTTGCTCTGGCTGCAATAATGAAATGGAAGATACACCAAATGGATGTCAAGACTACTTTCTTGAATGGTGTAGTGGAAGAGGAAGTGTATGTAGAACAACCACTCGATTTTAAGACACATGACAGGAAGTCTCATGTGTGTAGATTTAATAAAGCCATGTACGGTTTGAAACATGCACCCAGGACCTGGTATGGCAGAATTGACAGCTTTCTATCCAGTTTGGGCTTTACCAAGAGTAAAGCAGATTCCAACCTTTACTACAAGGTTGAGGATGGCAACCTAGTGATGCTTCTACTATATGTAGATGATTTGTTTGTGATAGGTATGGATGGGTTGATTATTGATACAAAAATAAATCTTGCTTCTGAGTTCGAGATGAAGGACTTAGGTATGATGCATTACTTTCTAGGTATGGAGGTGTGGAAGAGTATAGATGGAATCTTACTTGGACAAGGGAAGTATGTAGTAGAGATCCTGAAGAGGTTTGGGATGATGGACTGCAAGGCTATAGCCACACCGATGGAATTAAACCTAAATCTATTTAGTGATGCTTCATCAGAGTCAATTAATGCTACGATGTATCGTCAGATGATTGGGTCATTGATGTACTTGACGAACACAAGACCAGATATTTGCTTTCATGTGAACACCTTGAGTCAGTTCCTGACAGATCTGAGACCTGTTCACTTGAATGATGCAAAGCATATTCTGAGGTACCTAAAGGGTACAATTGACTATGGACTCAAGTACGATGTGAATCAAAAGATTAACCTAGAGGGTTATGTTGATTCAGATTGGGTAGGCAGTGCCATCGATAGGAAGAGAACTTCAGGGTGTTGCTTCAGTATGGGGTCAGGTGTGATCTCATGGTTTATCAGGAAGCAATCATGTGTGGCACTGAGTACAGCTGAAGTAGAGTATGTCACAGCTTGTTCATCTAGTTATGAGGTAGTATGGCTATGGAAGCTACTATATGATTTATTTGATCTCTAGTTGGATGCTACTTGTATAAATTGTGACAACCAGAGTTGCATGAAGTTGTCAAAGAATACAGTGTTCCATGACAAGTCAAAGCATATCGAGATCAAGTACACCTATATCAGGGATATGGTGCAGAGGGGAGTAGTGAAGCTCCAGTATGTTGCGACGGAGGAATAGATAGCTGATGTATTGATGAAGCCATTGGCTACAGTGAAGTTTGAGTACTTCAGGGAGAAGCTTGTTGTTCTCCAGATCGAGATTTTATCCAAGGGAAAGTGATGAGTCCCATAGCCATTCTGACATGGTGAGAATATTGGTTCCTTCCATGGTCAGATGTAAGGGCTGAGCCATTCTGTCATGGTGAGAGGATTGCTTCCTTCCATGTTAGATATGAGTGCTGGCCATTCTATCAAGTAGGACAGATGTAAAGGAAATTGCCATTCTTTGAATGGAGCTACCTGGTGAGGTACCAGGAACACTAAGTCTAGGACTAAGTAGCCATTATGATGTGATAGAGGGATGTGTTCCCACTTGATCAAATGTAAGGGCTGAACCATTCTGTCATGGATAGAGGATTAAGTTCCTTCCATGTCAGATGTGAGTGTTGGCCATTCCGATGAGTAGGTCGGATGTAAGGGCAACTTCCATTCTCTAGGAGAATGGAGGCACCTGGTCAGTTACCAGGTAGCTCAGTCAAGGAGGACTAAGGGCCATTCTGATATGACTATAGGATTGGTTCCTACAAGATCATATATGAGTGGAAGCCCTTTCATCATTGTGAGCAGGACGTGTTCCCACCTGGATGAATGTAAGTGCAGAAATCTTTCATCATTGTGAGCATGATGTGTTCTATCCTGGATGAGATTCTTTCATCATTGTGAGCAGGATGTGGTTCTGGCCTGGGTGGAAGAACAGATTTATTCCATCATTGTGAGCAGGATGTGGTTCCAGCCTGGGTGAAAGAACGGATTTCTTTCATCATTGTGAGTGGGGTGTGGTTCCGGCCTGGATGGAATTGAAAAACTCTTCCATCATTGTGAGCAGGATGTGTTCCAGCCTAGATGGATGTGAGTACTATTCCTTTCTAACAAGTAGGTTAGATGTAAGTGTTGAATCCTTTTCACAGATGATAGTAGTTGTGTCATATCATGCTGGTGAATGTGAGTGATGGGAATTTCTGACGAGTAGGTCAGATATAAGTGACGGAGAAGACCTACATGGAGGGTAGGCCTACAACCAGCATGAAAAAGGGCTGGCTCTGTAGAACTTCCTGTGACAAGAAGAATCATGAGATAGCACCAAGGATGATCCAGATTGAGTGATGATTGAGATCCAATGATGATATCCAACGACGATACAGATCGAGTGATGATCGAAGTCCAGTGATGATGATCCAGTAGTGATGATCGAGATCGAGTGATGATCAAGATCTAGTGATGATAGCCAGTGATGATCCAAATCCAGTGATGATGATCCATATCGAGTGATGATCCAGATCTAGTGATGATGCCACATGATGATCTAGATCGAGTGATGATCCAGATCCAGTGATGATGTCCCATGATGATCCAAATATGATGACTTGAATACTCAAGAAGAACTGAGATGCAGATGACGAGATGATCCAGTTGATACATGGAAGAAGACCAGTGCTGAAAATTGTGTCGAAAGAATACCTTCCTAGTTAAGAGGGAGTGTTGATGTATTTGTAACTTCGGAATGTATTCATCTATGTATCTTATATATTGTAACCCGATGTTTATTTCGGGATGTATCTATAATGTAATTGAGTCATATTGTCATGCCCCAATGTTCCAATCGGGAGGATAAATAATGTAAACAAGTCATGTCAAGTCATAGTGAGTAACCCTCCGATTTTCTAAGGGTCAAAGTCCCCGCAATTTCGAGGCACTGGGGTTATTAGACTCTCCTAGTAGAGGTTGGCCCTGGTAGGGTTTTAGTCATGTCGGGATTAGTATAAATAGAGAAGTGGAGTCTCTATTTATCACACAACTTATACACACTCAAGTGTAGCGCATAGTTGAGGGAGGAGAAGACACTGGGGCTAGTCAAGAAGAAGATTACTGTTGTTGGGAGATCACTTACTGTTTTGGGGATTTTACTATTTTGGTTTTGATTCTATCTCTGAGGAAGTTGTGGGGTTTTCTCCTTTATGGTTTCCCCGAGGAAAAACACTGTGTTCATTGTCTCTTGTGTTTGATTGTTGTACTTGTTATTCTCTCAATTAAAGATCCTAATAATGCTAGCTTAATGTTGAAAAACTCACAACTTCCAGCCCAATATGCATTTGTATAGCCATACAATCTGTAGTCATGGTTTCCATCATAGTATAGACCAAATTCTATAGTTCCTTTCAAATATCTCATCACATGTTTTGCAACTACCAGGTGAACACATCTAGGTTGAACTAGATACAGACTCAAGGTGTTCACAGCAAAATAAATGTCTGGTCTGGTATTTGTTAGATACATCAACGACCCAATAATATGTCTGTATTGAGTCACACCCACTAATTCTGATGATTCATCATCCAGCAACTTTAGGATGGTATTCGTGGGTGTGTCCATGGCTTTACATTCCAACATATCAAATATTTTCAAAATTTCTACTGCATACTTTCCCTGATTGAGAAATATTCCATCTAAGTTCTTCCATACCTCCATACCTATAAAATAATGCATTAACCCAAGTTTTTTCATATCAAATTCCTCAACGAGATTCTTCTTGCATTCTACAATCTATTTCACATTCCCTGACAGAAATAGGTCATCCACATATAGTAATAGTATGGCAGGTTCATATTCTATAACCTTGAATTAAAGGTTAGGGTCGACCTTACTCTTGCTAAAGTCCAAGCTCATCAGGAAACTATCTATCCTTCCATACCAATCTCTAGGAGCTTGCTTCAAGTCATACAGGGACTTCTTCAACTTGCATAAGTGATTTTGTCTGTCTTCAACTTCAAATCCTTGTGTTTGTTCTATGTATACTTCTTCCTCAATCACACCATTCAGGAACGTTGTCTTCACATCGATCTAGTGTAAGTTCCAGATCATCATGGATGCAAGTACCATGATGGCTCTAATCAAAGTATACCTTGCTACTGGTGCAAATGTTTCTTCATAATCAATTCCCTCTTTCTGAGAGAAACCTCTAGCCACAAATCTTTCCTTGTATTTCTCTATACTTCCATCAGCTACATGTTTTATCTTGAATATCCACTTGGAGGATACCACACTCTTTCCTTCTGGTTTGGGAACTATATCCCAAACATCATTCTTCATTATTGATAGGTATTCTTTTGCCATTGCTTCTACCCATTCTTTCTTCTGTACAGCTTATTCATAGTTTGTAGGTTCTTGATCTACAAGATCACACATTAGAGCTACATAGTTGTAAAATGGATTGGGCTTCTTGCTTATCCTTGTGGATCCTTCTGGAGCTCCATATATTTCTGCTTCTTGTATAATTTTTCTTTCCCAAGCAAGTTTTCTCTTCCATGATATCTCCATCATGGGAGGTTCTTGTGGTTCTGTCATATCATGATCTTCAGGTGTTTCATCTCTAGGGAGGAATGTAGCCTCAAAATTTATGGGAGGTGCATCTTCCTCATATACTTCTTCATGTTGACATTTTCTGGATCTCTTGAGAGATTATTTTTCATTGAATGTTACATCTCTACTAATTTCCATATGATGGAATCTAGGAATGTAAATTCTAAATGACTTGGATACTTCACAGTATCCAACAAATATTCCCTTATTTCTGGAAGGGTCCAACTTGGTTATTTTCTCTTTCGGTATGTGAACATATACTGGACAACTGAATATCTTGAGGTGACTTACTTCAAGCTTCTTTCCTGTGAACATCTCCTCTAGAGTCTTGAATCCAAGGGCACTGTGAGATATTCTATTTTGTACATAGACAGTAGTTCTTACTGCTTCTTCCCATAGATGCATTGGAAGATATTGATCATATATCATTTTCTTCACTTCCTCCATGATGGTTCTGCTCTTTCTTTCCACAACACCATTTTGTTGAGTATTGTAGGGAGTAGATAGTTCCCTCTTGATTCTAGCATCTTTACAAAAGCCTTCAAATTCTTTTGAAGTGTATTCTCCACCATTGTATGATCATAGTGTCTTGATTCTTTTGTCTGAAAGGTATTCTATCAAGGATTTGAATTCCTTGAATTTTTCAAACACTCTGTTATTTTCTTTCAAAAAGTATATCCATGTTTTTCTTGAATAGTCATCAATAAATGTAATATAGTATTCAAAACCCCTCAAGGATGTGGAAGAAATTGGACCACATACATATTAATTAATTAATTCCAATGTACCTTTAGTTTTTATTTAACTCTTTGGAAATAGATTCTTGATATTCTTTCCTTTTGCACATCCTTTGAAAATGCATTCATGGTTGATCTTAAAGTCTGGTAATCTCGTCACTACTTTTTTCACATGAGGTAGTGCTTTGTAATTTATGTGGGAAAGCCTCCTATGCCACAGTTCACTAGGGTTAGTGGTCTCATGAACAAGGGCTATTTCTAAATATCCTTTGAGTTTATACAGACCTCCTTCTTCTTCACTGATGATAACTACATCTTCAATTGACTTTCCTTTGGGCCACATGAGTACTTGTCCATCTATGAATGCAACTCTATATCCTTTCTTATCTAATGCTGAGATAGAAAGTAAGTTCTTCTTTAGACCTAGTACATATAAAACTTCCTTCATCTTCAGGGGGTTTCCTGAATCAATCTTGTAGCTTGCTTCACCAATTCCTTTGATTGGATATTGATAGTCATCTCCTAGAGATACTTTCTTAGGAGCGTTATTTTCTTAAAATTTTGACAAAATTTTCTTTTGTCCCATCATGTGCTTTGAAGGACCACTATCAATAAGCCATGTGTATTCTCCAAGTGTTATAGACCCAGAGAGTGCATAAAACAGTACATACTCTTATGCATCTTCTTCTCTTTCTTTCTTTCTCTAAGGTCCTTCTTCTTCTTGTTCATCATCCTCATCTTCAGCTAGATGTGCATGATGTATTTTGTTGTTGTTCCTTCTCTTGTATTCGTCTTTCTTCAAAAGACAATTTTTGGTAATGTGTCCTATCTTATCACAATTGAAACATTGAAATTTGGAGTAGTCCCTCTTTGGGAAACTTTATTTTTTTCTTTGGAACCTTCTGGGACGTTGAGACTCCTTGTGGGCTCCCTTCTTGAATTTGGGTTGACTTATTCTCCTCTTGGTATGGGTGGCTAGGTCTTGATCATATTCCTTCTGTAGCGATTCTCTAGTGGCTACTCTAGCATCCTCTTGAATACAATCTTCCCATACAATATCAAACTTCATGCTTTCCTTTCTGGCACACATAGTTTGGATGAATGAATCCCAGGGTCTAGTGAGACCATTGAGAGCAGTAATAAGCAACTCGTCTTCATCAAAGGTGTCTCCAATGGCTTCTAGTTGTTCCTTGAACTAGGAGACCCTTGTGAAATAGTCCTAGATGGATTCTCCATGACTCATATTGGTACTCTTCAATTGAGCTCTTAGATTCATCTTTCTGTTGATGTTTCTTCCTTCATACATCCTTGCTAGGGAATCATACATTTCTTTTGGATTCTTCTTGGATGACACTTGAGGGATCAAGTGATCCTTGATAGAGTCAAAAATAATCTGTTGTGCCCTAATCAAATCCTTTTTGTGCTTCTCCTTAGATTCAGCCTCATAAGGTTCTGCAACTTCTTCCTTGATATATTTGTCAAGATCATTCTCCTTGAGAATGAGGCCAATTCTGTATTTCCATGCTCGGTAATTCTCTATGACTTCTATTTCATCCTCAAGCTTGGTGCTTGGGTCCATCTTATCAGGAGATTACAAAAATTGAAATTATTGAAAATGAGAAATTGATCTTACCAGGAGATGTGCTTGAATGAGGTGAGTTGACTGGTGTGCTTGGTTTCTGGAGATCTCAAGTCTTCACCTTTCAAAACTGACTTGTCATATTCTGCAGTGCAGTTTTCTGGATTTCTAGATTTCTACAGTTTTTCTATCTAGTGTCAAACTAGGGTTTGAAATTCTCGAAGATCTACCCACTCAAAAATTTTGATCTCAGGCTCAGTGGATGCACTCTGGGAGGGTGCAAATTTCTATGTAGTCGGATCTTCAAAAATCCAATTTTCCCTGAAACACTAAATTCTTGTCAGAGAGGGAGAGAGGGATTTTTTACCTTGTGAAATTTTTCCTATTTAGGTTAGCTCTGATACCATGTTAAGATTCTATATACTAAGCTATACTATCCGAATTCAATTAAATTTCACAATAATAATAGCATATACAGGATCACTGGAAGAAACGCTATCACAAGATCAACACAGATTTACCCTAGGAAAACCCTAAAGGGAAAACCCAGCAAGAAAAGATTCACCAATATAGATGATCAAAAAGGTAAAAGATAAAACTTCAGACTGGTCCTTCTCCTCCTTGTAGATAAGACTCTCTCTCTCTCTCATGCGCTACACAAGTGTGTGTCTGTGTGTTTCAAATGAGGAGCACCTCTGTCTATTTGTATACTTCCTTTCACTTAAATTTTCACTCAACTAAGTCAGCCCCACTAAACTTGACTGGACTGAATTCTCTAGGAAGGCTCAAAAAAACTTGATATTATATTTAGGATGGTGCTAATGACCCGACTTACAACGGAGGTTTTTCCTCGTGACTCTCTATTAGCCTAATACAATATTATCATCCTGACAGAGGAATAATAACATCTTTGAAAGGTTCCATCAGTAAAAATTCATTTATAATATTCTTTGAAGTTACAATAATTCAACACATCAAACCATGTGAGGTAAAATTATCCCCAAGTGTTAGCAGCAAGTGTCCAGGCGAATGTCTCCATTTTTACTAGTTCTATGAGGAGATGAGCATGTGATCAAATAGATATGTAGAGAAGCCCTGGGACTGTGAAGAGTGAATTATTGAGCTCAATAATCTGATATAGCTTCATAAATAATCAATTATTCACAAAATATAATATCAGCAAACTCATAAGAGGAAACTAACATAAAATCCCCAACAACAAGTTTGAAGAACACTTGCGGTACTTGATTTGTCACACCAAAATTGATGAGAACAACTACAAGATTTATTGAAAGATCTTGAAACTTAAAAACTGAACCAAATAAGATAATATAAAATCCAAATAATTTCATATCAGATCCAATAATGTGGAATAAATCCAAGTGCTTCACTGTGATGGTAGATGCACAATTTTCTCCTTCTTCAAAACCCTAAGTATCGGTGCATGCAATCATGTAGGAATTTGCTGAATGCTCAATATTAATTAGGATGAATGGATCACTCCTAAAATCTGATATTATTTCCAAAATATCACATAAAATATAATATCATCAAATGCATAAAATAATACTGACATCAAATCACAAGCAACAACTTCGAAGGGGAATTGCGGTACTTGATTTTTCACATCAAAATTGATGACACCAGCTACATGAACACTGGAAACTCTTAAAACTTAAATATTGAACCAATTAATATCATATCAGATCCAAATAATATAATATTAGATCCAAATAGTTCGATATCATATCCATGGGTGTGCTCCACCGAGATGGTAGATGCACAATTTTCTCCTTCTTCAAAACTTTGAGTTATTGTGCATGCAATCATCTAGGAATTTCCTGGAATATCTAGATTAGTGAGAGTGAATGGATCACTCCTACAATATGATATTATTTCAAAAATATCCAAATATTCACAAAATATAATATCATCAAACTCATGAGAGAAAACTGACATCAAATCCCCAACAGTAATTTTGAAAGAGACTTTTGGTACTTGATTTATCACACCAAAATTGATTAGACCAGCTACAAGAAACATTGGAAGCTGGTGAAATTGAAAGATTGAACCAAGTAATATCAGATTGTATACAAATAATATCATATCATATCCAAATAGGTTCATATCAGATCCAAGGGTGTGCTCCACCGAGATGGTAGATGCACAATTTTCTCCTTCTTCAAGACCTTGAGTATTTGTGCATGTGATCATGTAGGAATTTGCTAGAAGCTCTAGATCAATGAGAGTGAATGAATCACTTCTACAATATGATATTATTTCCAAAATATTTAAATATTCAAAAAATATAATATCATCAAACTCAATATACAAAACTGACATCAGATCCCCAACAGTAATTTTGAAAGAGACTTTTGGTACTTGAATTTTCACACCAAAATTGATGAGACCAGCTACATGCAACTTTGGAAGCTCATGAAACTGAAATATTGAGACAATTAATATCAAATAATATCCAAATAAGATCATATCAGATACAAATATTTTCATATCATATCTAAGGGTGTGCTCCATCGAGATGGTAGATGCACAATTTTCTCCTTCTTCAAAATTCTGAGTATTGGTGCATGCAATCATGTAGGAATTTGTTGGAAGCTCTAGATCAATGAGAGTGAATGGATCACTCCTAAAATATGATATTATTTCCAAAATATAAAAATAATTACTTATATGCACACCAGAAACATCATTAGAGACAGATAAATCAAATTCCTCTCCCTTAACTGGAGCATTCGTCGGTAAACTATGCACATAATTCAAAATAGAAGAATCACTGGAGAATATTTGCATAGAATGGAAGGAGATTTTTTCTTCAATAACATATATTCAAATTTATTCTTCTCAATCATCCATATGAGAATACAAGATATCATATATCTCATAAAATTTTGGAGCAGCAGGAGAAGGAGTCACTCTAAGGAGACTTTCTTCAATTTGAATTGACTGTGTGGAAGATTATGCTTCTTCTTCATCTTGAACAACTTCATGAAAGAGAGTAGAGGCCGATACTTTTGAATAAAGAACTCTTGTGGTTCTGAATGTGCTCTCCAAATTTCTATAATAATCCTCATTGTGCTTCCCAAAGGTTCTATCCAATTATGTCTATAGATCCTTTAGGTATTATGCAGAATCAATAAGGTAGCACAAGCTTGGAGAAAAGGACATACATATTGTTCCAAATTCTCTATCACCGTCATTTAGCCAGTCATTCTCATATTCATAAGACTCTTTACTAATTCCAATAGATACCTCATAGCTACCTTGTCTCTTTAGAGATGCAATCATCTTCAACTTCCATTATGAATATCTTGTGGATGGAGTAAGAAGAGGAATTGATAATATTGAATCCATATGAAGTCAGTGAACCTACAAAATATCACTGCAAAAAAAAAAATATTTGAAATATGTTAGAATCAAGCCTTCCCTCTCGACATGAAAAATTTCTCAGGGTCTGTCATGCCTGAACCGCCACTCTGAATAAATTCAGAGGAAGCAATGCACTATTTGCGGAACTTCTGTGGAAACCTAGCTGCTTGTAGTATTCAATGGAGAGTAGACAAACATGAAGCTTGCTTGAAATGGATATGATACCATGTTAGAATTGTTGTGCCATTTATATCATCAAGCAATGAGACCTAAATTATTTATGTAGTGAATAGGAATAAATTATAAAAATTGAACAAATCAAATCTCACAAGAAACAGACAAGTATTGCTCAGATAAATACAATATTATATTCATTACGTAATCTGGTGTTACACTAGTATTACATAGGAAAATAATTCGAATCATTAGGGATGAATTCGAATCTCCCAACTGGATGTGAATAACTCTGACTGACAAGCTAACTAAATATGTCTCAATCAATATCAGATTCCAAGTAGTTAACTCCCAACGTCAAATCTAGCCAAGCAATCAGTTCAAATCAGTTAACTCAATCTAACTCAAGTGGTAGGTGAGAAAAGGAACCCTATCCACATGCAACCATGCATAACTATTGCTAACTGAACTGATTGTGATCTAACTAAAAGTAACTGAAGAAGAACTAATATTAACTAGTTCCAACTCCAACTGACTGAAGGAGGTTGGTGTCGGGACTCCTAGTGGCTCCTAAAATGTAGGGATTGGCCTAGGAGGCACCTAAACTTATGCATGCAAGTGAAGTCAGTGGAAGTTATCCTCTATAGGTGTTTCCCAAACTATAGTAACTAGTACATGTGGCCCCATTATTCCAAGTGGACCAAATGATACTAGTGGACAAAATAATTAAATAAAGACTCCTAAGTTAGGCTAAAATAATCTAATAGACAGTTTGGTCAAGGGAGGATTATAAATCCTAACAAGAGCAACCAGAGTTTGTGAGTGAATATATGGGGGATAGAAATGATCCTCTTAGGGGCAGAGAGCATGGTTTGTTTATAGGAATCAGGGGTGAACCAAATAGGGAAACACCAAGAAATGATAGTACCATAAACATGTTGAACGATCTAACTAGAGGACAACAAACGCTAGTTGATATTATGTCGCAGTTGCTAGTAAATTCACACGGGAGGAACAACAATGGTGTGGAGTGCTCCAATGGTCAGAATGGGAATCATGCAGAAGGAAGCAACACAAATGTTCCCCCCCCCCCCCACCCAACGTCACACGGGTCAGCAACAAAACTACTACTAGACTAACACTACCAAAGTTCTTGACGAGTCAGCCAATGATACAACTGGGGCAACCGATACCAGGAGATAACTTCACTAATTACTTACAACATTACAGCATTACAGGGGTATAGTTATGGAATTTCACATCAACATGTATTTCTAGGAGTTCTACAATATTAAGTATTGAAATAAACCTAGAGACTTTGGACAGATGTAACACAACTTTGACTTACAATGGAAGATGGGGAAACTGAATATTCCTTCGTTTGATGGTTCTAACAAATACACAAAAAGAGAATGGGTCCAAAATATCAATACTTATTTCCAACTCAACACCATGAGGGAAATTGAAGACATTAAGTATGCCACTCTACATCTGTAGGGTGAAGCACATAAGTGGTGGTATCATGGATTGATCACCTTAGGACATTCCAGCATCACTTCCTATCTGGAATTCACTCAGATATTGATCAACTGATACGACAAGAAGGATCCAGAAATACAATTTAGAGATCTTGCTCAGCTAAAATAGACAGGTACTCTAGATGCCTATATTACATAGTTCCATAGGTTGGAAATTATGGTGACTGATGTTTCATAGGCTAGACTTATCATGTTATTTACATAGGGACTATCTGAGCCATTGTGTTGATGGTTCAAGGCATTCAAGCCCATTACTCTATAGGATGTTATCAAATGCACTTGGGATATGGAGGATGTTGCACCCCAGAATAGGTACCCATACAAACCTTTCATTCTGCGAAAGGGAGGATCCGAGAACAACAGATTGGATGAAGAAACTTGAAAAAAGTTACAAAGAAATAAATCATGTTTCAGTTGAAAGAGCCATGGAAGCTAGGACATCGATGTATGGGAAAGGGAAAGGTCCATCACATAGAGGTGGTGTCGGATAGCGATGAGGAGGATGAGATGCAGCAGGAGCATGAAGAGGGCCAGCCACAGGGACAGTTATAGAAGGTACAATAACCACAGATACAATAGCCACAGTTGCAATAGTCACAGGTACGAGAGTTTCCTGTACAAATTCAAAGGGGAAACATTGCTACTCTATTAGCCATTCCCAGGTTCAACACCTTCGATGTCATAGAAGTCATTGGAGGGAAGAGATTCAAGATCCTGATTGATGGTGGGGCTACCCACAAATTCATCGAATCTTCCTTAGTAGCAAGGTGAGGAATTCAGTCCCGAGAGTTTGAGGGTTTCGATGTAGAAATTGAAGGTGGACAGATCATTCCATGTGTGCAAAAGGCGCCCCAACTAACTTTGGCGATGGAGAACTATAGCATGACAAATGAATTCCACATAGTGGACCTGGAAGATATCAATGTGGTTTTGGGAGTATAGTGGCTCAGCACTCTATGACCCATTATCACATACTACCGTACCATGGAGATGGGGTTCAATGCCCCTGAGGGAACAAGGGTAGTTATGCATGGCATGTCTAATGAATCTCCAAGAATTATATCATCTCATGGGATGGAGGATCTATTTAGGTGAGGCCATGTGGCATATGCAACGAAGTGTTTGATAACCACCTAGAAATCCTCTCATGAAGGCCAGTAGTATCACATAGACATACAACACCTATCGGGAAAGCATGACAAGGTGTTTGGAAATATTCCACCAAGACGGCCACCAAATAGAGACTTTGAGCATACCATAGAATTAGAATATGGGGCCAAACCTATGATCACCACCCCTTATAGGCATCCAAATACTTTCAAATATGAAATCGAAAAGGAGATCAAGGAGTTTTTAGCTATGGGACATTTTAGACCAAGTTCCAATCCATTCGCATCTTCGGTTGTGTTGGTTAAAAACAAAGATGGGACTCTGCGGATGTGTATCGATTATAGGGCATTGGACAAAAAGACCATCAAGAATAGGTACCCTATACCCAGGATATTCGATGAGTTGTTAGATGAGTTGCATGGGGTAGTATACTTTTTAAAAATTGATCTCCAGTCAAGCTACCATTAGATCAGGGTCTGGGAACATGATGTGCATAAAACAACTTTCAGATTCCATTATGGACACTATGAGTTCCTGGTAATTCCATTTAGGATCACCAATGCACCAGCTACTTTATAATCATGCATGAATCATATTTTTAAGAAGAAACTAAGAAAATTATTGCTTCTGTTATTTGATGATCTCTTGATATATAGAAGGACTTGGGAGGAACATATGAGACACCTAGATGAGATATTGGGAGTTATGGAGCAGCAATACTTGTATTCCAAGGCCTCCAAATGCAAGTTTGGGCTTACAAAGATATTATAATTAGGCCACGTGATCAATGCACAGGGTGTACAATCCCATCAGGGGAATATCCAGGTTATTCTAGATTGTCCCCCATCAAAATCTCTTACTGAGTTACGGGGATTCTTTGGGTTGTTTCAATACTGCAGGCATTTCATGAAGGGGTTTTCACAACTAGAAACTCCACACATAGATCTAACAACAATTGGGGATTTTAGATAAACAAAGGATTATTAGAGATAATTTGATAGGCTCAAGGAGGTGATGAGTACTTTCCCAGTTTTGGAACTACCATACTTCAGCCAGCCCTTCATGCTAGAATGTGATGTCTCAGGCATCATTGTTGGGGCAGTTTTGATGCAGAGCATACACCCAATCTCCTTTTAGAAAAGGAAGCTTAGGGAGACAGAAAGGATCTATTCTATATACAACAAAGAGATTCTTGCTATCATATATGCATTGGCGAAGTTTAGACAATACTTAGTATGTAGTAGGTTTGTGGTGAGGACTGATCATAATATTCTGAAGTACTTCCTCAATAGAAATACTTGAATGAAAGGAAACAAAACTGGGTCAACAAGATACAGGATTACGATTTCGATATTTAGTATGTAAAGGGGAAGAAGAATGTTGTTGTTGATGCCCTTTCTAGGAGACTGAAAACTTTCTCATTGATGGATATTTCAGCAGACTGGAAGTCCCACCTCCTTGTGAAGTATTCCAAAATAAGTTGTCTTGCGAGGTATTGGATAACCTAGTTCAGGATGACCAGTGTAAGGTAGCAAATGATTTCATTTTATACAAATACAGGATATTGGAATCCAAGCTCAAAGAGAAGATATTGAGGGCCACACATGACACTTCAATTGCGGTGCATCAGGGGTATTTTAAAATATACCGCCAAATTAGGGAGAGGTTTTCTTAGAAGGGCCTCAAGGATGACGTCCTAAGGTATATAAGGGAGTGCATGGCCATCCGATAGAACATAAATGTCTAAACCATCTAGCGGGGATCCTACAGCCTTTACCCATTCCTGGACAGAAGTGGGAAATCATCTCTATGGATTTCATCACAGGATTGCCACGTGTACAAGGATGAGATTGCATCAATGTGGTGATGGATGAGTTGACGAAATTCTCACACTTCTTCATGATTTCCTCAATTTATACAGCAGCTCAGGTGGAATAAGTGTTGTTTAGGGAGTTTTTTTGCTTACATGGACTACCAAAAAACATTGTGAGTGACAGGGACAACCGGTTTGTTAGGGATTTTTGGAAGGAACTTTTCAAGTTGGTTGGCACAGAATTGACTCCAAGCACCAATTACCACCCCTAGACATATGGGAAGATAAATACAATTGATAAATGGATTGAAGGGTGCCTGAGAACCTATGTAACATGGAAACAAAAAGCATGGATCATATCGTTACATTTAGGTGAGTATTGCTACAATTCCACCTACCACATGTCTATCGGCATGCCACCATTTAGAGATTTATATGGGTATGATGCCACTTAATTTATGGATATAGCCTTTGGCGATAGCAGGGCTCCAAAATAAAAGGATTAGTTCTGAGAGAGTCAGGACATCCTTCAAGTGCTTAAGGAAAACTTGTAGATAGCTCAAAAATAGCACAAATTTTATGTTGACAGGAATAGGATAGAACACAACTTCGAGGTAGCAGACTTACTGTTTTTGTGACTTTAGCCTTATCACTAGTCTTCACTCAAGATAAATAGTGCAGAGAAATTAAAACCTCATTTCTATGGACGGTACAGGGTCACTAGGAGAGTGGGGGAGGTGGCTTACGAGTTGGAGCTTCTACAGGGAAGAAAGATCCATAACGAATTTCATGTATCTTTCCTCAAGAAGGAATTGGGTCAACAAGTCATAGCATATGCAAAACTACCTCCATTGGATGAGGAAGGTCAGTTGATTCTGGATCCGTAGGAGATAATGGAGGTCTGTGATAGGAGATTGAAAACAAGGTCATTCGGGAGTACTTGGTAAGATGGAGACATATACCTATGGAGGATTCCGCGTGGGAGAGTGAACAGATATTACAACACCCCAACTTGAGAATGCTTGAGGACAAGCAATTTTAGGAAGGGATGAGTGTAATTTCCCCTTCCTAGTAGTCACCACAAGTGACTCATTAGCTTATCAAGTTCTTGTAGGCTATAGTCATCAAAAAGGGAATTAATTAATTATCAATGTCACCTTGGACAAAAAGGTTTTATAAAGTGACATTAGTAATTAATTTATATAAAGTGACTTTATAAAAGTCACTTTATCATAACTTGAACGAAAAAATTAAATTTATGTCATAAAGTGCTCATTTTAAAAATTAAAAGGTGGGATGAAGGATTTTTCTCCATAAAGTCACTTTATTAAATTATAAATGGAGAAAATCCAAGGGAAGTCGAAAATTCACTAAAAGATGGGAGAGAGAAATAATAAAAAGGAAAATGAGAGCTCATTATCTCATTCTTCTCTATTTTTTATTTTACATTGAGATCTCGTGAGATTCAAGCTTCTCTTGGATGAAACCCTAGGAGATGGAAAAGAGGTTCGATAGTGAAACCACCTATCCTAGCTCTTCATAACAGAGGAGTCACCTTCGATTTATTGCTTGTGTTTCAAAATCACAATGGATCTAGAGGCAGATAAAATTCTTAATTATGACAAAGAAAAGTGTTGGAATAGGCTTGATGAAGCCTATGGATGCTTGTCTCTCTCAATCTCTCAATATCGTCTCTTCCACGTCAAGGGATTGAAGACTACCAAGGAAATTTGGGACAAGATTTCCTCCTTATTTGATAATTAGGATGAGATGAGGTTCCATCAACTAGAGAATGAGCTCATCTCTCTTCATCCATCCAACTTTGGAACACTAAATCAATTCTTCACAAAATTCAAGAACCTGATATTCAAGTTGAAGCTATGCAAGGTTGAGAAGGAGGATGATCAACTCCTCCTTTCCATTCTCTCAAAACTCAGTGCAGACTACTCAGTCTTTGTAACAACTTTTCAAATGGTGAAGCTCACCACTCCAAATTGGAAGATGCCCACTCTTGATGCTTTCATTGAATCCCTCTCTCATGAGCATGACAAGTTGATCCAAATGGGGATCATTCAATCTTCCAGAGATCAAGCACTAGTTTCATGAGCACCTAAAGTAGCGAATGATAAAGGGAAGAAAAGAGATGAGTCTCCTATGAAGAAAGAGTAGTAAAATGATCCTTTAGGTTTGAAGAGAAGCAAGAAGAATGGAAAATGGAAGACCCTTTGTTCCTACTATGGAAGTGGCTTTCATCCAGATATCTCCTGCATGAGAAGACAAATTGATGAAATGACTCTTATTCTGAAGAAACATAACATTAATACACCTGCTAGTGCAAGGAAGGCTGACCAGAGATAAGAAACAGAAGACACTGAAAATTGCTTCGAAAGAGGTCATGCACTGAAGGCCAGTTGCTCAACAGTACATGTCTTCCTCATTGATTCTGGAGCTTCCAATCATATGGTTGCATCCATAGAATCATTCTCTTCTTTACTTTCTTTTGATGGTCCTAGTATTCAGCTGGGAAATAACAGTAAAGTTCAAACCAAAGGGAAGGGTTCTATCAATATTGAACATGGAAGGTTCAAATATGTGCTCTATGTTCCCTCCCTAGCTTCAAACTTGTTATCTATATACCAGATGACTCATATTGGCTCTCCAAAGCAAGTGATATTTGGTCCTGACTCAATGGAGATCACGGATATCTCTATTGGGAACATCATAGAGAATGGTGTTGCAAATCATGCCTCCAAGGCATATGAGTTCTCACACTTCATGCCTTTTTTCAGAACCAGTGCACTCTGAAAGGGAAGGTAAAAACATTCCATCTCATTCTCTTGTAGTTTCCACTAGTATTGCAAAACCAGTTGTATTAGTTCATGAGATTAAGATTCATTCAGATTCAGATCCAGTCCCTACTTCCAAGCAAGAAGATAGGAAGATGATTTGAAATCCATCTGACATTCACAAGACAGAGAAGCTTGCATTATGTCATCCAATCTTACCTCCTTTAGAGAGATGCAACAAATTTCATGTAAGATGTCACACGGCAAGGTCTGATCATTCACGCTGCCTCTTCATCTAGAAAGAGGAAAAGGTTACATTCCTCCTTCCTTCCATCAACATTTTGGGACAAGAAGGAGAAGTCTACATGCCAGGCCCCAGAATACCTGTGCAAAGAACACCATTCATGCTACTTCGCTACATCACAGAGATGAAGGTTGCAGCAACATATTTCCAAGTTTTTCAAACTTGAATCCAGATTCTATCTGCTTAGATAAAGGGGGGGATTTTTTTCCATGTGGCTTTTTCCCCATCTCCTTATATTGAGCAATTACTTTACTTTACTTGATGTAATGGGTGACCTATGGTATTAGTTACCAGGTCCCACAGATTGTCCAAGTTAGCATTCAAGGGGGGTGTTAGGATATTAATCCTCCCTTATCCAATTTGGTCATATGTCTAAATCAAGAGTCATGTCTAAATAGGGAGTCCTTCCAATCTATTTTTTGTCAGTAGCACCATTGGATCCACTTGGCCTAATTGGGGCACATTTTCTAGTTACTAAAGTGTGGGGAACACTAATTGAGGCCTACTACCACTGATTATACTTGCATGCATCAGTTTAGGAGCCTCCTAGATCAATCCCTACAATTTAGGAGCCACTGGGAGTGCTGATACCAACCCAGATTTGTTGAGTTGAGTTGGTGACTAGTCAAGCTAAGCTAGGAGTCAAATACATTCCATTCTAGTCATGTACATTCAGTTAGTGCTAGGTTTTCATGGTTACATGAAGGAGAGGTGCATTCCTCACATACCATAGTCATTTAGCCTTAGTTAACACTGAATTGGACACTTGAGTTGTGTTTTAGAACTTCGATGAACTTCGATAATGATTTAGACAAGGTCAGTTAACTATTGAGTCTTCCAATAACGATTTAGACAAGGTCTTAGTTACCTACAGTCAAGTAGAGTCTAATAAATTTGAATTTCCTCATGTGGATTCGAATTGCATGTGGCTATTTAGCCATTGTATTAGATTGTAATTGATAATCTAATTAATTTTTTATTAATGAAAAGCATTCACAGTTGCAAGCCATTTTTTCACTATTTCATTCTTCAATAACAGACTAAGTTGTGTGATCTATCTTGTGAGTTGTGTGTTTGTCCACATATCTATGTGCTCAATTTAATACAAAGTGTGTCGGAATGTAGTGTTGGTTTCCTCAATTTGACGCCCAACTACATGTGTTCCCCCTTCAGGAATATGTTGATGTTTTTGGAGGAGGAGGTGCCCAATGTTGTTGAAACTTTGTAGGGATGTCGTTCTTCACCTACCGAAAAGAATGGTGGTCACATGCAAAAAAAATTCCTCCTTGAGGCACCTATCAAATTGTTTTGCTCTGAGAGGGTGATGTCTTCTCTTCCCCACAAATTTGTTTTTGGATGCCCTGGATGTGATGGAAATGAGCTGATGATATCCCAGTATGATGTGCTAATACTACTGAGATAAATGGTGATGACATGTAGAGGAAAAATTGGGATTAAAGGTCCTATCAAATCCTTCTCGGGTTTCCCGGCTATTCCCCATCTACAAAACGTGAACCTACAAATAGATGTTAGGTGGTTGTTGGATCACTGAATATGGAGGAGTATGGTGAATACCGATAGTAGACATGTATGGCCTACCCTAAAAGAGATTAGGGAAGATGGATTTCACTACCGAAACCCTTGTTAGCTGAAGACACCATCTTCAACCCCAACTATTGTTGTTACACTTGCTGCTGCTACTAAAAAATCTGAAATCAATAATAATAATCATAGGTGCCTTGTTTGGTCCAATAACACTTCTTAAATATATTAGCATGTACTTTTAGTGTGTGCATGTCACTTTTAGGTTTTACGCATCACTTTTGCATGCATGCAATTCTAATTTCATTTTGACTTTAAGCCTAAAGAAATAAGGATTTATTTATCATCCTGATTACTTTAATATGGAATGAGTGTCTCCTCTTGTTCTAAGTATCAAATTTCCTAAGTCAATTCCCTTTTATGCAGTACTTGCTCAAACCTATGGTAATTAAGCAGGTTAGCAAGTGTTTTGGTGCTTAATTAGAAGAGGAAATTATAGTCCTCCCCGCTTGAAATTTTTTGTCCTCAAGCAAATACAAACTAGGATGCTGCAATACCTACTCTCCCTCCCATGTGGCATCCTCCATAGGTAATTCTTTCCATTTTATCAAGCATTCTTGAATCACCCTATTTCGAAGCTCCTTTCTCGAACCTGTAGGATCCTTTCTGGAATCAGTACCAAAATCCATTCATCATCTAAGTGAGGCAAATTAGTAGATGGAGAAATGTGTTTCCATACTATTTTATTGAGGTTAGATACATGAAATACATTGTGAACTTCACTTTCCTCTGGAAGTTCTAGTTCATCATCCACCTCTCCAACCTTCCTGACTACCTTGTAAGGACCATAGAAGCGAGGTTTTAACTTTTTTGCCCTTTTTTCTTGAGTGAATATTGCATGTAAGGCTATAGACATAAATATACCAGATCTTCTATCTCAAAAATCCGCTCAATCCTGTGTCGATGTGCATATAGATTCTATTGATTCTGAGCCACCTGTAGATTCTCTTTTAGGACCTTAACAATATCTTGACTTTCTTGTACCCAATCTGTTTCCTTTGGTTCTTTGTTGTCTCCAAAATATAAGTGTGCAAATTTGAGTGCCTCGCATACATATACAGCCTTGAAAGGTGTCATCTTAATAGACATATGGTGGGTAGTATTGTAGCAGTACTTCCCTATGTGGATCCATTTAATACATGTCCTTTGTTGTCCTGCTACATAATTTCTCAGATACCCCTCAATCCATTTGTTGACAATTTCTCTCTTCCCGTCGCTCTAAAGGTGATAACTTGTTCCCATACTGGGTTATACCCCCACTAACCTAACTAGCTCCTACCATAAATAACTGGTGAATTTAATGTCATGATCACTAACAATGGTTTTGGATAGCCCATGGAGTCTGAAAACCTCTCTAAATAATAAGTCGGCTACCTGTGATGCTGAATAGTCAGAAGAAATAGCAAAGAAGTGAGAAAATTTGGCCAAACCTGTCTACTACCACATATAAGTAGTCTCGTGCATGTACCTTGGGTAAACCTATAATGAAGTCCATTGAGATGCTTTCCCATTTCTGCTCCAGTATCACTAATGGCTGAAGTAACCCTTTCGAATGAGTGTGTTCAATTTTATTCTGTTGGCAAATATTGCATTCCCAAACATGATGTATTACATCCTCCTTGAGGCCTTTCCATGAGAACCTATCTATGATCTGTCTGTAAGTTTTTAAGAACCCTCGATGCCCTGACAATGGTGAATAATGCAAGGCCTGTATAATTTTCCTCTTTAAAGCTAAATCTAGAATAAGGTATATTTTTCGCTTGTAATAGATGATGTGTCAATTACCCTGTACCTATCATCATGTATCTGTCCATCTAATAATTCACAAGTAATTTTTTCTTTGGAATATTCTTCCAAGAGAAGATACCTCCAATCATTAGATATACTCATGAGTGACAATGAGGTGGGTCCCCTTGATAAAGAATCAGCTACAACATTGTTCTTCCCTTTAACAAATTATATTTCAAATTCGTATGCTTGTACCTTGCTGACCCATTTTTTTAACGCTCATTCAGATCTTTCTACTCTAAGACGTATTTGAGGTTGTTGTGATCTATTTTAATTTTAAACTTGTTTCCCACTAAATACTATCTGAATTTTGTTAAGGCATGTAGGATTTCTAGCATATCCTTATCATATATAGAGTAGTGGCACTCATAATATTTAATATTCCTACTTTAAAATGCACTCAAATGATGGTTTTTCATCAATACTACCCCTAGTCCCTCTCCTAAAGCATCAGACTCAACTATGAATGGTTGTGAAAAATGAGGTAGTGCCAAGACTAGAAAAGAACTCATGATTGTTTTCATTTTTTCAAATCTTTGACGTGCCACTTCTGTCCAAGTAAATTCCCCTTTCTTGGTAAGGTTAGTGAGTGGTACAGAAAATTGGGAGAACCCCTTTGCATATCTCTTGTAATATTTTCAAAGACCTAAGAATCCCTTCAGTTATGTTATTGTCTTTGGTGTAGGCCAATCCAAGATAGATCTAATATTTTCCATGTGAACATGTACTCCCTCTGCATTGATTATATTCCCTAAATGCAACATCTCCTTCATATAAAACTCACACTTAGACATTTTTGCGTAAAGTTACTATTCTTCTAGAATTCCCAGTAACTCATCCAAATGTCTCAAATGCTCCTCCCAAATTTTACTGTAAATCAAAATATCATCAAAGAACACCAGTATATATTTCTGTAATTGAGCCTTGAATGTGTGGTTCATTCAATATTGGAAAGTTGTTGGGTATTTGGTCAGTCCAAAATGAATGACTAAGAACTCATAATGACCATAGTGGCAACAGAAGTCTGGCTTTGAAATATCTTGATCCCTTACTTGGATCTGATGGTACCCTGATCGAAGATCAATTTTTGAAAATTATTTGGCCCTCTGTAACTCATACATTAATTCATCAATCATGGGGATGGGAAACCTCTTTTTTGTGGTTTTATTATTTAGTGCTATGTAATAAATACACATCCGTAAGGTGCCATATTTATTTTTAACTGAAATCACTGATGATGAAAAAGTACTAGAGATTGGATGAATATATCCTAGTTTCAGCAATTCCTTTATCATTTTATCGATCTCATACTTGTACCTTTTGGGATGCTTGTATGGAGTGGTGATGACTACTTGTGTACCCTACTCTCACTCAATAATGTGCTCAAATCCCCTATCTAGTGGTCAACCAGCTAGAAGATCTCCAAATACCCTCTCATGTTTCTGTAATAGTGCCTAAATATCTATTGGATGTTGGGTGTTGTTATCGGGAGGCTTTCTAAATGTAACAAGGCACTCAGATGACCATTCTATGTCTCCCTATCTGAGTATAACCTCCATTATTTGTGATGAAACTGGTTTGGGGGGATAAGTGTCCATGCCCCTCAAGACTACATGTTTTCCATCCTATCCCTTGAATTGCATTTCCATAGAACTGTAGTCCGTAGTGTATTTCCCTGTAGATTAGATCCATTGAAACCCTAATACTAATTTTGTATCAACTACATTCACCACATAGAATATTCATTCATATTGTAGTTCCCTAATGTGACATTCAGTTTGGGAATCCAATGGTTGCATTCCATGCTATTATTACCTGCTACCGCTACGGTGAATCCCTCAAATTTCTTCATCTGAATACCCTTCTTAGCCACCCATGCTACATCAATGAAATAGTGGGTTACACCCCCATCAATTAACACACCTACCCTATGGCCCTGTACTACTCCTTTGAACTTGAGAGTATGAAACCTAGGTACTCTGGATAATGTACAAATGACTCCTCCCAGTGTTTCTCCCTTAAGTGACTCCTCCTCTGTTTCGATTAATTCCTCGGTTGTTTCATGTTTGGATTCCTCCCCTTCATTGTCGAAGTAGACTTCTATATAGTGATCATTTTCCTTTCCTATGCACTTGTGGCCTTGAACCCATGGTTCCTAACCAGTAAAACACAATTTTTCCCTCTCAAATATTTCCTCGTGTCATTGTCCAACCAAGTTTTCTTTTCCCATTCCTGTTGAAAAGGTGTTTTTTCTTTGTCTTTTACTAGGAAGTTTGTTTTAGTGTGAAACTTATTCTTAGGTACTGATTCTTTTATATCTCTAGTTCTTTTGATTGCATCATGTATAGTGGATGGTTTGTAGGCTTTCACCCACCCATGTAAAGGTTATGTCAAGGCCTCTAAAAATAACATAATTAACTTGATCTAGAACACATCTGTTACCATAACCTCTATTCTATGAAACTATGATATGAAGGCCTTGGCACTACCTTTCTATTTGAGTTGTGATAACTCTCTAAAATGTATCTTCGGGTTCATTTTTTTAAACCGCTCCATGATCCTCTGTGTGAATTCATTGTAGGAACCAATGGTATTGTGACCCAATGTCACTATCCCATGGTGCCACCACTCATGAGCCTCTCTGTCTAGTTGTAAGGTACCCAATTTAATGGAATCCATCTTTGTTATAGGGTTGATTTGGAAGTAAGTATCCAACTTTTGGACCCATATTCTCGTTGAACCCCCGCAAGTCCCATCAAATTTAGGGATGGTCAATATGCCCAAATTTTTCTGCAATTCATAATGTTGGGTAAACCCTCTATTAAAATTCCTTGGTCGGTTCCTGCTTTTCATATTGTATAAGTGTGAGAATGACATCTCTGCATGTAATTCATCTCCCAAATCCCTGTAATCATGTAAGTAAGCTCCAAATGGTTCACTAGGTTCTGCTGGCATGACAAGTCCTGCTACTACATTCTCTAGGAAGTGCGGCATAGTAGGTCTGCTAGAAGGTTTGTTATATATATAAGGTGTGTTTTGAATATTAGTGTATGCATGCTTCCCTCTAATACTAGTAGATACTCTATCTACTGGTGAAAGAGGTATACTACTATGACCTGGTTCTGGCTTGAGAGCCAATATGTTTATTGCATGCAATACTTCCTTCTTCCCTTTGTCTAGATCATTCAATGCACTTACCAAGATATGAAATTCCAACCTGTATTTTTATTCTCCCATTCCCTTTCCTCTGTCAGAGTGTATACCTTTTGGGTCGATGTGTGAATTGGTATCCTCTAACTGAATATCTTCCCATTCCCGCTCCTCTGTGGACCTACTCTTACTTCTCCTATAGGTTACAAAAGCATCTTCTTCTGGATTCATTTACTTTTCATGTTCCATCACACATCTGGAAAGGAACATGCTCTGATACCATTGTAATATCCCAGAATCATATTCTACGGTTCTTTTCTACTAAGTTGGTTTTCATATACTCAATGATGTGCAAAAACCTGAATAAAAATTGCATGCAAAATTGTCGTTCCAAATGGCCCTAAAATATAGCTAATCTGTAGATATTATAGGGTAGATATTTTCAGTATGTAGATGTACACCTACCATTGATAAATGAGCTTATAGTACTCCAGATATATAATGCATGAAAAGAGTGTCAGAATGTAGTGTTTCTTTCCTCAGTTTGAATCCCAACTACATGTGTGCCCCCTTTAGGAAGATGTTGATGTTTTTGGAAGAGGAGGTGTGCGATGCTGCTAAAAATTTGTCCAGATGTTGGTATTCACCTACCAAAGAGAACGGTGGTCACATGCATAATATTTTTCCTCCATGAGGCACTTATCAAAAAAATTTCTCTAAGAGGGTGGTGTCTCTTCTTCCCCACGAATCTGTTGTCAAATGCCCTGGTTGTGATGTAAATAAGATGATGATCACCCATTATGATGTGCTAAGCCTGCTAAGAGAAATGGTGTTGAAATGCGAAGGACAAACTAGGCTTAAGGGTCCCAATGAATCCTTCTAGGGTTTCCCATCTATTCCCAGCTACAAAACGTGAACCTGTAAATAGTTGTTTTGTGGGTGTTGGATCACTTAATACGAAGGAGTCCGATGAACGCCGATAGTAGACCTGGATGGCCTACCCTAAAATATATTAGGGAAGATATATTTCATTGTAGAAACCCTTATTAGCTGAAGACACCATCTTCAACCCTAACTGTTGTTGCAGCACTTGTTATTGCTGCTCAAAAACCTCAAATTGACAATAATAATCATAGATGCATTCTTTGGTCCAATAACCCTTATTAAATTGATTAACATGTACTTTGATGGTTTTCATGCCACTCTTATGGTTTTCACGTCAATTTTGCACGCATGCAATTCTAATTTCATGTTGACTTTAAGCCTAAATAAATAAGGATTTTTTAATCATCCTGATGACTTTAATACTGAATGAGTGTCCCTTCTTGTTCTAAGTATCAAATGTCCTCAGTCAATTCCATTTTATGCAGTACAACTCGAACCTATGGGAATTAAGTAGGTTAGCGTGTGTTTTGGTGCTTAATTATAAGAGGGCATTACATTCCACAAGACCATCCTCAAGAGATGATACTTTTGTCCACAAATAAATGTCATACCTCATCAGCATCTCCAAGTGAACTTGGTATTTTCTGTATTGGCGCATCACTTCCATCTCATTCGTAGTGATAGTCTCATCATAACCCCCCATTTCTAGGGAGGATCCATAACATCAACCTACTCCCCCTTTCCAAGGAGGGTTCATATCATCATTGTTCCTCCTTGTGAGGAAATTTCATAACCTCATCATCACCGCTCCTCCCTACGAGGAAAGATCGTCATCATTGTTCCTCCTTGTGAAGAAATTCTTCAGTATCATCATCATTATTCCTCCTTGTGAGGAAATATCTATATCATCATCATTGTTCCTCCTTACGAGGAAATTATTCAGTATCATCATCATTTTTCCTCCTTGCAAGGAAATTCTTCGGTATCATCATCATTGTTCCTCATTGCAAGGAAAGTATTTTCGAACTACATCAAACTTGTCACGAAAGTATTCAAAATTTATTCGGGATAGAAGGTTTGGTCAATATATCAACAACTTGCTCATCGATACTCACATACTGGAGTTTTATAGATCCCTTATGTACCATATCCCTTATGTAAAAATATCATATTTCTATGTGCTTTGATTTATCATGGAACATAGGATTCTATGTCATCTTTATACAACACTAGTTGTCACATAGAATGATTCTGGTGTCCAGATCCAAGTCAAATAGACCTCACATCAATTTCTTAAGCCATATCTCTCCATAGTTAGCAAAACAAATTGCTATGTACTCTGCTTCAGCTGTGCTAAGAGAAACACTGGATTGTTTCTTACTAAATCATGATATCATGGTAGATCCCAGACAATAACATCCACCTGAGGTGTTATTTTTGTATGCGGAACTTCTTGCCCAATCTGAATTCATATATCCATACAATCTGTATTCATGATCTCTATCATAGTATAGTCCAAATTCTATCGTACCCTTTAGGTACCTCATCACATACTTTATAGCTATCAAGTGAACCTATCTATGTTTAACTAGATATTGACTAAGGGTGTTCACAATCAAGCATATATCTGGCCTGGTATTTGTTAGATACATCAACGACCCAATAATATGTCTGAATTGAGTCACATCTACTAACTTTGATGATTCATTAGATAACAAGTTTAGGTTGGTATCCATGGTGTGGTCATGGTTTTACAATCCAACATATCAAATATTTTTAATATTTCCACTGCATACTTTCCTTGGTTCAGAAATATTCCTTCTGGGTTTTGCCACACTTTTAGGATGAGAAAATAGTGCATCAATCCAAGATATTTCATCTCGAATTATTCAGCAATCTTCTTCTTGCAATCTATAATTTGTTTTTCATTTCCTGTTAGGAATAATTCATCCACATATAGCAATAGTATGATAGGTTCATCATACATAACCTTTAGGTAAAGGTTAGGATCGAATTTACTCTTGGTAAAGCCCAAGATTATCAAGAAGATATCTATTCTTCCATACCAAGCTCTAGGATCTTGCTTCAATCCATACAGAACATTCTTCAACTTACATACGTGAGTCCCTCTTTCTTTGACTTCAAATCCTTGTTGTTGTTCGATGCATTAGAGGAAATTTCAACTCAAAATGGGCCTTTTAAATTTTATTCAAATTCCATTTCATCATGTGTTAGCCAATGAAATTGCTTTAAATTTGAAATACTGTATAGGTCTTAAACACTTTTTTAATATAAATTTGGGGATAGGTATCATAAAAAAAACTACTTTTTTTGTTTGTATTTTTTACATATCTCCCTGTGTTTTTACTCAAATTTTGATCGGGAGAGATCGTTGGATGCAGAATTAAATTTCATGTCATCATTCTATTTTTCAAGTATTTATTGTTTTTGGGGTAGCAGGGTCCGTCAAAAGTATGCCGAGTGGGTACTCGTTGGATGTGGAATTTGATTCCACATCCAACAATCTCTCTCTATCGAAATTTGAGTAAAAACACAGGGAGATACGTCAAAAATACAAACAAAAAAGTAGTTTTTTTCTTTTCTTCCTCCAAAATTAATAAATATTATTTTATTATTTTAACTATTATTTTATTAGTTCATTTTAGGAGGCCCATTTTGAGTTGAAATTTCCTCTAATGTATACTTCTTCCTCAATCACCCCATTCGGGAAGGGTGTATTTACATCCATCTGGTGTAGGTTCCACTTCATTATGGATGCAAGTGCCATGATGGTTCTGATGGAAGTGTACCTTGCTACTGGATAAAATGTCTCCTCATGATCAATTCCCTCTTTCTGAGAGAATCCTCTAGCCACAAATCTTTCCTTGTATTTTTCAATACTTCCATCAGCAGCATGTTTTATCTTGTAGATCCACTTGGAAGATACCACACTCTTGTTTTATGGTTTGGGTACTATATCCCAAACATCATTCTTCATTATTGACTATTCTTCTTCCATCATTGCTTCTATCCATTCTTTCATTTGTACAAATTCCTCGTAACTGGAAGGTTTTTGATCTGCAATATTACACATCAAGGCCAAATAACTGGAGAATTTATTTGATCTCTTGCTTGTTCTTATGGAGCCTTCTGGATCTCCATACTTTCTACTTCTTTTATGATTTATCCTACCCAAGCAGGTTTACTATTTCTATATATGTCCATAGTAGGGATTTCCTAAGGATCCATCATATCATGATCTTCTGATGCTTCTATTTCAGGAGAGGGTGCAGCTTCTACGTTTCTGGAAGGTACATCCTCTTCATGTACTTCTTCATGCTGACACTTTATAGATTTATTGAGAGCTATTTCTTTGTCAAATGTTACATCCCTAATAATATATATGTGATGGAATCTTGAAATGTATATCCTAGAGGCTTTGGATTCTTCACAGTATCCAACAAATATTCCCCTCTTTCCAGAAGGGTCCAACTTGGCTCTCTTTTCTTTTGGAATGTGAACATATATTGGACAACCAAATATCTTGAGATGGATCACTTCAGGCTTCTTTCATTCATACATTTATTCTGGAGTCTTGAAATCAAGGGAAATATGGGATAATCTATTTTTCACATAGACATGTTCTTGATGCTTCGTCCCATAGATGCATAGGAAGATATTGATCATCTATCATTGTCTTTGTTGCTTTCATAATGGTTCTATTCTATCTTTCTATAACACCATTCTGTTGGGGATTGTAGGGAGTGGTTATTTCCCTCTTAATTCCATCCTCTTTTCAAAAGGCTTCAAACTCTTTTGAAGTATATTCTCCACCATTATCTATTCTAAGTGTCTTGATTCTTCTATCTGAATGGTTCTCTATCAAGTCTTTGAATTCCTTGAATTTCTCGAATGCTTCATTATTTTTTTTCAAGAAGTATATCCATGTCTTTCTTGAATATTCATCAATGTAATATTCATATCCACTTAAATATGTGGATGGAATTGGACCACATACATCATAATTAATTAATTCCAACATACCTTTAGTCTTTGTCTAACTCTTCGGAAATGGGTTCCTGATATTATTCCCTCTTGCACATCCTTCGCAAGTTCCTTCATGATCCATATTCAAATCTGGTAAACCAGTTACTACTTTTCAGACATAGGGTAATGCTTTGTAGTTTATGTGAGCAAGCCTTCTATGCCATATTTCACTTGAGCTAGTGATCTCATGGACAAAGGTTGTTTCTGAATGTAAGTTGATTTTATATAATCCTCCTTCTTCTTAACCAATGACAATTGCATCTTCAATTGATTTTCCTTTGGTCCACATGAGTACTTGTCCATCTATAAAAGCAACTCTATATCCTTTCTTATCTGATGATGAGATGGAAAGTAAGTTCTTCTTCAAACCTGGTACATATAGTAATTCCTTCATTTTCATGGGAGTTCTAGAGTCAAACTTGTAGCTTGCTTCACCAATACCTTTGATGTGATATTGATAGTCATCTCCTAATGATACTTTCTTAGGAGAGTTATTCTCCTCAAGTCCTGACAAATTTTTATTATGTCCTGCCCTATGATTTGAGGAAACACTATAAATAAGCCATGTATATTCTCCAAGTATTACAGACCCGGAGAGTCTAGATAATAGTACATATTCTTCTACATGTTCTTATTTTGCTTGTTTCTTTAGAGGTGTTTCTTCTTCTTCATAATCCTCATCTTCAACTAGATGTACATCATGTATTTTGTTATTCTTCTTCTTCAATCGACACTCTCTGGAAATATGTCCTATGTTATGACAGTTTTATCATTGATATTGGGAGTAGTCTTTTCTTCTTATTGTTTTCTCTTTTCTTTTGAAACCTCTTGGGAGGTTGATACTCCTTGTGACTATCCTTCTTGAATCTTGATTTTATTCTTCCTATTCTGGTATCGGTGGCTAGGGCTTGATCATATTCTTTGAGTAGAGATTCTTTGTTAGATACTATGGCTTCCTCTTTGATGCATTCTTCCCATACAATGCCAAACTTCATACTTTCTTTTATGGCACACATAGCTTATATGAATGAATCCCAAGGTCTAGTGAGACCATTGAGAGCAGTCATAACTAGTTCATCTTCATCAAGGGAGTCTCCAATGGATTTTAGTTTCTCCTTGAACTGGGAGACCCTTCTGAAGTATTCTTAAATGGATTCTCCTTTACTCATATTGGTTCTATTCAACTGAGCTCTCAAATTCATCCTATTTTTTTATGTTATTTCCTTCATACATTATGGAAAGGGAATCATACATTTTCTTCGGTGTATATTTGGATGACACTCGAGGGATCAAGTGATCCTTGATAGAATCATCAATGATCCTCATTTCCTTGATTAGGTCCTTTAGGTGCTTTTCCTTAACTTCATCTTCTTATGGTTCTGAAACTTCTTCTTTGATGTATTTCTCAAGATCATTCTCTCTCAAAATGAGACCAATCCTATACTTCCATGCTTGGAAGTATTCTATGCCTTCTAGCTTGTCCTCAAGCTTAGTGCTCGAGGCCATCTTTTCTAGGAGGTCACTAAAAAATTGAATTTCTCAAAATGAAATATTGACCTTACCAGTAGATGTGCTTGACTAAGGCGAGTTGGTTGGTCCACTTGGTTTCTGGACATTCCAAATATTCACCTTTCCAAAATTGCTAGCGAGATTTTAGTTTCTGCAGATTTTTGGTTCTAGTTTTCTGCAGTTTTCTGGTTCAAGGCCAAACTAGGGGGTGCATTTCCCAAATATCCACCCAATCAAAAACTTTTATCTAGGGCTCAATAAATGTGCTCTAGGGTAGTGCAATTTTCTATGCAATTAGATTTCCAAAATTCCAATTTCTACAGAAAACCTAATTTCTTGTCGGAGGGAGAGGAGAGAGAGTTTCACCTTGTGAAAGTTGTTCTATTCAGGATAGCTCTAATACCATGTTAATATTTCATATGATTATCTAGATATCATTGGTGTTTAATCAAATTTCACATCAATGGAATATTTCAAATCATAGAAAGAAACACAATCACAAGATAGAGACATATTTATCCTTGGTAACCCTCAAGGGGAAGAAAACCCAGCAAAAATTCCTCTATATAGATGTATAAGATAAAACCCCAAAATAGGTACTCCTACTCCTTGTTGATTTCTCTCTCTCTCTCTCTCTCTCTCTCTCTCTCTCTCTCTCTCTCTCTCTCTCTCTCTCCTATGCATTGTACACAAGTGAGAGTGAGTTCTAATGAGGAACACATCTCCTCTATTTATACTCTTTCTGTCACTTGAATTTTACACTAACAAGTCGACCCCAAGAAGAGCTATGGTATACCAGATGTAGAATAGAAGGATACCATAAAGATAATTGTTCGACACTCATGAACAATGTTGCAGCAGGAGCACTGAACCCAATAAAAAACCAATGAATACCTTGGTGTAGAATATGTAAAAATAGAGACCATCAGTTGGAAGAATGTTTGTATTTGTAGAATATTGTAAGTAAACCAGCTAGTTTGTACCATAAATTTGTAAATTTGTAGGAAACGATGAGAAATATTGCAAAGCATTCCAGTTGGTAATAGAGAGGACGATGGATACCTACTTGATGAATAATTATGAGAAGATTCAAGATGAATGAGCGCAAGATCAGTACTAGCTTGCTCAATACCCACCAACCCAATTTCAACAACTGCAATATCCTCAGCCGCAATATCAACAAAATCAGTATCTTCCGCAACAACACTACCCTCAACCTAGGGGGTGGAAATTTTCGAGACCGAGGAAAACAACAAAAAGGAGGAGGATGATTTGGTTGAGGAAGAGGCGAAATCATATGTTATAATTCTGGACAACCAGGACACTTTGCTCAATATTGTGGAAGTTCTGCAAATACATTTTCATATTGTAAAGAATTTGATCATATTGTCAAACGGTGTCCATAATTAATTGCGAAATGGCAGGATTGAACTATGGGAAATCCCAACCCTTTGTAGAATCCCAATATGAACCCCAATCAAAACATCCAAATTTATTTTTCCAAGCCAATGGAAGCAAACATTGTTGTCATCACAAGGGGAGGTGTTGCGAATGGAGCATACTAGGACGCACAACATGGATAACCGCAGGTTCAAAGAGTGGCACAAAATAAAGTACTGTTCAACGTCCAGAAAGAAAATAAGGTATTTTTCAACGTCTGACTGGAATATGTCAACACAAATCAAGTGTCGACATCTGGAAAAGTTAGATAGATTCTCGAAAGGTTTGATCAAATACTCAGAAGTAACCAACGAGAAAGGTTAGTAAGCTAAAATAATTTTTCAAAAGTTTATTATCACTAATCCATGATAAAGATGTTGTTGCATAATTGAAAACACTCATAGAAGAAACTCCAAAAGAGTTGAGCCCCGAATGAAGAGTTATCATGTTGAGAAAATATTAAAAACCAGTCGCGAGCTACAAATGACTGCACAGATAGGAGACTATGACATGGATTATATGATTTTAGATATGGGATCTGATGTCAATATCTTGGAAAAGAAGACATGGGAAAGCATGAATAAGCTGCGACTCGATTGATCTCCCATTAAACTAAGGTTAGAAAATCAATCAAAGAATCTACCCATTAATCGACTAACTCAAGTACATGTCAAGGTAGAAGGTATGAGAACATATGCAGACTTTGAAGTGATCGACATCGTCGATGATACAAACCCATATCCTAAACTTTTGGGGATCGACTGGGAAATATATAACCATACCGTCATAAATTTCATGCAAAGAGTCCCATCATTTGAAGATTCAAAGAAAGGGAGGTCATGCCAATTTCTCCACTGGAAGGACAAAGATATGTTCAACCAATGAAAAGTGAAGGACAAGGTGGTTACCTAGATCATATATATAATATTATGTCCTCACGATATGACTATATAAATCCAATAGCTAATGGAAAGATGAGTTGTAGGAGTGTTATCTCCTGTACATCTGATTCTGGTGATGCATTAGAAAATTGGAAAAATTGGATGCATGAAGTTTCCATGAGAAGATGAGCAAGAATTACAAGATCTGTGCGATGGGTAAGATCTAAGGCAAATGAGCCACCCAAATATGAAGGTTTTCCTAATCATCCATATTTTCTAGCTGAATTTGAAGAAAAAGTTACAGAACCATAATGATGGTCTGCCTTGGACTTTGTGCTAAAATGTACGCCCACTAGATGGTGGGGTACACATAAACAATCTATCTTTGAATGGCCACAATGTAGAATATCGTTGGATATCATATTTGGAGAATAGATCAGTTATATTGGTTGCAAGTATACAGGATTGACAAAAACTGTTGAACATATTGAGCATTACCGCATGACATGGCAGGAATATACACAACAAGAATGGGTTCATCACTTCATACATACATTGGACATGATACCAAGGAATTGGTATACATTTGTTGAATAGCGAAGAGAAAATTTTGAGTGGGAAGAGCTAGCCACTAGTTTCACACATACATTTGAGTTCGTATATGATTACCCAACAATTGATGTTGCACGGCAAGTAATGAAAGAGAATATTTTTTAGGAAATCCCTGTTGTAGCAGGGATTTCTCCTTGTTACAGGGGCAGGAATGGCTTCCTTCTGTCTATAGGATAGAAGGGTAGGTTCCTGCATGGATAAATGCTAAAAATAAAAATGGAATGTAAAGGACGGTAAGGAAAACAAAGCAAAGCAAAGAAGGAAGAGAAACAATGGTGAACCCCTCTGCAAACAAAGGTTAGGGTTCCGCTTCCAAAGACCTGCAAATAATGACTAAACTACAAAAAACCGAAATACCAGCAAAACAATGTTAAACATAAACCTGCAAATGAAAACATGGGTTAGAAAGCAAAGAAGACTAAGAAGCAAATGCAAGAAAGACAGGTTATACCTTCTCTTTGGGTGGAAATGGGCCACCATGCCCTAGCTTATGGAAGCACCTCTCTTGGATAGGGGAGCTATGGCTCAATGAAGATGGAGGAGAGGGAGTGTGGGTGGCTTGAGAGACAAAGGGTCTCAAGGAATCCATGGGTAGCATAACAGTATGCAAGGGAGAAGTGTTTTGAGAGTGACTCCCCACCCTCCTTTTATAGCTTTTTTGGGGTTTTAGGGTTTTAAGCCCTTGGTCCAGGCTTTAGACCCTTTTTTGGGATTTTATCTCCTTCCGCCCTAATTTTAGCTCCTTTTAGGGTTTTAGCCCCTTTTGGGGGGATTTAGCTCCTAGGAGAGTATTTTGGGCTCCTTTTTGGGGTTTTTAAGCCCTTTTCTTCATCCTTGGGCTATTTTTTAGGGTGTGGGGGTCTAATGGAGGGTCGTGAGATGGCGTCCTTGGGTGGTGTAGGTCATGGAGAGATAAGTGGGGGATTTTTGGGTTAATAGATTGCCACTTGATGTGTGATGGTAGGAGCTCAACGTATGTTCGATGGACATTATACGATTTGTTGTGTAGAGGTGGTGTTTCCAGGGCTGGGGCATGGTGGCTTTTGGTTTTTGTATTAATATGGTTCCCATCAATGGGTGAGATACAATAAATGTGTGACATGTATATGGATGAGGCGGCATCCCCATGCTCGTGACAATGTCAAAAGAATAATTTGATCTATGCTCTAAAATACAAGAGCCGATCATATACAACTTATGTTACAATAATGGTTGCCTCCATGTGAGGCTGAATACAATGTTGATCTGGTACATTGGACCCATGGAATTCTATATCTTCATGACTGACGGTCTACTGGATCTGGTACATAGCTATGTGGACTCACTGATTGAGAGTCAGAGTATTTGTGCTACAAGTATGTTGCATCAATCATAAAGGTATATCGAAGCACTACTGGGGCTTCTAAATACTGTCTCCAACGCAACCCGAAAATCACAACGGACATAACCTGTTTAGGTCCCTCGAGTAGAATCATCAATGTGCTAGACTTGGGTGACATCCAAGGTATTTGACCAAGTACTGTGCGGACCAAACCCTGTAC
>LPNX011110004.1:243162-272509 GCA_001517045.1 Pseudotsuga menziesii | reverse complement strand
ACTTGCACATGGTGGGACTCATGGACTAGGCAAATAAGACAAAATAAATGAAATAATGTCTAAGTGGGTAAATACTATGGGTTGATTATTCTAACAGTACGAATCTCAATGGTGCGATGATAGAGTTGGAGTCGAGCACATGAGAAACAACCATCCCAAGAGGCACTAAGGGCTCCTCTCAAGTGGTCCAAGGAACTCATCAATGATGTTAATGAAACCAAGATACAAGGACCTCTGGGTCTATCCTCTGGAATATGTGTGTTGGTGTTGACAGAGGGAGACCTACCCCTAGTCAAGGAAATGATGTTTCCTTGACCAGGAGCACGAGGGAGATAACCGAAAGGTGTGAAGCAATCTGTGGACTGACTCACTGAATTGGGGGGGAAAGGGGGAGGAACATAATTGAACAGGGGCAGGGAGAGTGGTGGTAGACTCAAACGTCCTTTGTTCATAGCATGACGGCAGGGCGGACCAGGCAACAAATGAAACTGACTTCATGGGAATGGGATCATAGCTGTAATACTGGGAATGTCACTACAGATGGAAAATACTTGGAGCAGGTGGACACTTTTGATATTGATGGGATCCAAGGAAGACACATTGCAGAGTACTCTGAACAAAGGCAACCCAATGTGGGAATGTTGCTGAACTATTTTCTGTGGGGCGGTGTCTAGGGACACCGTTATGGTATGATATCGTGGATTTTTGGCGATCCCGAGAAGGTAAATGGTCGATGGTGCTTTCAATTTTAGAGAGTCTAAAAGCACGAAAAAGACTCTAGTGGGGGATATTTTTCATTGGTAGTATCTTGTGCCTAAAAAAGGATGAAATTATATATAGGAGAGCTCGCCCATCCTATAGGGGATGAGAGAATTCTTTACCATTGGTAGTCCAATCAGACTGGAAAAGGTTAAACCTATACTGACTGGACGGTCATTCAGATACTTTTACGAGCATGAACGAAACCAAGTTTTCTCGGCAATATTTTCTTGATGAGAAGGCTGGAAAAGAGCTTAACAACAACCCGTGGTGAGCTTTTTCATAAAGTGCAGCCCCTCTCCCCGAGAAAGCATAAAAGTATACAGAGGGGAACGGTCTTGGCTTGAGTGTGCCAAGGATGTCCTTTTCAATTAATGGTCTACATGGTCCGCAAAAGGAGGTAAACGAGACGATGTAGACGCCATTTCCTATACTTTCATGAGAGGGAAAGGAAGCACCTGTGCTCGGAAATCTTTTCATTGTTTTTAAGAGTTAGAAAAGAGCTTAAATGAAACTCCAGTGTGGTCAATCGATTGCGGTGGCACAGGCGGTGCCCCATGTTAGGACAGAGGACAGAGGTCCAAAGGTCATCTACGTAGTATGGACAGAACAGAAGGCTCTCAAACATACCAATACATGCACAGGACAGATCGCGACAGAGGCTCGTGGGTCGGTGCGGCAGAGGCATGCAAACCGAGGTGGATCTCAAACAGAGGTTAGGAGAGCGTGTCTGTGTGTTGTGGTGGACGTACTTGACTACATGCGATGTGAGTACAAGTCTGGGGGAACTTATATGCCAAATACATTCAGCAATAAAGTAATTGTTTTGTGGACAATGGTCTAGAAATCTGTGTAAGGTGCGATGGATGGAAAAGACAACTATGTTTTAAAATACAAAATAAAAGTAAAAATGACATTCCTTAATGGGTGGTGCCCTGAAAATGCGCATGAGTAGCGGTCAAGAGGTGTGATACAAGTACAGGTATGTAGACACTCACATCGTCATGTCATGGCTCATAAATCGACGTGACTGGTGGGAAATGGTCCCAAAATTGATTTATTAAACATGAGACAACGGTCTCATCAGGAGATGGAAATTTGAGACCGCAGGTGTGAGAGGTGTCTCGAACTGATTCTGGGTGACTTTGGACTAGCAGCTAATGGTGCTACCCCAAGAAAAATAAAATGAAGCGACTCATTGGTGATGTTAAGCGTAAAATTTCTTGAGGTAGAGCCCATTGCGGGGGTTCTCCAAGAGTTGTCCATCAGAGTCAATGAGGGTGTATGCCCCTTTTCCGAGGCAACGACGGATGACGTATGGGCCATAACACATTGACTCAAACTTGCCTTTGCCCAATTTATCATTGGGTTGGCCATATAATAGAACCATATTGCCTTTGCTGAAGGTGCGAGGGTGGACATGGGAGTCATAGTGGATCTTTGATCATGTTTTTGCCGCTTTGATGGCTAGGAGGGCAGCTCGATGATCTTCTATGGTTTGCTCTAGTTAGAGGAGCCATTCTTCTAAAGGTGAAGTATCAGGGAGGACTTCTACCACTAGTCGGAGGGATGGGATTTGGCACTCTATAGGGAGTACTGATTCAACGCCATGTACTAGGTGCAAAGGAGTAAAACTGGTTGTGGTTTTTGTGGATGTGCGATAAGCCCATAGGGAAGAGAATAGCATGTGATGCCAGTTGGTTTTATGATTTCCTACCATCCTTTGGAGCATTGTTTTGATGATTTTGTTGACTGCTTCAACTTGGCCATTGCCCTAGGGGTAGTAGGATGATGAGTACTGGTGTTTGAATTTCAACATGGTTGACAATTCAGCCCATACGGCATCTTGAAAGTGTGCTTCATGTTCTGAGACTAATTGCGTAGGAACACAAAATCGTGAAATAACATGGTTAAAAAAGAAGCGTGCTGTGGTTTCATATTTACAATCAAATGTGGGCATGGCCTCAGCCCACTTAGTGAAGTAATCAACTGCCATAATGATGTATTTATGACCATTAGTCGAGACAGGGTTCATTGTCATAAAGTCAATTTCCCATTTGCAAAAGGGGTCGACTGTGACTATGGGGTGTAATGGTGTAGGGGGGGTTATTTCCTTTGGGGAGAAGAGCTAACAGTTGTGGAAATGCTTGACTGCCTCTATTCAATCAGTGAAAATGGAGGGCCAGAAATATTCGGCGCGTAGAATCTTCTGGGCAGTTGCCAAGCCTGAAAGGTGGCCACCGCATGCTAGACTATGATAGTCATTAAGGATGGTTCTGGCCTCATCATGGGTGAGGCAATGACATAGGATGGTATCAACTCCTCGACGACACAGAACATCTCCAATCAGCAAGTGGCAAATGGCTTGATGTCGGATGCGTCGCCTATCCTCACAGTTTAAGTGCGTTGTGAACTTTTGTGTTCATAAATAAAGAAGGATGTCCCCATACCATGGGTTGTCTGTGGATATGATGAATAGGAAATCAGCAGGGAGATCATCCTTGGGGGGGAATGACATGATTAGTGGGGGTAGATCGGTCATGAGGGTGGCCAGCGCGAGTGCCTTTCTGCTTTTCGAGGATATGAATTCTAAGTCAAATTCTTGGAGGACGACTACCCACTTGGCTGCTCGACCTTGTAGAAGGCGGCGACTTAAGAGGTATCGCATTGGGTTTGAATCCACCACTACACGTGTATGGTTCGCAATGATGTAGTGGCGCAACTTCTAGGTCGAGAAGACGACGAAAAGGACCAATTTCTCCTCGGGTGAATATCGCAGTGGGGGTCCTGTTAGCTTCTAACTGATGTAGTAAATCACATGCTCATGGAAAGCATCACCTTCTTGGACAAGACTCCAGCAATGGCGTTGTCCGAGGCCAACACATAGAGAATGAAGACCCAGGCGAAATATGGTGCTTAAAGTAATGGTGCAGAAGCCCGGGCTTGTTTGAGTGCATCAAACGATTCTTGTGCTTGCTGATCCCAAACAAAGAGGATTTTTGTGTGGAGTAAGCGAATGAATCCGTAAGCTTTTGTTGCGTACTCTGGTACAAAGCAGCGAAGGAAGTTGGCCTTGCCTTGGAGGCTTTGTAGTTGGTGCTGATTTTTTGGGGAAGGAAGATCAAGGATAGCTTGAACCTTGAGGGGATATACCATTATCCCTTTGTGAGATACGATGAATCTGAGTAGACGACCTGCTGGGAAACAAAAAATACACTTGAGAGGATTGATGCAAATTTTGTACTTGCGAAAACGTAAAAATACTTGTCGCAAGTCGACTATATGTTGTTCTTGTTTCGATGATTGAGCGGTAAGGTCGTCCAGGTAGACCAAGATGATGTGAATTAAGTCATGGAAACAATATGTTATGGTGCGCTGGAAGGTGGCTCCGGCATTTTTTAGGCCAAAGGGCATGACTCGGTAAGCAAATGTACCCCATGGAGTTGTGAATGTCATCTTATAACAGTCTTCTTTCCGGATTTGGATTTGTTTATATCTGGAAAAACTGTCCATGAAGGAAAATACTTCATGCCCGGTGCATGCATCAATGATATGATCAATGAAGGGTGTGGGGAAGTTGTCTTTGGGACATGCCCCATTGAGGTCACGGAAGTCTATGCAAACACGAATGGTACTCTATTTTTTATTCACACGAACAAGATTAGAAACCCAAGTGGTGTATGCAATGGGTTAGATGAATTCTGTTGTGCGCAACTTCTCTATCTCGGCTTTAACCACAGCCACTTTGGATGGATGGATGGGCCATTGCTTTTGGCGTACGGGAGCCACATCTGGCCATGTGTTGATGTGGTGTTCCATGATGGATGGATCTAAGCCGGGCATTTCAGTGTACGACCAGGAGAAGATGTTGTGAAATTCTGGGGAAGAGAGCTTTGTAGGCATCAACCATTTTCAGGGAGCAGGATGCCCCCAGCATGATTTCTTCAACAATCTCAGAATTGGTTAATATGTCGATTTTAATGGTTGGTGAAATGTTTGCCATATTCCCTTATTCGAAGGCATATGGTGCTGGGATGGGATTCTTGAACTGGTCGACCTTCCCATGGATGAAATCTTTGGTCTCCATGGAAAACTGGTCAGACTACGACACAATTTCTTCAGGGAGGAAGAACAAGCGATGGTGCATGTCATCCCAAGTGTGGCGCACTACTGAAGAAGGAAATTTTGGGACTAGACAGAAGACAGAAGACCACTGCTGTTTTGGGAGATCTCTTACTATTTTGGTGTTGATTCTATCTCTAAGGAAATTGCGAGGTTTTCTCCTTTATGGTTTCCCCGAGGAAAACTCTTTGTGTCTCTTGTCTCTTGTGATGTGCTTATGTTTTATTACTATGCTTGTTATTCTCTTAGTGAAAATATCCTAAGATCATAATGCTAGCTTAATGTGATGAAAAACTAACATGGTATCAGAGCTAACCTGAGAAGAAGACATTGTGCAGCTACAGGAACTAGGGATTCCTAGTTTATGGATCTTGCTCCATAGATTTTCAGCAAAAGTAAGGTGGAACAACTCTCCTCCTTAGGGCGCATCTTTCTGTCGAAGCGAAATTTGATTCCGAGCATTTTCAGTCTTCGATGCGGAAATTAGGGCTTTCTACAGAAGATGAATTTTTGAGTGAGACTAGCATAGGATTTTTCTCCTCATCAAAACCGAAGTTTAGAGACCTGGATCAAGAAATTTGGGTAGGTGAAACTCCAGGAAAGTCAAACCCTAGTTTGACCCTGAGCTAGGAGAAACCCTAAATACTAAAACTGTTAACTTTTGGTACAGTCGCTATATTCTGAGATTGGTGAAGTATCAGAAGCTACAAATTGCAGGGGACGAAGATACAATCCTGATGAAGCCTGTATCCAAAAATAAGACTCAGATTTACTGTAATCTAGGAGATATGATCTCTCCAAGTTAGGGTTCCAGCCTCTTCCAGAATTCATCCCTGAACAGACCATCTGGGGAGATCTACAATATCTTGAGATACAGAGGTCCAAATGGAATTCCTGAAGATTTTCTAGAAAGGGCATGAACTTTAATTTCAGTGGTCCGAATATCATACTCAGAAGATGAACCAGTGACACGTGGCATGCCGTACAACTTCGCTATTCTGAACAGTCCTGTAACATGTCACCTTGGGATAAGTATCATAAATCCCAAATGGTGAAACCAATTCTGATGAAACATGTGGTGTTGGATCAGGGACATGCGAGGTTACCTCAGTGAGAAATTTCACACATAGAGGATCAGTAATTTCGTATATATCACAGAAACAGTAACAGGAATTTCTGCAAAAGAAATTACAAAAGAAATTAGAAAATTAGGGCTTCCTATTCCGAGAGCTTCCCTCCACTTTTTTCAGAAAAGGAGTACATTGGACAGCTCCATTTGAAGATATCTATATGTTTGTCCAATTAGATCTAAAAGATTCCAAGTTTTGAAAATTAGGGCTTCTGCGACAAACCCTAGATCAGCCAGCTCCGGAACCAAGACGGACACCTCAAATCAGTAAGATCTAATCCTTTGCTATTTCCATTTGAGGTTCTTATTTCAAAGTGATCTATCACAACAGCTTGATGATAAGCTTGGTGAAGTTGACAACTTCCAAGCATAGAAGTATTTGATCTCTCTGAATAAAATGGATTGGACACCTACATGAGTATAGAGGTTCCAGTTTCAGAGGGAGACGAGGCCAAAGAAGACATCATGCTCATGCTGCAGAGGATGATGAACCATCCAGAAAGAGATCCAGATATGAAAGTGAATATTCTTCAAGCAAGGATGAATATGTTCTGATATCAGCTCTCACAGGTAACATTACTCATGGAAGTGATGATTGGCTTATAGATAGTGGAGCTTCCAAACATATGATGGGATTCAAGGAGTCCTTTGTAAGACTGTCAAAACATGAATCACCTCACAAGGTGAAACTAGGAGATGACTACCAATATCCAATAAAAGGTAGTGGGGAATCTTCATACAAGCTAGACTCTGGTAAGTCTCTAACAATGAAAGTGGTATTGTTTGTTCCAGGACTCAAGAAGAACCTTCTATCCATTTCATTATTGATGCAAAAGGAATGCGGGTTGCATTCATAGATGGTCAAGTCATCATGTGGCCAAAAGGAAAGACTATCGATGATACAGTAGTGATTGGAGAACAAGAAGGAGGCTTGTAAAAATTGAAGGGCCATCCAGAACAAGCCTTGATCCATGACATAGTAGAGCCAAATGATATTTGGCATAAAAGGCTTGCACATGTGCATTACAAAGCACTACCTATTGCAAGCAAAGCTGTTGAAGGTCTTCCAGAATTTCAAGCTATTTGAAGGGAAGAACAAAATCAGAATATGACTTAAAGAAACCAGTTGAAGAATGTGAAGATCCAGAATGTAGAGACCATGTAGTCATAAGAGTCTTTCAAATCAAGAACAACTTGAAGCAGAAATGAAGAATGCAGAAGTGGTGATGGCCACTTTGAATGGCCTCCCAGGATCGTGGAATTCATTTATTCAAGGAATGTGTTCCAGAAGGAAGTGATTACTTTCAGCAGACTTTGGAAAGAAGAAGAAGCTTGAATCATAAGAAGAGAAGAGAATATGGGAGCAATTGAAGATCAAGATCTCGCCATCCAAAGAAGATCCCTCAAGCAATGAGGAATATGAAGAACTCAACTCTTGAAGAACTTCTTATCGTCCATATCATTTGGATAAGAAACGATGCTACCATGAATCAAGAAGACGATGAAGTTGAAGGATCAAGAAGCAGTCTACCTATGAAACAAATAAAGATACGTATTTAATTGTTGTTTAGTGATATTGTTTTGTTATGCATTTGTTTATATTCAGTTGATGTATTATGCATGATAGGATGTTTGCATTAACGACAGTATACTACTAATATGCATGTGATGGGTAAGTAGCTCATGGTGCTATACAACTCTCCATTGCTACTTATCTAGAATGAAATCTCTTTGTTGACATATTGGATTAGTGCACAATCTCAATGTTGTCCTGGTAGAGATGGAAGGAATCTAGAAAGTTTCAGTGAGATATGGATGAATGTTGTATTGGCTAAAGTAGTTGCATGATCATATATTTATGCATAAGTATTTTCCAGTATGAATATTCTTTATGAAATGTTCTAACCATACAAATGCATTTGACTTGTAGGAAAGATCGCATACATAATCACCTACAAGCAAAGAAGAATGAAGACTTGTTCTGAAGAACAAGTGAGGACATTTCAAGACAAAGAATAATATGATGAATACAGTGACATCATTGATGCAGAACCTTCCAGACAAGAAGAAGTAACTAAGAAGAAATGGAAGACCAGTTCAAGAAGAATGATGTCAGGGCGTAGTATCGAGACCTGAAGAGAAGTTCATAGTTCCATCATGCAGTAGATGGAAACATCGTGGGATACAAAGCAAGATTCGTAGCATGAGGCTTCTCACGAAGAGAAGGCATAGTCTATGAAGAAACATTTACAACTAATAGAAGTGAAGTCACATGACATGCATAATCATGTGTGAAAATGAAAGAAGGCCTTGTACGAGTTCAGAAGACACCCATGGGATAAAACATACATGATGAGCTTGATGAATATCTTAACCTTTGCTACAAGGTTGATAGAGGATGACAAGCTCACAGATGGGTGCAAGATGAACTTTTTGAAGAAGTTCAAGATAGAGGATCTTAGTATCCAGTGATCCTAGATGGATACTACTTGTCACTCCAGTACAGAATGTTTCAGTGCATAGAGTACGGAAGACAGAGGGAGTATGATGCTCCGCTTCAGAGGGAGTGATTGCAGAAGATCCTGAGGTTCGACATGGTACAACAGGATGGGCAGATTACTGATGATTCTAGGCTTTACTGAGAGTAAAGTAGATTCCAACCTTTGATCCAAGGTTGAAGGTGGAAGACCAGTGATGCTCCTGTTATGTGTCGATGCACTATTGTTCTAGGTATGGAGGTGTGGCAGAGTACAGATGGGATCTTCCTTGGACAAGGGAAGTATGTAGTAGAGATCCTAAAGAGGTTTGGGATGATGGACTGCAAGGCGATGGCCACACCTATGGCATCAAAGCTGAAGCTATTGAGTGATGCTTCGTCAGAGTCAGTTGATGCTACGATGTATCGTCAGATGATTGGGTCATTGATGTACCTGACGAACACGAGACCAGATATCTGCTTTGCTGTGAACACCTTGAGCCAGTACCTGACAGATCCGAGAAGTGTTCACTTGACTGCTGCAAAGCATATTCTGAGGTACCTGAAGGGTACAATTGATTATGGGCTCAAGTACGATGCGAATCAGAAGATTAACCTGGAGGGTTAGGTTGATTCAGATTGGGAAAACAGTGCCATTGATAGGAAGAGTACTTCGGGATGTTGCTTCAGTATGGGATTAGGTGTGATCTCTTGGTTTAGCAGGAAGCAATCCTGTGTGGCACTGAGTATGGCTGAAGCAAAGTATGTCGCAGCTTGTTTAGCTAGTTGTGAGGCAGTATGGCTGCGGAAGCTACTATCTGATATATTTGATCTCCAGTTAGATGCTACTTGTATACATTGTGACAACCAGAGTTGTGTGAAGTTGTCATAGAATCCAGTGTTTCATGACAAGTCGAAGCATATCGAGATCAAGTATCACTATATCAGGGATATGGTGCAGAAAGGAGCAGTGAAGCTCCTGTATGTTGCGACGGAGGAACAGATAGCTGATGTATTGATGAAGCCATTGGCTAGGCTGAAGTCCGAGTACTTCAGAGAGAGACTTGGTGTTCTCTAGATCGAGGCTTCCTCCCAGAGAAAGTGATGAGACCCATAGCCATTCTGACATGGTGAGAGGATTGCTTCCTACCATGGTCAGATGTAAGGGCTGAGCCATTCTGTCATGGTGAGAGGATTGGTTCCTTCCATGTCAGATATGAGTGCTGAGATCCATAGCCATTCTGACGAGTAGGTCAGATAAAAGGGCTGAGCCATTCTGTCATGGTGGTAGGGTTGCTCCCTTCCATGTCAGATATGAGTGTTGGCCATTCTGTCAAGTAGGACAGATGTAAGAGCAATTGCCATTCTAGGAATGGAGGCACCTGGTCAGTTACCAGGAACACTCACTGTAAGAACTGAGTAGCCATTCTGATGTGATAGAGGGATGTGTTCCCACTTGATTAGATGTAAGGGCTGAACCATTCTATTCATGGCTAAAAGATTAATTTCCTTCCATGTCAGATGTGAGTGTTGGCCATTCCGATGAGCAGGTCGGATGTAAGGGCAACTGCCATTCTCTAGGAGAATGGAGGCGCCTGGTCAGTTACCAGGTAGCTCAGTTGAGGAGGACTAGGGGCCATTCTAATATGATTGCTGGGATGTGTTCCCCTCTTGATCAGATATGAGTGCATGCCCTTCCATCATTGTGATCAGGATGTGTTCCCGCCTGGATGGATGTAAGTGCTGAGCCTTGTCACAGATGATAGTAGGTGTGTCCTATCATGCTGGTGACTGTAAGTGCTGTGCCATTTCACAGATGATAGTAGGTGTGTCCTATCATGCTGGTGACTGTAAGTGCAGTGCCATCTCACAGATGGTAGTAGGTGTGTCCTACCATGCTGGTGATTGTAAGTGCAGAGCCTTTTCACAGATGGTAGTAGGTGTGTCCTACCATGCTGGTGATTGTAAGTGCTGAGCCTTTCCACAGATGGTAGTAGGTGTGTCCTACCATGCTGGTGGATGTGAGTGCTGTGCCTTTCCACAGATGATAATAGGTGTGTCCTATCATGCTGGTGGTTGTAAGTGATGAGCCATTTCACAGATGATAGTAGGTGTGTCCTATCATGCTGGTGAATGTGAGTGCTGGGCCTTTCTGATGGGATTATAGTTTACTACATGATCAGATGTGAGTGTTGGGTGTGCCTTTCTGACGAGCAGGTCAGATGTAAGTGCTGGGCGAAGACCTACATGAGGGTAGGCCTACAACCAGCATGAAAAAGGGTTGGCTCTGTAGAACTTCCTATGACGAGAAGAATCATGAGATAGCACCAGTGTTGATCCAAATCGAGTGACGATCCAGATCCAGTAATGATGATCCAGCAGTGATGATCCAGATCCATTCCAGTGATGTTGATCCAGATCGAGAGATGATCCAGATCCAGTGATGATGTTTTATGTTGATCCAAATCGAGAGATGATCCAGATCCAGTGATGATGTTTTATGTTGATCCAGATCGAGAGATGATCCAGATCCAGTGATGATGTTTTATGTTGATCCAGATCGAGAGATGATCCAGATCCAGTGATGATGTTTATGTTGATCCAGATCGAGAGATGATCCAGATCCAGTGATGATGTTCTATGTTGATCCAGATCGAGAGATGATCCAGATCCAACAAAGATGACTTGAAGACGAAGATGACTTGCAGACGAGATGATCCAGTTGATACAGAGAAGAAGACTAGTGCTGAAAATTGTGTCGAAATAATACCTTCCTAGTTAAGAGGGAGTGTTGATGTATATGTAACTTCGGAATGTATTCTTCTATGTATCTTATGTATTGTAACTCGATGTTTATTCCGGGATGTTTCTATTACATATTTGAGTCATGTGATCATGCCCCGATGTTCCAATCGAGAAGATTAATAATGTAAACAAGTCATGTCAAGTCATTAGGTAAGTCCCCACAATTTTGGGGAACTTGAGTTATTATACACTAATTAAGGTGTAGGCTCGAGTAGTAATTATTAGGTTGAGCCTACGTGTGAAAAGGCAATTCAAGTGAATGGATGAATATAAATAGAGAGTGAGAGTCTCTCTATTTGTCACTTGTGAAATACATCACTTGCTCTCCCAAGTGTGGCGCACTACTGAAGAAGGAAATTTTGGGACTAGACAGAAGACAGAAGACCACTGGTGTTTTGGGAGATCTCTTACTGTTTTGGTGCTGATTCTATCTCTAAGGAAGTTGCGGGGTTTTCTCCTTTATGGTTTCCCTGAGGAAAACTCTTTGTGTCTCTTGTCTCTTGTGATGTGCTTATGTTTTATTGCTATGCTTGTTATTCTCTCAGTGAAAAGATCCTAAGATCATAATGCTAGCTTAATGTGATGAAAAACTAACAGGTCAGAGCTTCAAGTATCTCCTCATTGTTGCTAAAGCAACAAAGAGACAGGTGTGATGGATCGTCATTGGAGGTGGAGATAAGCGGGTCAGTTGAACTAGACATCATGTAGATGGACATGGTGTCTGAAGAAGGCGGTGGGGGGTGTACTTCTTCGATCAAGGTGATCTCAGACTCAAGGGAATGTTGATGGAGATTAGCTAGAGCCATTTAAAATTTGGGCAGGTCCTGGCAATGGTGAGAGTAATGGCCATACAAGCTGCAAAGGGCGCAAGCATGGTTTGTTCTCAATGCCTTGTTCTTGACTATTGGTGCGGTTGGGAGTTCAACCATGGGGATGTTTTTGTTTGTATCCATGGCATCTAAATGCACACAGATCATTGGGATTTCATGGAAATTTTGAGTTGGATGGCCCTGTTGTTTGCAGACGGCGCAAGGTGGAACTTGTCATGGCTCTGCGGTGGCTTTGGCATTCTTGCCACTGGCCCTTTTCGGGTGGGGCAGTGTGGGTGTGGGTGCAGCAGTTGGATTTTGCAGACCAGGTGGAGGGTGAGACTCAACCACGATGGGTTGCACCAAGTTTAAAACAACCTAGGGCATTGTTGGTTGAGTCGGTGGATCAAGATACCACACCGGAATTCCCAACGAAAAGTTGCGTAGGCTTAAGGTGGCCATGACCAGCTTGCTCATGACACCAGGTGGGGGGAAGATGAAGGGAATCGTATGGACTGGAGATGAGCCCAGATAACTCCTAGTTGGTTGCATGTGGGGATGCGGTTGTGGTTGTAACTGCACATAATGTTGCTGCTATGAGTGATGTTGCGGCTGCTGTTGGTGTTGCGACTGCGGACGATGTTGTTGTTATGGTTGGGGCTGTGGCTGCGGTTGTTGTTTGGGTGCAGCGATGCTGGATGAGACCATGCACAAATCTGTAGTTTCATTTTGTGTCAGTGGTGGTGACACTAACAGGAAAGGATCCATCATGGTGGTATCGAAAAACAACACAGGGCTGACATTCAACAATGGAGAGGTTGGTGTGTTTTCAACCATAGTGTTGATTGCAGGGATGACATTAGCATGTGTGGTCACCCCTTGTGGCTCAATGGCGGTGATGGTAGGGATAAAATTGGTGGGTGTTGTTAACCCTTGCGGATCATGATAAGTGAGTTGATCAACCATCACAATATTCCCTTCATGGGGGAACATCATGAGACGGAAGACAGTTGACATGACAGCTCACATGGCATACATATAACTTCTCCCGAGGAGAAGGTTATAGTCCAGTTGGGCATTGACAACCTCTATGTCAAATAGCACTATATTCCTGGCTAATGTGATGGGGACATGGGGGAGGATTCCTTGGGCTTTGGTAGGATGGCCATCATAAGCCCGCAGAGTTGAGGAGGATGGTTACAGGATTGGTGATCCAAGTTTCTGCCAAACCAAGGTAGACATAATGCACGTGGATGCCCCCTCATCCACTATGCACCGGTGCACAACTAGGTTCCGGATAGACACTGAGATTTGGAAGGCGATAGTGGACGGCATGCGTGGTTCTCCATTCTTTGTATCAAATGTGATCAAATTGGAGTCAGGGGGGTCTACTGCCCCAAGGGCGGCTAGTAAGGCTTTCCGCTGCATTGGGCATGTTTTAAGTACCTCAAGAGCGGACATGGCAATTGGTGTTTGGGCCAAATCATCCACAATGCAATAGCTTACTGCAGCTCTACCTGTGGCGTTATTGGAAATCCTACATATGGGGGGGCACAGGAATGGGGGTAACTGAAGAGGTAGGTTGACTATTTTGGATGTTGATGTCGCTGATGTGTCATTAGGTTCGGTGGTGGTACTGTACTGATTTCGTCGGGTTCGCAATTTGACTTCTTTAGTTGTCATGGCTAGCAGGTGGTGAACACTTGTTTCGACCGTGGGAGGTGCCCCCGGAGTGTTGGGATTGGGTTGGGGAGGAGGTGAGGTTGCCACCAAACCTTGGACCGGTAGTGGGTTTTGAAGCACCATAGGAGGAGGTCCTTGTGGTCTTGGGTTGGGTTGGGCTTGATTTGCAGCGTTGGCAGCCTGTTGCACCTCGTTTTGAATGGCCTACTTAGCTCGACCCATGAGGGGACACTTGAATGTGTAGTTCCCATAAACATCACAGAGTGTGCATGATTGGTTTGTGCGCAACAAGGCGTTGCGTCTTGGTGCATTCTGTTGTGGGGGGTTTTGAGCTGGCCAGTTTGTCGTGGCATTGTTGGGAGGGTTCGGTTGTTTACCACCTCCCTGTGGTTGGTTATTTCCTTGGCTGCGGGGCCGGTTATTTCTAGCTTGCCCTTGTTGATTGTTGGGGGCAGGCTGGTTGGGACGGTTTTGTTGTGCGAACAATTGTCCCAACAGAGTGGAGCGGGGGTGGGGGATTGAACCGGTTGAACTGGTGGTGCATAATAGATTTGTGGGGGTGGCGATGCCACAAATGTGGGAATTTTCCCGTCATACTACTGTGCTATCCAAGCCATGGCTTGAGTCTGCTGTGGTGGCGCAGGTTGTGCATAGGAATTTGTTGCTCCGGACTGGGACATCATTCTTGTGTAGTTCGAAGCTTGGTTTTGGTAAGAAACATTAGCAGTGTTGCTTGGTTGTGATGGAACTACATGTGGGGTCAGTTGGTGTTGTGGCTGTTGGGAGACCGATCCTATGATGCCATCTGTAGCATGGGATGCCCCTGGTACATCGCAGTAGGAGGTACTTGGGCGGAGAGCATCTGGAATGACGGTGTACAGATATCCAAACTGAGCGTAGATCAGGTCAAACTATTGAGCTTTCAGTATGGCCTCTTCTTCAAATTGAGAGCGTTTGGATGCGACAACCTTTTCTATGGGTGTGAGCAAGGTATTAAGGAACCAATCCAAGAATATCATGTCATCAAGTTGGATTTTTCATAGGCTACGGTGTTGCCGCCACTCATGGATATGGTCAGTTATATGAGTGGCAGTGTTTTGATGGCAGGATAATAGGATCTCCACCCCCTCGTCATATGTGACAGGGAGTTGGAAATACTGTAGGAACATGAATGCTAGGGAGTTGAAGTCTGGGTAGTTGGCCTGCAATAGCTGAATGTACCATTTGGCTGCAACACATGTGAGGGTGTGTTGGAATAGCCTCAGTATGATGGAATCATCTATGATGTTATTTTACGAGCACCATAGATGGAATGTCATTATGTGGTTTTGGGGACATTCCCCTGCTTTGCCTTCAAACTTGGGGATGTCTGATGGCAGCTTAGTTGGCATGGGTGGCCAGAAAGCTTGGTGGCAGATGGGGTCATTTGTTAACTGAGCCAAATCAGGCAGGTTAAGATGATCCATGAATGGCATATTTGACCCCAGGTTGATGTGGGATAGAGTTGCACTGGTGGTGGTATTTGCAGGTGCATAATGCATCTACACAGTTGGGGGCACTTGCGATGGCACCATTGTGGATGGGCCAATTCCCCCAAGTGTTGTGGGGGGAACAGTATGGGTGGAAGGGATATTTCCCCCATGTATGATAGTAGGGGTAATGTAAGTGGATGGTCCACTGTCCCCCTATGTGGCAAGAGGGGTAGTGTGTGTGGAAGGGCCACTGCCCCTGTGTGTTGCAAGTGGGCCTTCTTGGTTGGTCACTATAGGTGGTGGTAGCTGACTAATGATATTCTGCATGACTATGCTTGGGCCACCTGTAGGGTTATTGGTGATAGGTTGTGGTGTGGACATGGGTCCACTTGCTAAGGTTAGGCCAGAAAATGGATCCGGGTTGGCACCAGCCATGGGGCTTGATGGTGCAGTATAGAGGTCTGGTTCAGACTAATATGGGTCTAAATCAGAATCAGAGGCTATGTGGCCTTCTGACGATGTGGGAGATCACTGAGAACGGTTTCGATGGTGTCGATTGAGTGTTCCAAATTCTGGTGGTTCGCCTCTTAGGCGTGAAGAAGAGCATGAGGAAGAGCGTGAGGGATCAATTGTGTTAGTTTTTTATCAAACTGATGGGAATTATGTTTGGACCTTGATTTCAGTGGCTTCCTATTGGATGTAGGTGGTCACTCAGCCACCAATACTGTCAGAAGATAGCGCTTGGAGTTTTCCTCACAGGTGTTTCTACTCAATCGGAAGGGGTCGTTTCTCGTTTCACTTGGCAATTCCTCTCAGCGGCCATCTACTTTGGGGTTCCTATGGTACTCCTCACAATGAGTTTCTGGGCAGAGCCCAAGTACTTCCCACAGTTGAAGCAGTCAGGGACTTATGTCTTCAAAGACTGCATATTTGTTTGTACTTAGTGTAAATTGGTAAAATTTAAGGCTCTCTCAGCGTCATGAACTGCGTTGGGTTAATTACTTGGTATGGTGTATTTATTTGTTTGTTTTTCTGGTATTTGGTAGCTGAAAATGGTTTATGAATTCATCATATTATGGTTTTGTATGCAAGCATTGGATAATTAGATATTGTGAACAAATATATTTTTTAACCCTGAATGTTGATGACCTAACTAGATGACTACCTCACATTGATATTCCTCTTCAACCAAGAGAAGGTCTTGGACTCTCAACAAAATGGGACTAAGCCCATCAGTAGATCCTCAATTCACCTCCCAGATGCAAGGTTGGTCAATAGGGAGTACACTTAGCACCGTGAGAATCCCTCCTTCTCTACCCCCTCTACCTTCTAGGTCATCTGGTTTTAATGGTTTGGAACAATATTAGTGGAGTGCCTAGATCTATATGAGCTTGCCCTTCGTCATATCCCAGAATACCCCGGAGGTTGATGATTGGGTAGAGGATTCAGGGTGAGAAAGACATTTATTTTTAGGTTGATTTTAGTTAAGCTACATTCATTTGATTAAGTCATTAAAATTTACTTGGAATTTACACATTGTTTGTAAAAGAAATTGCAAGAAATTAAAACAAGAACTGAAATTGACTTGCAGTGCTAGACAGAGGTGGCTGAGCCGCACTGATAGTCCTTATGAAACTAAAATTTAACTCCTATTAAACTGAAATTGAAGCTCTGTTTGACAGACCACACATTTCTGATCAAATCTAGTGAGGGGGGCGCAAGATTTTTTCAGAAACAGGCGAGGGTGTCACAAAGAATTCACACACAGTCACAGTCTGTTTTTCTGAGTGAAGTTGCATTTATCAAGGGATTAAGTGCACCCTGGTCACACCTTTTTGGCCCTTAAGTGTGCCCTGACCTCATGTTCAGGCCCGATAAGAGCGACCTGCCCCAGATTTGGGGTTTTTTGAGATCCAGAGTCAGATCCAGCCGACAGTAACCTGTACTGTGGCCAAACTGACTCGGATGTGCCTATCAAAGGCTTCGGCAGTGCTAATAATTGGAAATAAACTAAATTTAACATGAAATTTGAAAACTAGGGAAAAACTTAAAAAACTTGGAATTTTAAAAATTTGTCCCAAGGATCCTGTGGGATCGACCTTGTATGGTCGCCAGTTCTGTAGCAAGGATTTATCCTCGCTACAGGGGAAAGAATGGCTCCCTTCTATCTATAGGATAGAAGGGTAGGTTCCTGCGTGGATAAATGCTAAAAATAAAAACGAAATGTAAAGGATAGTGAGGAAAACAAAGCAAAGCAAAGAAGGAAGAGAAACAATGGTGAACCCCTCTACAAACAAAGGTTAGGGTTCCACTTCCAAAGACCTGCAAACAATGACTAAACTATAGAAAACCAAAATACCTGCAAAACAATGTTAAACATAAACCTGTAAATGAAAACATGGGTTAGAAAGCAAAGAAGACTAAGAAGCAAATACAAGAAAGACAAGTTATACCTTCTCTTTGGGTGGAAATGGGCCACCATGCCCTAGCTTGTGGAAGCACCTCTCTTGGATGGGGGAGCTATGGCTCAATGAAGATGGAGGACAGGGAGTGTGGGTGGCTTGAGAGACAAAGGGTCTCAAGGCATCCACGGGCAGCATAACAGTATGCAATGGAGAAGTGTTTTGAGAGTGACCCCCCACCCTCCCTTTATAGATTTTTAGGGGTTTAGGGTTTTAAGCCCTTGGTCTGGGATTTAGCCCCTTTTTTGGGATTTTAGCCCCTTCTACCCTAATTTTAGCTCCTTTTATTGTTTTAGCCCCTTTTTGGGGGCTTTAGCTCCTAGGAGAGTATTTTGGGCTCCTTTTTGGGGTTTTTAAGCCCTTTTTTTCATCCTTAGGCTATTTTTTAGGGTGTGGGGGTCTAATGGAGGGTCATGAGATGGTGTCCTTGGGTGGTGTAGGTCATGGAGAGCTGAGTGGGGGATCAATGGGTTAGCACAACAATCCACCATTGGATGGAGTGATACAATGTGACATGAGAACTGGATGATGATCACCCACTTGACATACACATACCTAAGTCATAAATTATGTGCATAGTGGAAGGATTTGGTATTTCTAGTGACCAATTCCTGATTCCACTCAAAATCAAGAAAGTTAATATTGGTTTGCCAATGTTAGAGATTACTGGGATGAAGAGATTGTAGGAAACATCACTGATTTATTGCATGAGTTTTGAGATCTGTTCCCTACCATATTTTCATAGATGAAGGGAATAGTTGGAGATCTCAGCGAAATGAAAATACCTTTGAGTCCTAACACAAAATTGATCATGCAGCAACCATACCGATTGAATCCATGATACAAAGAAAAGGTTAAGGATGAATTTGACTGAATGTTAGAGGAAGGTGTTATAGAACCTGTCGAGGAATCAGAATGGATTAGTCTGATAGTAGTCTAGGACAAGAAAACCTCGGGCGAAGTAAAAAAATTTGTCGACCTGAGAAATCTTAATGATGCTTGCTTACATGACTCATTTCCGACTCCATTTACAGATGAAGTACTAGAGAGTTTCAGAGGACAAGAAATGTATTTTTTCACTGATGGATTCTTTTGTTACCGTCATATCAGGATTTCAAAGGAAGACCGACAAAATACTACCTTTGCGATATATTTGAGATGTTTCCAATATACGAAAATGCCCTTTGGACTTAAGAATGCTCCCACAGTTTTTTCTAGAATTATAGTAGATGCATTTAGATATTTTATACACAAATTTATTGAAGTCTACTTCGATGATTGGACAGTATTTGGGCTCATAAAAGACCATATTGATAGCCTTACAATTATGTTGGAACTATGTCTCCAGTATCAAACTTCATTCAATTTGAATAAATGTATCTTTTGCGCCTTGTTTGGAGTTCAGTTTGGCTACGCAGTCTGTTGTGATGGATTTTAGTTGACCTGACCAAAGTTGCGATCATTCTCGACCTACCACCACCTACTACAATTAAACAGTTGAGAGAAACACCGAGACACACTGGAAACTATAGAAACTTTATCAAAGGATATACATAACTAACTGCTCTGATGGAAAAGATTTTGAAAAAAGATGCTAAGTTTCAATGGACAGAGAGATGTCAGGAGAGTCTGGACACGCTAAAAAACAAGATGGCTATTGCACCAAAACTTCTATTTTCATACTGGAAAAAGGAGTTTAATGTTCATGTCGATGCATTATCTGTCATGCTTAGCATGGTACTAATGCAACTAGGTGAAGTATCGATCGATCATCCCATTTCCTTCGCTAGCAAGAAATTATTGACTACAGAGAAAAAGCATACCACGACGAAAAGAGAAGGCTTAGAGATGGTATATGCACTACATAAATTGAGACATTATTTGTTGGGTGGACATTTTAAGATGTACACTGACCATTTTGCATTGAAATACCTGGTCAATAAGGCAGTCTTGGGGGGGAAGATATGACAGTGTCTTCTCCTCCTTCAGGAATTTTATTTTGAGACAATTGTTAAACCAGGTCGCTTGAATTTGGGACCAGACCATCTTTCAAGGATAGAAAGTGGTGAAGAGCCAGTAAGCTGGATGATAATCTCCCCGATGCATAATTGTTTTTATAACCATGTTTGATGATAGTTATAGAGATATCATACAATTTTTGAGTGCGGGTTATATGCCAAATGGATTCACATTTGTGCAGAAGAAACACTTAGTTGTGTGAGATGTGGATTTCCAGTTGATCGCTGCAAAATTGTATAAGATGGGTCCTGATAATATTCTTTGCCTCTACGTTTTGGAGCACAAGTGACCACTAATATTAAATGAATCACATGTTGGTGTTGCAGGATTCCACTACACAGGGAAGGCTACAGTGCACAACATTTTGTAAGAAGGATTATGGTGGCTCACCATGCATGTGGATTCCCAAGATTATTTTCCAAGTTGTGAAGTTTTCAAAGGACTGGAAATCCATTGTTGCACAACAAAATTCCATTACTACCTCAAATAACATTGCAGGTTTTTTATAAATGGTCCATTGATTTTATCGGTTCTTTCAATCTAATAGGAAAGCATACTGGTGCACACTATATTATTACTGCGACCGATTACTTAACCATATGGGCCGAAGTGGCACCAGTAAAGGAATGTACTACTGCAGTCGTGACCAAATTTTTATTTGAGAATGTCATAACATGATTTGGATGCCCAAATATTTTAATAAGTGGTCAAGGTACGCACTTAGTTGACAATCCAAACTCCATTTCATTTGTTTTATGGACATGAAGCTGTGATTCCTATGGATTATATTGTACCGAGCTTAAGAATTTTTGTGTTTATAGCAATGACATATGTCGGTTCTATCGAATAAATATTGTCACAACTTGTGCAGCTAGAAAAAGAATGTTTTGTCGCAGTATTTCACCAAAATGTTGAAAAATGAAGGAAAAAAGCATGGCATGATCGACACATTAAGAGAAAGAACTTTTAGGTCGGAGGACTTGTTCTTATGTATGACAACAATTTTTTCAAGCATACAGGAAAGTTGAGAACACATTGGTTAGGACCATATATCATCACGAATATCACTGATCGAGGAGCAATGAAATTGCAAAATTTAGATGGAACAGGATTCCAAGGACTAGTGAATGGAATTCGGTTGAAGTCGTATCACAATAGAAATGAATTGGTCACATAAAAAAAAGAGAGGGAGATGGAGATGAACAAAATAAAACAAGAGGGGAAATATTTTCTTGGTCATAGACTGCTAGTCTATTGTCGAAAATAGATGAATTATCGCATGCTCGGTGTCTAGGGAAGACCATTAATTCTAGGAGAAGATACATAGTTTGTTGCAAGAAACACAAACCTAAAGACAGAGGAAAACAAGTCGTAAGGAGTGTGACGTTGTCACAAGAAATACAAGAGATAAATATATGATAGCTGGATGTCATTATTTTCATATATGACAGCTGGAGAGCATTAATTTCAAAAGTCTGAGAGGATTTGGCAGTGTGCTTTTAACTCACTTCACTCTTGATTACAATGATGTCATAGCATAAAGTTGTTTGTTACACGACAATTTCTGTATGATGATTCAGACAGGTGATCCACGTGATGGGTTGTGTTTCCACTAATACACTCGATGGTTGCACCTGTGAAGGTCTGATGGAGCGAGTGAGTAGGTATTACCCACATTCACCCTTCACTTTCAAATCATTCTGATGCGCTGGAATGCGGAATTTTTCTCTGCAACTCCCAAGGACAAAGTAAGTTTGTTGTTTACAGAAGTATGGTTTCTATGAATGCTAGTGACATTACACTCACAGTATCCATAACTGAAGTTATGTTACCTATGTTTATTAAGGAAGATGTTTTCAGATATGTTCCACCATAGGCAGGGATGCCATTGGAATCTAAGCTAGTTCCAGACATCCCTATGATAATGATACGAACTGACCTACTGAGTTCGTTAACAAAGAAGAGTTGTGGTTCCTTCAAGCGTAAAGATCTCTCTACATTGTTGATGAAGGATGAAAAAGTAGCTATTGGAATTTGAGTTCCAAATGACATTCCACCAAAACCACTGGATATACTTGTGGAATGATTCACTAGAATGCACAGTATCCATTGCTAGAACCCGCCAATCCAAACCAGAATTTGGATAACAACAAACACAGATAAAGGCCACAGTAATCACCATCATATCTACAAGAATCTCAAAAAATAGTTGGCAATGATGTTTAAAAGAAGAAGATAAAATGGTGGATTCTGACGAACAAAAGTAAGACGTCGATGAGATGGCATATTTCATCATCAAAGAAGAAGTTGAGCAGCATGGTCTTCCTATTAGAGGGGAGAAGCCAAAGGACGGATTCTCAAGAAATCACTTTAGATCTCGTATTCAAATTTCAAAATCAGTGATTTTGATTATATTTTCCATCTTTTCTATCCTACCGCTCCAAAACAATAACTTTATCCGATAGAAGAAAGAAGACAAGCAGCAGCAGAAGCTACAAAGAATATAGAAGAAGAAGAGCCAATATGTGCTAAGGTTGTTGACCAAGTCTCTCAGGCTTGGGAATATTTGATTGAATACACTGAACTAGAGAAATTCATGGAGGAGTTGCCCAGAGTTGAGACAAAAGTAACTCAGCTCAAGAATGAGATGATACAGTTACCCTTAGCACACAACATGGCTAAGGAAGCATAAATGAAGAAGCACCAACAACAAGTGACAGTGTTGCATACACAACAACAGCAACGGGAAGATAAATTTGAAGAGTTACAGGTTGAAGATGATAGAGTTGCAGGCACTATTTATCTTGTACAATAGAGATTAGAACAAGAAATGGAAGAAACAAGTATCATACCATCGAAACACCTCAATTTTGACGTTGTGGAAAACTTGCAGAAAGAAGAGGAAGATGCGCAACAGGAGACAGAAAAAGTAGTGAAAATATTGAAATGTTTTCAAGGTCAAGTCAGCACAGGTAATGAAATGGAAGAATATATGTGTGTGGCTCAGGATGAGCCACATGTGAGTGTTGGGATGTTGTTGGTCCTAGGGAAATATAGGCATAATTTAGTCACAATTTTTCTCAAGGATGGAAAAGAGTCAGGTCGCAAGAATTAAAAGGAGTTGTGATAGAAGTAGAGAAGGAAGAAAAGAACAAGGAAAAGGAGTTGTGACAGAAGTAGTTGTGGAAGGAAAGAAGGAAGGAAGATAGGGTAGAAGAAGTAGTAAGTAAGAAGGATGCAACAGAGGGAGAATAGAAGGAGACAAAGATGAAAGAGCTATGGAAAGACGCAGCTGAATAGAAAGTTATGACAGGAGAAGAAGAGAGTTCACGACAGCAGAGAGTCCACAATGGAAGAGGAGCAGTGACATAAGGAAAGGATGCGACAAGGAATAATGCAACGAATTTAACCATGTCAAAAGACGTGCAGTGGAACAACGACCAAAAAGTGACAATTTGGAAAGATCGTGGGTTTGGCTAGAACCAGCGGAAACCACACATATGAAAGTATATTTGTAAGTTGGGTCATTAGTTCCTACCAACATGTGTCAATAGAATAGGATAGGCAATGTCTTGGATAACTGTAGGAATTTGACTGAGAGCATCATGTAAGAATATATAAAAGGAGGAACCCAAGCTATATGTGGGTTAGCCTCTATGGTATCTGGTCATAGACACTCACTAGTCATTTAGTGACATTCTGACTGTATTGTATGTTAGTGTTTTGATTCATAGAGAGGATTCGAAGAACCTGTAGTTGAGTGCATATGAGTGTAGAAGAGATTGAGTCGATCCCGGATATGTGCATATTGACAGTAGACTCATAGAGGAAGTTGATTCGATCCAGGATTTGTGTGGATCATTAGTAGATCCAAGTAAAGAAGGAATAGCAATGGAATTGCATAGAGCATGAGAGGAGGAATAAGTATGTCTAGATAAAAAAGAGAGATATAGAATAGAGTCTATAGCTTAGTGAGTAGACCAAAGGTACCATATATTTCTCATTCCAACTAAAGAGTGACTTTGTGGTTTTTCCTAGATGGGTTTCACATTAGATACTATGTCAAATGTGTGAATGATGAATGTGATTGAGTTGTATATATATGTTACTATGAATATGTGTTTATGTATTTTCTTATGAATGAGTTTATATGTATTTGTCGTGATGTTATTGTTGAATGTTCCCATGCTGCATCATGTTTGTTGTTATTACACCTGTAGAAAGACAATTTGTATCAAAACTAACTATGTATAATAAGTATAAATACCCCAACCATCATATTTTATCAAGTGCCTTGGTAGAATACCAAGGGACATGAAATCCCAAACCCAATTGCGAAAACCTGGTTATGGAAGTTACCCATAGAAATATTTCTGAGGTGAGACTACATCTATGTCACAGTTGTTGCCATCTAAGCCTTGCTTTTTTGGTTCAATATATTGGTCTTTGTTGTGCGCCAAGGAGGGACTGAACCTAGGTCTAGAATAAAACGAATGCCAATTGGATTTGTCAGCACAGTTAAGCTCTGTGTGATAAAATTTGAGGCCTCCTCAATCCTAGGGAAGAAGTGCGTAACATGGTCTCCTCCACAAATTTTAGATGGGAATTTATCCTTATGTTTAGTATTCTTTTCCCCACCAACATTTTCTCTGTTCTTATCGTAATTAGTGTTCTCCTTTTTATTCCCACCCTTCTTATTATTCTTCCCATTTTTTCCATTCAGTATGGGTTGCTAGTTACCCTCGGGTTTGATCACTACATGGAATGTACATACGCCAATTGGATGGGGTTGGAAAAAGTCATGGACTTTCCAACATTAGACTGATTAATAGATACATTTTTCATTTTATTTGTAACCTAGTCCACAGCTTTCACAGTCGCAGAGCCAACAATTCCATTAGAATGCAGATCGGGCTTAAACTTGGAGTCACGATTTGACCTTGGTGCATCAAAAATGATCTCATATAAGAGCCTATATTGATCATATATCAAATCTAATTGTTGATCTCAGAAAATAACATGTTCCTCAATAGCCACTCTGAACGTCAAAAAATCCTTATATACTTCATGTCTACTAATGCTTAACAGAATAATTTACATTTTCGATCCCGAGTTCCCCATACCCAAGAAACTTGATGACTGCATAATAGAAGAACACAATGTTAATTATAGAAAATTTAGTCTTTTATATATACTTGACTTCTATAGATAATCCAATGGATTATTGTGTAAGGATGTGTTGCAGTCTCATCTAGTGAGAAGAAAATGTGCATGATAGTACAGAAAATGAAAGAGTTGCTAAAGGAAGAAAGGGTAGCCACCAAGGCCAATCCTATCAAGAAATTATAAAGTAAAAGTGTTGCATTGTGGTTTAATACAGATGATACCACACATGCATAATCCCTCCTATAGTAATTAGGTATCCCTACTATATAGTGAAAACTCAAAGAAGAAATATAGGATGGCATATTTTTAAGAGGGTCTGTTAAGTCAATTTTGGGGATCTGACATATGTATATAGGGTTTCAAATTTTTAGATAAATTTTTAGATGTGTATTAACTCTATAATATCATTTTAATTTTGTCTTTGTAATATTAATTTCACACATGTTCTCTATTCATGTAAATTTTCTTCAGATATCAAAAGATACGAATAAAAATATCTACATCATGTTTGCAACATGGATATGGATATATGCTAAGTATCATGATTGGGATAGATATTTCATTTTATGACCTCTGTCCTACCATGGATGTTCATTTGATAAATAGTAATTTATGGTTACTGTTGCTATCCAAATATATGATTGTACAAGGTTCCATTTTTCTTCAATAATCAATAATTATTTGGATAATGTTAAACTACTAAATTCTTTATAATCTCAGTGGACTTTATTCCACACTATATTTTTAAGAACTGTATAAATGGAACCTCAAACACTTCTTTTGTGTTTCCACTTTCTCAATTCACCCTCATGTACAATTAATTGTTGAATATGCACCTTGAAATTCGTCTATAGTGAAATCCCTAACATATAGTTTATCCATCATCCCCATATCTGCAATTTTTGATAGATTAACCATAAATATCATCATACAAGAAATATTAAACTCTAAATAGTTAATAATTGAGACTTGACATGCCTTGGAATAGTCCAAATTTAACCTTGTTACATCTTAGGGGATAATATATGCTTTGCAACAATAACGGTTAGAAGCATACCACTAATATTTTTTGCAAATTCATATCCTTTATTCTCAAATTCTATTTTAGGAGGCTATGGATTTCCCCACAACAACTTTAATCTCAATCCTTTTATAACTAGATTGTTGTACCAATTATTTGTTTTTTTTCACCCCCTTCCTTGGTTTATGTAAAAAATGTGCATTCACTTTCAAGAAAGTATGATGAACTAAAGTTATCCATATGCATATAATTTGTCCTGGAGATCATATTCAATAATGCTTTATTATGCCACTCCAACATACAGAGTTTCTATACTATCATCTTCATGAGGAACAAGCGGTGACATCTCATCAAGATAAAAACCTATGAATAAGTGTAATATGCTACTATTCACATACTAGGTGTAATATATTGGATGAAAAATTTATTTTTTGGTGTTTTGAATAAATTTACAGCTTCATAAGCTAAAAATTGACATAATAGCTTATATGCTAGTTCTCCTTATTAATTTGCTTAAATTCTTTGAAAACTACTTTCACTGGGAAACTCTATTGAATTATATGGAGTTGACATCATAGGCATATAATTTTCAATAAGGTCAAGGTAATAATATGTTGAGATAACACCCTTATTTTAGTTTCAAATAACTTATATTACTTTTCACATGTATGGTGGAGGCTTTTCTTACTATTTTATTTTTTCTATGGATAGTGCAAAAGCAGTTGTGTTTGCAAGAAAATCACATACTAGTAAAATGAGGAAAATAGGGGATCTGCGTTTGACACACTGCATTCACATGGGAAAAAATATTGTTCCATTAGTCCCTTCTAGTTTCCTAAGGGTATAATGACATACAATATACTTCTTTGAACATGTATTTGTAACTTAGATCCATGTATACTTTTGAAACGAAATTTTCCATCCATCCATAATCTATTGCTCAAGAAGATATATAATTCTAGATAGGAAATCTATAAGTGGATAATGACTAGATTCATGATACACGTGTTTAATGTCATAGAGAATATAATGTATTACCATGTTGTGTGGGGTAGTATAGTGAGCACATAAACTTATCTAACTGAGAGAATTAGACCATAGAACTAGTATTGTTTTTATTTATATTCTCAATTGTGGTCAGATATCTGACGGCCCATCCCACGATATCTGACCAGTATGTCATAACACCGACGATATATGTCATCGGATATCCACCATCCTTCCACACTATTCTGATGAGTATGCCATACCACTGACGGCACCGGTCGTCGAATATTCGTCGTCCTTCCACACTATTCTGACATTCATTCCATATCACCAACGGAAAATGTCGTCAGCTATCTGACGTCTGTACAGTATTTGTGGTCGATTATCAAATGGTTTTATTGATGGATATAATTATTTATGTAAAGTATTAGGGGTATAATATCCGACAGGTATGTTGTAGAATATTCATCGTACATGTGTCGCATATCCTACATGTATATTAATAGATTTGTGGTCGGATAACCGACCATGTCATGTCGGATAACTGACGAGACCATATTTTTGTCGGAGATCCAACAAAAATCAACTGAGGTTTATAAAATACGAGGCTTGTTAGATTGTCAACATATTGATGTTGAAAGTCATACATATATGTCGACATGTTTTGGGTTCAAATTTTTTTGTGCATGTTTAGGGTGTTGCTTAGTTTTTCAATTCCAATAGCTTCCCTAATTCATCCCTTAATAAGGTGATCAAATTTGGATAAAATATTTGTATTTTAAATCTAAATATGGTGCATAGTGTTTGATGAGTATTCTACGAGAGACAGCCTTTGGACACAGTTATTATTAATATCTACATAGTGGTATTTTAAAATAGATTGAAACAAGCGTCTAGTTTCCCCAATGTAGGTTCTTCCACACACAACAGGATTTGAACCCGAAATTCGATGTCATCCAACATTTCGCACAGATGTGTCGGATAGAAATCAATCAACAGAATTCCGACAACAAAATATTTATAGCTTCGTCGATTATCCGACACTTGGTCATCGAAATTCTAACTCTTGTATTGGCGGTTATCCAACACTTCCGTGTCGGAACGGCGTCGGAATTCTGACTCTTGTAGTGCCAGTTATCCAACATTTTCGTGTCAGATCTTCAACGTCTATGAACCAAAAAAGTTGGTTATCCGACCCATACACGTCAAATATCCGACAGTCAGTATAGATTTTTTTATAAAAAAAATTAATATTTACATGATTTTAAATTTTATGCTCCCATACTTTCAACGGTAACTATGTTCAAGGCATCAAATATCTGACGCATGTCCTGTATAAATACAATTTTTTTTTTAAATTTTGACATGTTTGTTGTAGAAGCAATAGATGATTGCCAAAATTATTTGTTCCTCGACGGACGTTTTCAGGAATAGTTTTATTCTTCAACGGGCGGTTGTGGGAATTTTTTTTTTACCGATAGACAGTTTGTTGGGATTTTTTTATTCTTCGACTTCTCTCCGTTTGACAAAAACTTGATGCGTGGTTGATGCATGGAACTTGATTTTTTAATAAAAGCGGTTATATTCATTAATGAAGTTTATGACAAAACGTCAAATAGATTAAATATTCTGGATCCAAACGAAGACAACCGACAATTGCTTGCTAAACTATGGGATGCAGCGAAATGAAGGGGTGATTGCAAATGTTGATGTCCATGTACTCAATGCCAGGGATTTAAGAGGAGAAGAATATTGATCTCAATAGCCAAAAAACATTGCAGGGAGCATGGACACGCTGAGGGGGGGAACGAATATCGTCCATTTGTAGGTTTAGCATTATAAACATTATTATATTCATTTTTTTTGGAAATTGTATGTATTATTTTTTTTCATATATTAATGTAAATCCATTGATGTTTCCATGTATTTATATTAAAGGAAATACGCCCTATAGCATGTCGTCCAGAGGAAGTGCTTTCAGAACAAGTTCAGGATCAAGATCATGGAGCATGTATGTTTAATGGAGAACAAGTGAATGATCATATTGAACAAGATGATCATGTCGATGATGTAATTGAAGATGATGGTACAAATACATTGATCCATGATTCATTTAACGTTAGAATGGATGACGATGATGTTGATAATGAAAATGATGATGACTTTGATGATGTTCATGATATACCTCTTCTCGATAAGGCATATGAACCCATTTATGAAGGCTCCAAAAAAAATCTTCTCTCTACTATATTGTTGATAATGAACTTGAAGGTTATGAATGGTCTTTCAAACATTGCAATTACACGTATGCTAAGGTATCTAATAATTTATGATCGTGATAAAGTTTATTTGTATTCTTCTAATAATTGTATTGTTAACTCATTATTGATCATCATACAGATGAAGCGTGTTTCGTTAATATTATTTATTTAATACA
>LPNX011110004.1:211004-242368 GCA_001517045.1 Pseudotsuga menziesii | reverse complement strand
TATTAATTATAAACTAATATTCATGATGTCCATCATGATCATGAAGGCATTAATGGTCTTCCACGAGGAATGAAAAGTTATCCTATTCAATTCAACAGGTTATTCAATTCAACAGGTTGCCCTACTATGAGCACCTACAAATTGCTCATTTGTTTGATACAATGCATATTGGAAAGAATGTTACTGAAACCTTATGGAAACTACTAGAGCTAAGGAGGGATAAAGATAAAGTTGTGAAAGTGTGCAAAGACATTCAAGAAAGCAACCATGCAATGAAAGACGTCATCCAATTTCATACCAACGAAGAACAATTTAATATAAACTCAATTCCATGGATGTTTACGAAGCAACAAAGCAATGTTGTCAAATAAGTAATGTGGAAAATTAAATTTCCCACTGGTTTTTGTGCAAACTTGAAGAATATCATAACTAAAAAAGGTGATTTTGCGAGGGTCAAAACACATGATTGGCATGTCTTCATCAAGGTAATTATTATTGTTATGTCCATATAATTTTTTCTTGTTTGTATACTCTTTTTTTAATAAATGGCGTGGTCTATATATTGATACAGTATGTTCTACCTCTCTCTCTCCTGGACAACTTCGACAACAATGTCAAACAAGTTATATATAATATTGGTAAATACATGAGTTAACTAGCGATTACTTGCATGTGCTTAGTGTTTCTTTAATTCTCCGTATAATAATTTATATTTGTTTTTTTTTGTGCACTATTTCAGCATATATTGTAATTTAATGTTTATTTTTGTTAAATATCGTTATTGGTTTGCATCACTTGTAGATGGTTGACATCTAAATAAATCCATAAAGAAGATATAAAGTATTGGAGGAGATAAATTCCTCGTCTCATGTGTGAAATGCAGAAGCATCTACCATCGGCATTTTTAAATGCACAGGAACACTACCTCATACACCAAGTTGAGGAGATTGATTTGTGTGGACCTGTGCACTCAAGGTCCATGTGGATGGTTGAGAGGCACTTGAAATTTATGAAGGGCTTGGTGAGACAACTAGCACATCCGAAGGGTTCTATGATGGAAGGATATACGGTATACCAAAACATGTTGTATGTTAGTGAATATCTTCCTATTTTAGCGTCAAAGCTCAATTTACGTCGCATTTGTGATCCGAACTCCAATAACAAATTTGAAGGGGAGCAACTGAAGGGGAAAGGTATATTGAGGAAGCTGAAAGGTAATTATTAGCTAGTGGATTTTTATTATATCCTTCATATTCTAATTGTATTTTCTAGTCATAATTGCTTCAATTAAGAGCATATACGTCTTTGTTCGGGATATTTACACCTTTCTTTGATTTTAATGGTTATTGGCATGAAACAGTTGGTCGAGAATGGGATGCAATTAATTTATACATCGCAAACAATCTTGAATGGATGAAGGTATGGATTGAACAATGCACACAATCGGGTCATGGAATATCATGGGAAGGTGTGGCTTCATTGGTAAAAGAAGCACAACGCAATGGAGATAACAATCTAATAGAAAGGGAAATCGATTTGGCATATGGTATAAAAGATAAAATGGCAAGTATATAATTAATCAAATATACCTCTAAATATTTTATTTTGCAAATTACTTATTGAAGTACATGTTCTTTTTTTCCATGTATTGTTGCATAAGGACTAATTGGTTGTGTAATTTTTTTGTGTATTGCTTATTGCAGGTAAAACACCATAAGGCTATCGTCTACAATGGAGGTAGATATCGGATCAAAAAACTGAATGAAATAAAGAAAACATCAGATTCTAGGGTTTCGGTTGTCTTTGAGGTTACCAATGTTTCATCTAGAACTGACAAACATCTAGAAGTCTCAGAAAATTGATACTATGGGTATTTGGAAGATATTATACAGTGTGACTTTAAATCCTTTAAGGTAGTTCTATTCGTTGTCAAATGGTACAGGTTACGATTAAATTTAACGTGATCCTGACATAACTATTATTGAACATGATAATGGATTTACCATGGTAAACACAAGGTTGTTTGAGCCAGGAACAGAGCCCTATGTTCTTCCAAGCCAATGTGAACAAGTCTTTTAGTCAGAGGTTCCAGGTAAAGCGGGTTGGTCGTTTGTTGTGAGACACGATCCAAGGGGAAGGCTGGTAAAGTATAGCCTAGATGATGGTAATGAATAGGGTTCGATGGAAGAAGAATATGATGACAAAGAGCATGATCAACTTCAGTTAGCTGATGATGATGATACAATAGAAGATGTCCAAGGAATGGTTGAATCAGATGATGTAGCAGACAATGCCGATGAAGATTATTTCGACAATGACACGATGAGCGTAACTGATGATGATAATGATGATGATATGGCAAATCCTTACAATGTTGACTATGTATATGATGATATAGATGATGATACAGATGGTGCATCATCTTCATCATCATCATCATCATCATCACCGTCTTCCTCATGATGATGATACTCCTCATCGACATCATCATCATCATCATCCTCATGATGATGATAATCATCATCATCATCATCAAGATCATCATCATCATCATAATCATGATCATCGTCATAATCATAATAATCGTATTGATCAGCATCATAATCATCGTCGTCGTCGTCATCATCATCATTGTCATCATCATTGTCATCATCATTGGCATCATCATCATCATTTTCATCATCATCATCATTGTCATTGTCTTCATCAACATCATAATCATCGTCGTCGTCATCATCATCATCATTGTCATCATCAACATCATCATTGTCATCGTTGGCATCAACATCATAATCATCACCATCATCATCAACATCATCATCATCAACTTCATCACCATCATCATCATCATCATCATCATCATCATCATCATCATCATCACCATCATCATCATCATATAATATATAATAATATATAATAACAAATGACAAGTGTATTTGGACATTGTCGCGACTCGTTTTGGACAGTTCAGTTCAATTTGGAGGTTTTTGTGAATTTGGGAGTAGGTCCGCTGGAGCACAGGATTCAGAATTGGAGCTCATGGTTGATAATTGGAGTTCAAGGTTGAGAATTGGAGCTCACCGTTGATAATTAGAGCTCATGCTTGAGAATTGGAGCTGACGGTACAAATTTGGAGCACACGGTTCACGTTTTGGAGTTCCAGTTTTGGATTTGGAGCTCATGGCTCAACGGGTAAGCATCATGACCTTAATTTTTTGGGCATGCTGTGACAATGGTTTTTGGGCATCCTGTGACAAGGGTGTTTTGTGCACGCTGTGATGTTTTCTCCTTTGTGGGACAAGCTTAAATGCAAACAGACCCTTCCTCATTTAGTGGGTTATTCAGGGATTCAATTTACAAAACTTCTTACGTTCCAAATGAGAAACTCATTGTTTAGGTCATGAACTTGTTGCAGCTGCAACAATTTCCCAAAATTCCAAAAAAAATTAGGACCCTCCTTTGCTTGGATTAGTTCAATTTTCTTATTGGGGTTGGTCTAATAATGATTTCTTAGATTGTTTTCTAACGTTTGGGTTGATCTACCACCTGTTTCAGATTTTTCTAACACTTGAAAAATTCAATGATTGATCAAACTTCATCTTTTGCTTTTTAATTGCAGTTTCATCATGGCTGAATCGGAAGGTTTTTTTGCTTTTCCTCCCGTCGTTACGGATGGATAATCGGTATTGACTTCGACTTCCTTTATGATTTGGTTGTTTTTACCTTAGCTGTTTTTGAGTTTTACATCGGAACTTTGTACCATTTCTTTCTCCGCCGTTGTGGAAGGAAAACGGCTTCCTCCTCCGATCATTGTTTTAACGTTTTGGACCCCGCTTTATTAGTCTCGCCAATCCCGTAAGTCATAGGCTTCCGTCGTTGCGACTGCGGAGAACTTTATGTTTATCGATCATCTAAGTCATTTAAATCCCACCATTGCAGAAGGCTGCACTCTTTGTTACTCCGCCATTGCGGCTGCCAAAGGACTAACCTTTCCGAACCTTTAGTATTGTCGTTTCCAATTCAAGCCCCGACGTTGTGGATGGCGGGATGCTTTACGGTTCCGCCATTGTAGATGAGAGAAGTGCTAACCTTGACGATGCGTAGTCATTTTCTTGACTCATACTTTACCCATCACGGATCAATTTACACTTCGCGGCTCCGCCATTGCGGCTCTCGTTTCATTATTGACCCGATGATTGGTTTTCCGAGGTTCCACCGTGTATATCTCCGCGGATGGTTTAGCGCTTTCACCATCCACCGTTGTGGAAAGAATTTTGCATTCGACTTTCGATCCAAATATCTCCAATGTCCGATATTTAACTTTTCCCCCCACCGTTATGTTGACTATATATTTGGGGTTGGGTTTTATTGTTTTATTATTTTTATTTGGACTGTTGCTGTTGGGATTATCGTGAACTATCATTATCATCGTGCTGTCGTCCACTCGCGCTCGTTTGGTCCCCCATTTTTGGTACCCTCTGTCCAGGTGTCTCATCCGTGGAGATTGACAACCCTCTACACGCCGGTTGCGCAGTGCCAGGTAGGCTCGTTGTTTCCCTTTCCCCGTTCCGTTGAACTTTTGATTGATGCTTGCCATGGTTAAGTTTTGTCGTGTCTGTTTACCTTCACCCCGTTAATTGCATGCATATATAGTTGGGATTGTTATCATAGTGGTTCGTGGTAGGAAATTTTCATCCCATAGGGCGTTTTTACTCTGCGGCCTGTCATTTTTGTAACCCTGTGCTTAATGTAAGGGGGTTTGGTGCAGACGATCGTTACGCCGTCTGCACCAAGTGGCCCAGTATGATAAGGTTTGATAGGGGAGGTTTCAAGGAATCCCTGTGGTTTTGGGTGGTCACCCCCCTATTCGTTTTACGATGTCTGTATCCCGCCGAATCAGCCATAATCCGCTGTGTTTTTCCGCACGCTTGGTTCATGGCCGGGTTTTTAACCTAAACCGGTGGTGGGGGTTTTTCATTATATAGCAACGCACAGCATTTCGAGTAAACATTAGATTGCACAGGAAATTTTGTTTGTAAGGTGCTGTTGAAAAGGATTGCATGGTTTTCCCCTTGTCCTTCTGGCGCAGCACAATGATAATATCACCCGCAGAGAGCGGGAGTTTTCTTTGCGTTAATGTAGATGTTTTCTTGTCTGATTATATTGTTAGAATTGTTTGGTATTGAAAAGCAGTGGTAACTTGCATGTTTTTACTGCATATAACTATTTCCCATCATGTTGGACATAGACTAAGTCATTGAACACTGCACATTGTGTTTCAATGGTTCTGTTAGTTAGGCCATTTCCGCTTATATACATGCATATATTTGCTTCATTAACTGATTGATATCATGCTAAACATAGAAGAAATGACACACTGCACACTGATGTATATAAGTTTGTCACTCAGCCAAAATGGATTAATGTTTACAATGTTGTGTGTGGTAGGAAGATTTCGAATCCACAATGTCAAAGAGACAAAAGAAGAAGACCCCGGTGGTCGAGGAAGAGCCCGAAGCAGAAACTGTCACCAAAACTGAATATATATATGAGGACACTAAGTGTATTTCTGGTATTGAACTTGAATACCAGTGGGGGGGGATATATAGATTGATCACACGCAGAGAGGTTCCTGACATGGGCTTAGAAGAAGATTCCATATATGCCAACATAGAAAGATCTTCACTGATGAAGATCGCCACTAGACCGGAGTTGTTCCCATGCTTTGAAGTAATCGGTTGGATTCTACCCCGGGCAGATGTCACAACAATGATTCTGGAAAATGTTGAAAGACAGGGATATGCTGCATATAGCCTTGGATATGTACTGTTGGCTTACCACCTGCCAGAAGCCCAAGTATTTTTATCTGATGATTGGCTGAACAACATTAGAATGGACCTAGTAGAGACTCTTAAAAAGATGTTTTTGCAGGGAAAACATTACAGATACAGATCGATGGGTGATTACGATACGGCAAGCTTAAGGGCCCCCTATAGGTTCATAGCTTTAATGCTAAACAGGATTTTTGGTAGAGCACATGATAGATTCTTCAAGTTAGAGTGGATACCCATCATTTTTCATGTTGCGACCCAGGGGACAATTTTCAACTGGGCCAGCCTTGTATCAAATAGTCTTTTAGCTTGCTTGGCCTTAGCTTTGGGAGGAGTGGCCCAAAAGAGATCTAGATCCTATATGAGTTCCATACTCATCGATTGCATATTGTGTAATCAACCTTTCCCCGGACTCAGATGCATCTGGGATAGGGAAAGAATTCCTGTCTATGCTGCCTATAAACCGTTGTGGGCACACAAATATCATAGCCATTATCAAGAAGTATGTGAACACTTTATCATGCCCTTATACACACTCATTTTCCTGAAGGAGTGTGATTGTATGTCATAGGAGGCACTGCAAGTAATAGAGGAGTATGCAGACTACTATTTGACTGAAAATGGCCTATACTTCAGGATGTTTGGAGATTCAAGAGCACCTTCCCTGCTGCCCAAATATGCAACTGATTACATTATTCACAAGGAGGCAGTTAGACAAGTCTTCTTGGATGGCATAGGGATCTTTCTGTTTGAGCACAAGAAGACCGCCTATCCTCCTTTTCCCTTCAGGTTAGGAAGCTACAAGTTTACCAGAGTGAAAAAGGCTGATGAATTTGTAGAAGAGCTGGAAAAGTTCCATTTTGGAGAGATTCCCTTCCCTAGAAATGATACTCACGGTAAATTAGCTGAACATTGCAAAGTTGACAACATGCATTTTGAGTATGCCCACCATTGGGATCGGGAAGAATCCATCTTCCGAAATGTAGTAAACATGGCATCCTTGAGAAGAAGGTTCAAGAAAAATATCACCACCAAAGGTGGGAAAGGAGATGAACAAGCAAAGGCTGAGGAAGAAGAAAAGAGAAGAAATGAGGAAGCCCAGAGGTTGGCACAGGAAGCTGCAGGGTGGTTGCACACAGAAGAAGAAGAAAAAAGGAAAGTTGCGCAAGAGGCATCTAGGAAAGCAGAAGAAGATGCAAAGAAAGAAGAAGAAGAAAAGAAAAAGAAGCTGGATGAGGAGCTCCAAAAGAAAGAAGCTGAAAGGCTAAAGCTGACACAGACAGAGTAGTCAACTTCTGAAACAGCTGCAGGGCAGACCCAGGACGTGGAGAACCCCAAGGTTCAGGACCCACAAGTACCTGCTACCAGCACACCCATGGTCCCCACACTCAAGCTGGTCCCCTTTGTACAGAAGGTGGGTGAAGAAATCCCTGATTTCAACACTGTTTATTATGATAGGGCAATGAAGAGAATAGTGAAGAGAACAGAAAGGAAATTTGAAATGGGAGATCTGCCAGGGAAAATGATATCAGATACGCATGTTATGTTGGGAACAGACCAAGACCCAAGATTCACCATTAGAGCCGGAGTAGCACTGATTCAATCTTCGAAGGATAATGTGGGAAGGATTATGACAGACTTGGAGCTATCTAAGAAATCCTTTGCTCAATTGAAAGATACTTTGAGGAAAGAAAGAGAGGAAGGAAATAGGCTGAAGCGGAAGTATGAAGATATGTAGAGGGAGATAAAGGATTCTAAGGCTGAATTGCAGGCCCTTCAAGTAGAAAGACAGGTCAGAGAAACAACACAAGAATTCCTGGAGAAAGTGCGGAAAGAATATCAAGAGCTGAAGACGGAAAAGGAACAGCTGTAGGAAAAGCTAGAAGAGCTAGAAGAGCAGCAAAAGATTATCTTGGAGGCCAATGAGCTGCACACCCAAGAGCAGGGAAAGAAACATCAAGAGAATATTGCTTCTCTAACAGCTACTCTGGAGGAAGCAAGGGAGCAGCAGGTTAACCTCCAACCGTTCAAAGAGCATGTCTTGGCCCAGAAGGCTAAGATGTTGCAGCTACAAACTGCTATAGAAGGAGAGAGGTGTAAAGTACTGCAGATAGATAGCAGATTGGAGGAAATCCTGGAGACCTCCTCTTACTTTGTGGATCGATCTCAGGACGTCCTTGAAGTCCTAACTTCCAAGACGTCAAGTTGGAAAACAATGAAGAAACTCCAGCAGAGCTACCATCAAAAGATAAACAGGCCCTCAAGTGGGATTATGACTTGCTGGAATTTGCTATAAATACCGCGGAGGATTTCAAAAAATCAGTTAAGAAGATGAAAGGAGCATGCACTGCGTTCTTCAGAAGGATTCTCATTACCTACAACCAGTGCCAGATAGAGGCCGAGCAGAGGCTTGGGGCTTTCCCGGATCACAACGTCTTTGTGGAGCTACCGCAGAAGAGATACCAGGAGTAGGAAGCTAAAGTACAGTGTATTAAATCCCTAGATGATCAGATCTTGAGGGGCGAAGTAGATCATTTAGCTATCAGCATGCAGCTTCTAGAGGATCAGCTTCGATTGAGTGCAGCCAGGATTGAGGCTATAAAGAACCAGGCTGCTAAGTTTGAGATCAATATTCAGTTTTTAGAGCCTTATGCATTTGAGGGCATTGCCTCTGAAGCTTCAACATGGAAGAAATTTCTAGATGCCCAAGTGGGACCCTCCTTGTAAAGGATTGGTCACTTTTTGTAATGTGTAACATTTTGTAAAAAACATTTGAGAAAATTCAAGCGTTGAGAAACGAAGAGTTGGGAAGCCCAAAGGTTTCTTTGGGCAGCCCAACCGTCTCACCCTTTTGTATAAATGTAGAAAGCTTAGAAGGGAAAAGGGGCTTTTTGCCCAGTTAGACATGGAAACGATATTGTAAGAAGAACTATTTCTCTTTGCAATAAAGAAGTATTGTTTGCCTGTTGGAGGAAGATTGGTGGCACTTTCAAATGTTATGTTGTGGATGGCTGAAAGATGAACTATTTTGTTTTTCCAACTTTTTGTCCATTAACCATGAGATCGTTCTAACTCTCAGAACCTATGTTCTTGTTTAAATGATTTCTGGTTTATTTTGTGGAATTACCACCATGATTAATGTATGATGTTCATAAAACAATTAGTTATCTGATTGTTGAAATATCTTTAATCATTCATGTGTTGTAGGAAGAAATATCAGCTATCTGTAATTTCTCTTTATGATACATGCACAATTCACATTACTCACAAATAAGTTAAAGTTTGCTCCTCTGGGATAGATAGATAGATAGATAGGTAGATAGTTAGTTTTATTTCTGCATATGTGATTTAGATGCTTGCGAGTCCTAATACGAGAGGTAAGAACCTGCGCATCATATTGTGAATGCTCCTTGTATCTTTATCACCCTGCATGGTTAATTAGGCATATGCATATCATACTTAAGTCAAAAAATACAAAAATATACACGGTGGACCGGGCCGCAACCGGTAAAACCTTTGTTTTTGTTACTTTGACCTACGGTAGTCGGACCGCAAACCGGATGGATTCCCCATACCAAACAGTCACGGGCTAGTTGGGAACGTTGACTGGGGAGAATCCCTTTCTGTTGTTGCCTGCGAATTTCCAGGCCTCAACAGAACTTATAATAGGGATTTGTGCCTCACCCCCTCTCGTATCTGTGAGTCACTATTATAGTGATCATTCATTTTGTAGCGCATCTATAGATGTAATTACACAATTTCTCTAGTTTTGTACAGACAGGCTTGATCAAAGAAGTACTTTGAAGAGACTGATTATCCGGACCTATCGAATGGTTAAAATAGAACTCGGAAATTGGGGCCCCTGACTACAACTAGTAAAACCCCTCTTAAGGTAAGGAAGGTCAGACTATCTTATGGGAATAATAAGGGAATAATGAGGAGGTCTTACTTAACAATGAGGAGGTCTTACTTAACAAGGAGGTATTAATTCACCAGACCAGTTCATCCTCATATTCAACCAGTAAGGTCAGATACTACAGGGAATAGAAGCCCTTAATCTTTTAGAAGGAAAGAGAAATAAGGGGTAGGGGTTGACTTTCATGTTTCCGGCTCAGGCAAGTCATAAGGAAAGAAAGGAAAGTAATAAATAAATTAATAAGGGGGTGCCAATCACCCGACCCACCACAGGGTACCCATTCTGGTGGTGCCAATAAAGAGCAGGTCTTAAGGCAGAGAGCGGTACCATATCTAGGGAACAACCTTGGATCAATCAAAAATATACCATAGGGAACAGATCCTCTCAAAGCTAGGACCTTGAAAAACACACTAGTTTGGGGACAAAAGTTTCGGAATAAATAAGTTGAAATAAGTAGCGACTTTTAAAAAACCAAGGCAAAGTAAACAATTTCTTGGTTGGGGTAGTTATACACCTTAACAAGTTGGAGAATACAGCAGAGACAACCATTAAGGGAAGGGTCTAAGGTCAACAAATCAATGCCAAAACCCTCAAGAATTGGGGTTAGGAAAATTGGGGTGACAAACTAGGATGCGTGCCCAAAGTCCTGTTAATATCATCGTCAAACAAAAACTGTCCATGAGGACAGAGTTCAAGAACTCTGCCCACATGAACTATATCTCACAAAAGATATGATTTAGGAATAAGTCCTTAGTTTTCAAGTGTGAACTAATTATTTTCCAACTATGAATTAATTATTTGAGATCATATTAGACTCCTTAAGGATATAGAGCCATTGGACTGGCTTATAATGAGTAATGGGTTTTAAATTTAAGTTATGAAAAAAAATAATGAATCCAATAGCAATTTATTATAAAAGTAAAAGTATAGTATTTGGTTAGGAGATTTTTATTACTGTATTCATAGTAATAAATTGTTTGTATTAAATCTATCAAAAGAAAGATGTGGATGGTGTCTTTAATAGTTGGGAAGATTATTTACATTTAATTGTAATTTGTTTATAATACTTATCATTATTCCATCGAGATGTTTCCTTTCAAGGTTCTCTATGTTAGGAATAGTTACAAAATAACATACATTAACTATTCCCCTGACTTTTAGAACTCACCCCTAAATTAAACCCCTTAGTTACTTCGAAAGAAAAATATTTACAAACACAATTCTCATACTGATTTGGTAAAAATATATCCATATAAAAGTCAATCTTTGACCTATTAGCTGAGCTAGAGAAAAATTGGAAACTTATGCAATGTCCCCTATTCAATTTTGGCCTTTAGTGCTGCAAAACTGCGTTTCCAGAATTTTTGTAGCACCTATGTGCCATCTTTCCTAGACTTCCGTACAAATCAAAAGGGATGTCTAAAAATGTTTTTCCAATGAAATGCAACAACAATTTGAAGTGAAATTGATACACTGTGTCAAATATTCCTTCACATGTAAAAGAATTCCTTATGGCAAATAAAAGTTTCTCATATTTCTCTGACAGCCAAGCTTTCGGTATCCCATGAGTTAAATTTGATCCCTTTTGTTCTTCTTTAGAAAATCATCATAATTTATCAACTGAAACTTAGCAGAAGTAGCGGAAGTATGACCCTCTAATGAGATCCATAATTTACTTAGACAAATACTTAGTCAAGAAACTACTAGCGCTCGTAGCAATAACAATTACAGACATGTAACAACAAGAAAATAAACAATTTCAAGACTCTTGGTGAGTAACAACAACAGTTTCAACAAGTAACAACAACAATAACAACAAGTAACAACACTAGTTTTAGCAAGTAATAACAACATTTTCAGTGAATAGCAACAACAACATAAATTAGTTTAAAACTGCTAGTGAGTAACAGTAGCAGCAATGATTAGTTCGAAACTAATCATTGCATTACTTTGAAACTAATGTTTAATAAAAGTATCCTAATACTATTATGGCAATTTATATAACATATAATAACATATAATAAAAATTAAATACATATAGTATAAAATAATAATAAAATACACATAATATATAATAATATATAATAAAAAATGACAAGTGTATTTGGACATTGTCGTGACTCGTTTTCATTTTGGACAGTTTAGTTCAATTTGGAGGTTTTTGTGAATTTGGGAGTAGGTCTGGTAGACATGGCAGACAACTTTGTTTACCCATGGCAACAAGATATCAACATCTTCTCCTCACCGGAAATTACCGGTATACCGTCCCCGGACACAGTGCAGAACACCCTAGAAAATTTGACAGTTGGAACCGAGAGTAGGGTTCCATTTTCTCCCCCAGATGAAGAGTTTCTAGCTATGTTCACAGCACGACCATTAAACCCATCCTTAGGATGAGTCCCATACTCATTATTCCACTCCATCCAACCTTCAAGCATAGCTATAGAACCTTCAATGTCACAGGAAGCACCCACAGGAGAAGCCGCCGAACAATTGGACCGAATCTCGAATGGGAACTCCATTCTGGGTTTGCCTGCCAGGAATACCATGGGAATTATGGAACCCGGCCTCACTTAGTGACATCAAAAAAATGCTGGGGACTTTCATTGAAGCGGATATCTGATCAAAAAAACTGGATGATAATTTTACCTAATAAACTATTTTGATAACGATGACGATTATTGGTATTTTGTTTCACAAGTTTGCCATGTTGCAACCTAATGAAGCATAATAACAAGAGTCGTCACCATTTTTAGCCAACACTTATTATCTATTTTAGAGTTAGTGAATTGAAAGTGGCTAAGTCAACGCAAAAAAGAAAGGTAAAAAGTTTGACTAAATAAACTATTTCGATAATTGTACCTGCATCTTCTTTGATGGGGCTTCAGCCAATCAAATTGGAGGTATAGGTGTTCATATTTTGATCACCTAGGACCACTATTTTTGCTTCAAATTGGGTGTTGGTCTAAGTACAAACACCAGATTTGAACTACTTGCTTTATGGACTCTTCTTTATTGTGCTAAATCCATGGTCCTTCCCACTCTGCACATTCATGGTGAATCCACAGCCATCATTAATTGGTTCAATAGAAGATCATCACTAACTTTGACTTGCACTTGATGGTTGGTGTCAACGTATCCATGATATGGAACCTTACTTCATCCAGCTAAAAGCAGTTCACATATTCAGAGAACACAATACTAAGGCTAATAGCTTATCCAATGAAGCATTAACCTTGGCCTCAGGCCATTTTCAGTTTACTGAATTCACTAATGGTGAATGTACTAATCAAGGCACTTTCCAACTTTTCTAGCCCTTAGCACTTGAGTCTTTTATGTGCTGTTTCTATTGACATGCTTTGGATGATTGAGGTGGATGATCCCCTCATATTATTGATCTCTCTTATTTATTGCTTCTTTGGATTAGCTACTTCAGTATTAGACTTGAATTCTTAGTCTGCTGAAGGTTAGTGATGTGGATGTAGTCAAGATTCCTAGATTAGAGGTGTTACCTTTGAATGTTTGTCCAGTATTCTTGTGAAGCTGGTCAATTGTATTCCTTAGGGTTGCATTAGGGTTGAAAATTAGTATGATAAAACAAGTTAGTGTTGACTTAGGGTTGAAAATTAATATGGGAAAACAAGCATCATCAAGACAAGCTAAAAGGAATAAATCAGCAAATATTATAGACAGATATAAATGTATTTAACGTGCCAAGTAGCCAGATCTGGAAATGTCCGCTCTTCACCACCACTGGGAAATATGCCTCTGAAGTGTTGGATTATGCACTTCAGAGTAGCATAGAGGTTAAAACATCCACTCTGAAACTAAAATCATCTACAACATCACAAAATCATTCATGGGAAAACTAAAAACCACTTAAAGGAGATATGTTCTTTGAAGGAGATAGTCCATTAAAGGAGAACCTCCAGGTTTTGTATAGACATATATTGGCACAAAGCGGCAGTGTTATATGTGATGCATATGCATAACATATCATCTCAAGCTTGACAACATTGAAAGGCTAAAGTACAATGGCCACAAGCATACATTTGAAGCTTATGAAGCCTACCCAATTCATGTTAAAAAAAGGCAATGCAAGCAATAAGTTAGAATGGAGACATGTATGTAACCAAAAGAGGGGCATACATTAGAATTTTTAGGGCTACCAAATGCCCACACCTATTAACCAAACTCATTCTTGACAAGCCTTTTATTTAACAAGTTATTGGCTTACAAGTCTTTCCAAGTTTGTTTTCTTATAAGTCTTTCCACGTTTTTTTGTTGGTATTTTGCTATGCTCATGCCAAATTTTTTTTTGGCCACGGTGTAGGTGGAACCAAATAGGTATTTTTCAGACCTATCTTCCTCTAGCGAAGGGATTTTGGGAAGGCTAGAGGAAAGTGAGACATCTAGTAGGTCTACACGGGCTAGATCAACTAGATGTCAGAACATCAAAATAAAATTCAACAAACGCATGAATTTTTTTCTCCAAGGAGGAGGGTCATGTTCCTATGATGATGAGACAGTGGAAGACATCGACATGCCCTTAAGGTACCAACACCTAGTGAAACAATGTGTGCCTAGTGATCTTCCTATAGTAAACACTGATTTTTGTGTGAATGAGAGGACATATAGAATTGCACCGTCCTCATTGCATGGATTGGGCTTGTTTTTCATGGATGGCATAAAGGTTGGATACGGTAGATGTACAGAATTGATGGAGTATGTTGGACCCTGTTACAAATATAGTGATTGGATGCACCTGTTCCAATATACATGAAGTATGTGTAGATATGGGTTGTCGGCGAATTATATACAACTGAAAGACAAAGCTCAAAATAAAGGAGCAACGATGTACATGGATGGAAGGCCAAAAACAACCGGTAATATTGCGGGGTTTATAAACAGTACACAACAAGGGTCTACATTAAAGAAACACAATTGCATATTCGAGACACGTGAAGGATACCGTGTCTTTGTATGTGTAATTAAATCAATAGTTGTTGGCGAAGAACTGCTTATTGATTGCAATTTGAATCGTGTAGATACAAATAATGTTAGTATGGTTGTGGTAAAACAAACAATTTAACCACCCTTTTATTAATTATTTTAACATCTATAGGAATTTTTGTTAGCATATAATTGAAATTATCTACTTTTCATGTTTCCTTATGTAACTTTTAGTGTGTTTTTGATGCAGGGTTCTCTCAGGGACACCTCCATCTCCGTAGATGTTTGTCGACCCAAGTCAAGGTAGCAGGTATACATCGATATTGCCAATGTAATATTAAATTTTAGGATGGACATACAAATACGTTGTTATGTATTTTCATTAGTATATTAGGTTCATTTATATAATATTATCGATTTTCCATGCAGAGTGTTGATCAGGGAAGCCAACTGGCTATTGATCAGCCGACTACAGCATCAGGGCAACAGCCAAACATGAATGTAATTCTCTATTTCAAATACTTTAAAATCGTAAACATGTCTATTGTGACGCATTATGTTTATTTTTTTATGTATTCTTTTGCTTTTATGGTTGCGTTCATGATGGTAATGTTGTCTACCTTTTTTGCAGATTGACCGGGGAAACTCCCCAGCTATTGATCAGACAACTGGAGACTCGATGCAACCATTTAACCTAAATGTAATTCCACATTCTAAATACTTCAAAAATGTACACATATAAAACATGTAGCATAGTGTTTATTTTTGTTTTTTTTCTGTATTTGTTAGCTTATACATATTACGTTCATTGTGATTATGTTCTCTACTTTTTTTGCAGGTGGTTGATCGAGGTAAATCCCCATCTGTTGATCAGACCATACCCTCGGCTAGGCGTTAGGTAATCCTAGATGTAATCCCTAATATAATTATTTGTGCACGCTATATTTTCAAAGACTAAGCAATTTTTTATATATTTCAATTGCAGATAGGGGATTCCATTTATCAAACGACCTCTCAAAACTATTTCCAGAATGAGGTCTCTCGGTTGATGAGAGATAGTGAAATTAGAGAGTCTGCAGACCTGTTGAGGGTGCTACAAAGGACAAGGGAAAATCAAAATGAGGAATTGGTTCGCCTGACATTGGAAGTTACACTAACTGAAGGGCTCAAACAAAGGATTCAATTGTTGTTACAGCAACATAAACAAGTGGACTTAAGTTATTGAATAAAAATGTAACTTCATTTATAAAAAATTTATAATATTTGATTTTATATGTTGTTGAAATTATAATACAATGGGTTTAATTTACAGCGTGCTATGGATATTATCAGTGGTGGTCAAGGAAATGTTGGTCCCAGTGACCAAACCACTCCACGTACACCACATACTGCTCCCATATTGTCCACTAAAGAATCGGCAACACGCTCTACGACACCGCCGAGGGCAGCGGAGGGTGCCGCCGATGTTGCCCCACCCACAGCAGATGTTGTAGAAGAAGGGATGGATGCAGGGCTAGATAGAGATGTGGAAGCATTTCCTGGATCTTCTCGTGTGACTAGCACTGATTCAAGAAAGTGTACATTTTTGGTGAATGAAGAACTGGTTCCAATAAAGATAGAGAGGATTCCAGGTCATATAGATTGTTCAATTTATTTTTTATAATTTGTGTCTAATATACCGATAATATTTTATAATGTTGACTAATGATGGAAATAATGTTTTGCAGGAAATGATATATTTTATAAACACATGAATGATTTGGCCTTGGAGATCTTCAGGCCCACCATCCGCACAATGTGGAACAAGCAGCAAAAAGCTTCAAAGAATGATCTAACTAATCACTTGGTTAGTATGTTCGGAAAAGATACCTTTGATACATCAAAGGTACTACAAAAGGTTGGAAAACATCTAAAGATTGTCTGAGACCAATATAGGGTTCACCTAGAAAAGAACCCTAGGTATGAGCGCCCTCCAATCATTCCACCTATGGAGTGGAAAGCCTTGGTGGAAGATGGAAAAGAGAAGGGCCTAAGAAAATCAAGAAAGATACCACCAGGTGGAACAGAGAGGTATGCAATTCATTCCAAAATGTAGTGGTAAGCCTTATTATTACTAGTTTTTATATCAATTTTGGTACATAGACTGATGTATTTAAAAACTTAATTAGGCTCTCGGACACATCTAAGGCCACAAAGGCAAGAATTGAAAAAATTGGCCAACACAAGCTTGGGCCTGGTGGTTACTCCAACTTGGCGGCCCGATATGTAAGTATCACAAAACCTGAATACGCATCCAAATATCAGATAGATTATTATTTTTGTTTTGTTTTGACAAAAGGATTTAAAATTAATGACATCATGCCAATATGAAGGCCGGCCGATCCAAAGAATTGCCCAGTGTGGATTACATGAAGCTTGGCTTCGAACATGGCTTTGATGTCGTTGTTGAACACCGGAGAAGCTTGTCTGTGAATACTGCACGATCTTCTGCTGATCCATCTGGTGCTCAGGTATGTGAAAACTGTATAAATTAATTATAATTTATTAATGCTCATGTAATTTGTTCCTTATAAATAAACTAACGTAAATTATTTATTCCTTTTTGTGCAGGAAAGTAACGATCCCGTTCATGTCGAGTATGAAGTACATGACCAACCAAATGAAGATCATGCTTCTCATCCTGGTAATGAATTTATTAATGTGCTACTATTTTTTATAGACCATTGCAAATCATGAACATTAATTCTAATTGTACACAATTCAACTACAGAGCATGTAGCTGCAGATCATAACACGGAACAGGTTGGGCCAGTACAAGATAATGTTGAACATGTTGATGTGCACATGGCAGGTAAAAACACACATTCTTAATGTTTTTTTAATGAATTACTTGTATTTATCAAAATATAAATATATTAATGAAAGATTTTGACATTATTGCAGAAATTCATCGCCCCTCGCCTGAAGTTCAACCTTGCGAGCAGACTAGTAGGGATACCGATGATCAGATTCTCGAAGATGTGACTCTAACTAAATATTTAAAGAGAAGAAAAGTAAAAAGGAAGTGACTAAACAAATTTTGAGTAATTCTTATTTATAAAAAAAAAATTAATGCTTTTTTCCGCTGTTTTATGAATGAATGCTTTACTGAATTGTTTACTGATATTTTTTTCCGCCATTAACTAAATTAATGTTTTAATGAATGAGTTAATGAATAGTTTTTTCAGTTGTTGAATGATTGAATGGTTTAATGAATGTTATAAAGAATGATTTAATGAAAGCATTTTTCAACTATTGAGTGAAATAATTTGCATTGTAGATGCATTGTTATTTGCATTGTGAAATAGTGAAATAAATTTTTATTTGCAATTATAGGCATTGGGTTTGGGGATTTGAGAGTGATGTGAGGGGGGGGAGGGGCCATAAGAACTTCCACCTTCACGTGGTTGGTCATGTTTAGTAGAGAATATTAAATTATTCTCGAAACAGAGAGGGGATCAATGAATGGTAAGGAAGAATACATTAAAAAACATCTATTTCTATATTTTTACTGTGTAATTTTCACTATTGCTATTTGACTCCTCCATTGGAACTTGTTACAGATAACGTTGAGAAACATTTCCATAGTTAAGAGGCAAGAAATGGAGTTTTTATTAGATCGATGGCCTTATATACATAGTATTTTTGGTTATCCATGTTTTATCAGGTGATATATTCTTACTAAATATAATATTTTGCTTACATAATTTATGTTAGATCATTATATTTTAAATTCCTTGATTAGATTAAGCAATTGAGTGCCATTTAATGTTGCTTTAGGATTTTAAATAACGCAGTTACTGTTGCTTGAGGATTTTAAAGAACTCAGTTACTTGAATTGAATTAGTAAATGATAGATGTTATATAACATGTTTATATAAATGGTTGGACATGATAGCTTCGGAGATAAATTGTTTGAATACTTGGTCAATTGTAGCAGGATGCATTTATTTTCACGACACACTCATGTCTTCATTTTATGTTTTCAAGATGCTTTTGAACAAATAATGGCTTGTTTCTACATCATAAGTCCACATTCAATGTTTTCGAGATGCTTTTGAACAAAGAATGGCTTGTCTCTACATCATAAGTCCACATTCAACAGCCTTTGCAGCAAGAGTTTTTATATACCAAAAAACTAACATTCATTCTTTACTTGTTTATGGATTTTGCAATCCTGCAGATGCAAGATGTGGACAATGGTACACTGTTAAAGTGGACTCTTCAAAGGTTACCTTGGAAAATAGGGCAGATTTTCTTGAATGAGCTGAAGTTCGTGTGTGTGCTTTTGATATAGAGACAACCAAGCTTCCTTTGAAGTTCCCTGATGCCGAATATGACATGATAATGATGATTTCACACATGGTGGATGGGCAAGGCTATATTATTAAAAATTGAGAGGTAAAAACACTTGGCATTGTTTTATGCCCGTTGGTCATCCTATCCTTTGTTTTGGGATTTCTTTCATCTATGTTTTGGGATTTTTATTGTTTGCATATTGATGTTTCATTGATTGTTATGAACATCGTTTCTCTTCTTTAGTTTTCCAATTCCTTTTCATTTGTTTCCTGAGTGTGTAGGGGTGGGGCATTGAAGACTTGGACTACACTCCAAAACCAGAATTTGAAGGAAATTTCAAAGTAGTAAATGTGCCAAATGAGGTATATCTGCCATTTATTGTTTACCCTAAGACTATAATTCTGAAAACAAGTATTGATCCCCTGGAAGTTTGCTATGTCTTCTAGACAGAGCTTCTTAGGCGGTGGTTCAATCACATGCAAGAATTGAAGCCTGGGATTTATGTCACGTATAATGGAGATTTCTTTGATTGACCTTTCGTCGAACAACAGGCTAAGCACCATGGAATGAAAATGAGTGATGTATGTTAATTTTCTTATCTAATATACTGGAATCTTATGCTTGCTGACTGTTGCTGGATTTTCGCTCACTTCTATGTTTAATTGGAAAAGGAGTTTATTATTTAGTGTATTACAATGAATGTATTGATCCACATAGTGGACATCTTAGGGCCCCAATTTATACTGTGTTCTTGAATCCTTTAGAAGTTTTTCTCTACCTCTTAAAATTCCTGCATTGTTTTGCAACCAAAGATAGGTTTTTGACCATCATTATAAATTTTGACCCCTCTATTATCTAGCCACTTCCTTTAGCAAGAACAATCTATGCTTACCTTGGTTGTTTGGAATTTGCAAGAGTGAATTTAAATATCAACTGTACATTATTAATAATTATTTAAGGTAACATACTCTGTTGTTTCCTTGTCTCTTTGCTATATGAAGTGGTTATGTATTTGTAGTATTCAATCTTATTCTATATCCCTTCCTTGAGCAAAGCTAGACTATTCTAAAAGTATTGAATGCCTCTTGGTCAGCAAGTTTATTTCTGCTATTTTTTTATCTTATAAGTTGTTTCCTTTGGTCCCCTCTATTTAGAGACGCTATAGGTTCAGTGTCCTCCATCATCACTTATTAATACTTGGGATGTAAAGCACTCTTTGCATGAGAGCTCTTTCTTATACAGGGAGAAACTTATGCAGATACTTATACAATTAGTAGAATGCATATGAAGGATAAACACAATTCTGTAGACCCATTTCATCTTAATCATGTTATAAAAATCCACCCTTTAGAACTTTAGTCTCCTAAAAATGGAGGTCAGGGACACAGACAGTGTATGGGCACTGCTTCATTCCACTTTCCAACTAATAGTCTCACCTAGATAAGCACTGGATTGTGTTCAACTAGGAAAACTTGATTGCAAGCAACCTTTCTTCAACTCTCTCGAAATCCAAGTCACATAGGCCATTTCTAAGTGGGTAAGTTGGAACATGCGGGCATGGGATTATGTGACCTTTGTACATGTGGTTCACACTACCTGAGTTACTTGGAGAAGTGTGTAGGAAAAAGTTGTGTTGTAATCACCTACCCTTAGCACATGTAATGTCTCTAGTTAAGGAACATTCTCTTAAAGTGTTCATGCATTGGTTATATTGGACTTTGTCTTGTTGAGTGGTCCACTTGTAGACCTAGTACAGGGTTTGCTTGTAATTACTCTCTTCATTATTCCATAAATAGAAAGGAGGGTGCTTCTCTTGAGGATATTGGGTTTTCTATTTTTCGAAAAGTAAAGTTAAGAGTAAAGTAGTTGTGATAACTATATGTGCAAGGATGAAATATATACTTGACATAGAATCCTCTAGTTTGCTACCAGGATTCCTTTAGTGGTCAAATTCTAGGCTGGAACCATGTGGGTGTAAGTGAAATATTTGGATTTTTTTTTTAAATCCATCAACAGGCATTGCTTTTTCGACGTTCTTCTGACACTCCGATAAACCCATCCGATGGTTGTGCCATGACTCCAACGCTTCTGCTCGTCGGACAACCGACAGTTAAAGTGTCGGACAACGTCAGAAGGCCGACTCTACTAGTGTTAGATTGCGTCATATTTTTGACACTGTCTGGATTAAAAACCGGTGGCACTGCCATTTCTGTGACACTTCTGTCTATTGGAAGGCCGACGCTGCAAGGGTTAGCAGACGTCGGATTTTTGATGGTTTATGCAATTTTGGTAGGCACTTCGGAAGGACAAACAGTCAAATATGTGAGACAATGGTCTGTCGGATCTTCGACCCACATTAGTATACTGTCAAAGATCCGACGTTACGCCACTGACGCCAAAAAAAAGTGTATGTGTCGAAAATGAGACAGAGAAGTATCGAGTTTCAGACATGCAAGGTGTCAGATTTTGGGTTGAAATTAAGTTGTGACATGAACAAGGGATTGAATAAACCCCATTTTTATTCATAATTTCAATTGAATCTTTGGAATTATCCAATATTCCTTTCAAAGTATTCAGAGGGGCAAAGGAAACCCTGATTGTTTTTCTTAAAATTGTTGTGATATTTTCGGTGATCCTTTCGATATAAGGAAAAGTAACTCCAGGGAACATTGTATCCTCTTCATTTGGATAGTTTTTACTCCTTCTATGTTGAGCCTTATGGATGGTCTTCTTATTTGGTTCTCCTGGAAACCATTATTTCTTAACACATCAAGGAGATGTTTCATTTATTGATTTAAGTGCTCCTCATCAGAAACATTGATGGTTCGAGTCACAAGAGTACAAAAACACAAACCTTCTATGCAGGATGATGGTGGGAATAGGTGTGAATATATATACCAATATGTGTATTTTTCAATAGACTTGATGGGATACAAATCCATAATATTTATTAGAAACCAAGAGATCTAGAAATGGAAACCAACCATTTTCTTCTATTTCCATAGTAAACTTATTGTATTTAGATTGGTTGTCGAGATGGATTGGAAAATAATTCATTTTTTCTCTCTCATGTAGTCAAATTACATTAGTGTCACCAACATATCTCTTCCATAATTTTGGTTTCAGGGGAGAAGTGCTTATAGTGATTCTTTCAAATTTTTCCAACTATAAGCTAGAAACAACAGGGGATAAGGGTGATTCCATGGCCACACCTTCAACTTGCTCATAGATTTCTCCACAAAAACAAAAGTATGTATATTTTAAACATATTCGAATCATGTTTAATATCTCTAGTCTAGTAGTATTATTTATTACCTCAATGTCTTATCTACCAATATCTTAGTAAACAGAGACACTACATCAAAACTGGACACAATATCATGCTCTTCCATCTTCAGATTTTTTAGTTCATCAACAAAGTATGTTGACTCTTTTATAAATGAATAATTTTGGCCATCCACAGAAGCAATGGATTTTGTGAGGCATTTCTAGATTGTAATTAGGTGATCCAGTTGTATTTACAATGGGTCTTAATGGAGTTGCTTTATGAAGTTTTGAAACACCATAAATGTGAGGCATGGTGACTCCACTAGGTATTAGCTTCTTTTTCCAGTAATCATCAAGGGATGGTGAGGTAATATAATTCTAAACCTTCTGCATAATTCTATTATTGTGACCTTTAGCAGTCTTTTTAGGGCTACCGTTGTTTGTAAGATGTTCAATCATTTGTTATGGTAGTCTTCTATGTTTAAAACCACAATTGTGTTTTGATGGTATCCTTTCGTATTTAAAATCATAGTGGCACTGAAAAACCTCAAAATAAATAAAGATATCACTTGTTGGCATGTTGAACCTGATTATGACATGATTGAACAAAATGTATGTTGTGGTTTTGGCCTAGTTATTAAATGTAGGCATCGCTTCCTCCCACTTCATGAAGTAGTCCATTTCCACTAAGATTTAGTAGTGGCCATCACCTAAAGGAGGATTACATGTCATAAAATCAATGTCCCAATTTATAAAATGTAGCCGCTATCACCACAAGATGTAGTGGAGTAGGATGAGAAACACATTTTCCTTGTATAGATCTAACAACGATGACACTTTTTATAGTATTGATACAATCTTTAAAGTGTGTGAGAAAAAATTAGTCTGTACACAATATCTTCTAAGTTGTAGAAAAACTATAAAGATGACCACCACATGCTCCAGCATGGCAGTCATTCAAAAATTTCTTTGCTTCCATGTGAACAAAACAACATCGTAATATTTAGTCAATTCCTCGACAATAAAAAGTGTCCCTAATATTGTGGTATCTTCATGATTGATGCTGAATGCGACGTCGTTCAACACTAAACAATTTAGCATTGATCCATTGGGTTTGGAGATATACAACAATGGTTTCATACCAAGGATCAAAAGATGCAATGAGAAAAGAAAATATCCATCTAGGATGGATTCCACACTTATAGTTATTTCTTCATTGGATGGTAATTCAAACTTTAACTCAGAAAAAGCTAAGGAATTCTTAGATTTGGAATTAACAAATTCAAAATTGAATTATTGCAGGATGATTATCCATTTCAAATATGTGTATTTCATGAGTCCATGGGACAAGATATGTTCCATTGGATTAGAATATGCCACCGCAAATAGTTTTTGTGGAAGTATGTATTGTCTAAATCATTAGGCGGAATGAACCGCTACCAAGGACAACTTATCTACATGAGAATAGTGATATTCAAAGCTTGCAAGGCATGTACTAAGGTAACACACAGTTTTCTCTTGGAATGATTCATCCTCTTGCACCAAAACCATCCATTAAGTGGATTCAATAACTAGTATAGTCTGGAGGACTAAGCATTGGGGATTGAATTAAAGTCGTTTTCAATGCATCAAATGTGTGTTTCATTTGGTCATCCCATATGAACGGTACATATTTGTTAAGAAGACGGATAAAACCTTTATAAATATTATAATAATTGGCAATAAATTTCCTAAGAATTTTTTTTTCCTTGTAGACTTTGAATTTGTCTAATTGTTTTTAGGGAGGCGATTGATTTATTTCATCCATATTAAAGGGATCAACCATAATATCATGTTTAAATATGATGAATCCAAGTAATCTCCTAGTTACCACACAAAATGCACTTATGTGGATTTAACCTTATGTTATATTGATGACAACGTGTGCAGATAACACAAGATGTGCCAATTGGTTAGCCCTTACCTTTGATCTAGCTACCAAATCAATGAGATCAGTTTTCACAATGTGTTTAATATCGTGAAAGTCATATGACATGGCTCTCTGAAAAATGGCTTGGGTGTTTTTAAGGCCAAAAGGAATTTTTTGATATGCAAAATTTCCCCAAGGTCAAATTAAAATGGTCTTGTGTTAATATTCCTTCTTTATCTACATTTGGTTGTATCTGAAAAATCCTTCCATGAAGGAAAATATTTTGCTTCTGACACACTCATATATAATCCAATCAATAAAGGGGATGGTATAATTATCTTTGGGACATGCCAAATTAAAATCCCTAAATTCATTACAAACTCATATGGTCCCTTGCTTCTTATCAACAGGAACATGATTGGATACCCACTCTGTTAAAGACACGGGAGTAAATGAAACTAGGTTTTAGGAGCTTCTCAACTTTTTTTTTTATGGTGGCAGATTTGTTAGGATTGACCAGTCTTAATTTTTGTCTCATCAGTTTGACATTGGGGTATGTTTTTATCTCATGTTCAACCATACTAGGATCAATGCCAGGAATTTATTCATACGACCAAGGAAAAAAATATTGAAACTCTTTGAAAAGAGTTGTATATTGCACAATTTCCCCCGAAAATCTATCGACACGGATATTAATGTTTACTATGATGCATGGTTTGGTAGATATTATGGTAGGAATAAATTTTGGAATGTTTTCCAAATTCCCTTCTACAAATACATCTTGTGTTTGTATGTTGCATTGGTATTGTTCCATATCATCATTAGGTGTAAGATTTAGGCCTTACTTCCAATCATTCTCTAGTAGGTAAAAATGATGCTCGATGATGCATATCATCCCATTGTCATTCAAATATATTAATTACTTCTAATATATATTCATTCGATGAAAAAATTTGGTCTAAGATGTCATGAGATTTGGGAATACCAATGGCCCATGTGGGCGAAGTGTAAGGATCGTATTCTTCTTGTGAGGGAGGATTTTGATCCTCATATGACAAAACCATTTGAATAGATTGGTACGAAACTTATACATAAAATAATGGTAATTTATCCAAGGCATCACACTCTTCAAAATTGGGCATTACTTAGGCATTATTTTCCACCATTAAGCATTGCATCGAGATCCCTTGTGATAAATGTAAGTCAACCACTAGAATGGGTTTGGGAAAAAATGATAGAGGGAAGTAAGCCTATGTGGTGATAGTGAATACTGGAGCCATTTTTTGATCGGGTATCGGTTGTGGAAGTGTAAAATTTCTAAGTAGGGAAGCATATTTGAACAATCCTAGCTTGATCTTTTGAACCACTTTGGTGAATCTTCAACAAAAGCAACATTTGAGTCGACAAGAGTTTTAGGCATACATTGATCTAACTGACATATTATCACGATCTTCCCCTGATGAGGGAACTGAATATCTTGGAATATTGAAGACACTAGAGTCATCATAGCATGTACACAATTGTGTCCCAATAAAAAATTGTAATCAATGGGAGTGTCTACTACCTCAACATCAATTTGTTTTTCCTCCTAGTTTAATTGGGAAGGATACAATATGTTTGTGATGAGGGAAATAATGCCCATCAAATTCCTTTAACATAGTGTGGGGTGGATCTAATATTGGTGCTCCTAAAGCGTTCCAAAGTTTCAAGGACGTGACATAAGTTGAGGCCTCTTCATCAACCATGGTTCAAAAAATGTTATTTCTGTAAAATGATACTTTGATTTGAAAACCAATTTGTGAAGGGATCCTAAATAATAATTGGTTTAATTCAAATGAGATCAAATTAGTATAGGATGGATATACATCCTCAATTATAGACAATAGTGTTTTTATTTGCACATGACAACATTGTAATGCCTCTAGCATCGACATGGCATGTGGTGCTTGAACTAAATCTTCAACAACATTGTATTTTTGTGCAGCTCTCGCATTGGGATTATGATTTGTTCTACGTAGAACTGATTTGGGAGGGTGAGTATTATGTCAATGGTTGGTTTCTCATTGGTGAGAGAACCATTTGGTTGTGATGTTGATGTATTTGAAGTACTATTAGGGGCATCATAAGAATGAGCTATTGTTTGAATGTTCACCTCATGATCACACACGAAGACATTAGAATCTGGAGGATTTCCCCCTTGTGGAGGGTTATCATGGTTACCCCTGGTGGAGGTATTGGCACCACAATAACCATTTTCCATTGTTGTTGTGAAAATGGTTGTGTCAACACAGTAAGTTTTTGTGGTTTCCCACCATGTTGATCCATCATTTTATGGACATCCTCCATAAAATGGAATTGATTATTGGGATGGTCTCCCTCAAAATTTTCATCAGGGAACTTGAATTTCCATTTCTCTTGGGTGTCTTCTACCAAAGAGTTATGGTTTGTTGTTGGTCCTGTCCCAGAATTGGAATTTTTCTTTTTCTTTTGTTTTTTATTCATTCCTTTAGACTCTATCGATTGGATAGTAAATACTTCAGAAGTTAGAGAAGGACTCGCATTTTATTGTTTGTCCTGACCAGTTTTGGATTGTGGAGTTTGAACAAACATTTTTCCCAATTTCTAGGTAACCTGATCAAGCTTATTAACATAACCAATCACACCATCGGCATGAGTTACATGGGGTGTCCTAGATGGATCTGATGCAGGGCTCATGGTGGGGTATTATGTCATAAAGAGTTCATGATTGTTAATAAATCAAATCTATTTGTTGGGAACTATCACTGAGTAGTTCTTCAGTCATGGATACTAACATAGCCACATATTTTGTAGTAGTAAACAAATATTTTACAAACCAATATGCTAAAATTTGATCCGGAATATATATTTTGATAAACCGTTGACACCTCCTCCACTCATGAATATGATCATATATAGGAGTAGAAGTGAATTGGATAAGCGAAGTCAATAATTTTGTACCCATTTCATAGAATATAAGCAATTGAAAATGTGTCAAGAATACCATAGAAAAAATTTTAAAAATATATATGAATTTAGTACGAGGTAATTTAAAGTGTCATTTCACAGCGCTTCCCATGAGATTTTGTTGAAACAAACTCAATCTCTTAGTATCATCAACTGAGGAGTTATATGAACACCATAAGTGAAACGTCATCATAGGGTTTGATGGGTCATCTCCTCACAATTGGATTTGAACCCAAAATTTAACGACAAAATCCGACGAAAAGTACTTTTGTGTTAGATTACAATGATGAAAAGTATTGTTTTGTCGGATATGTTTTGTCATCTTGCAGATTCGTCGGATTTGCGACCATACTTTTGTCAGATATGTGACGCTTAATCATCAAATATTCGACGAATTTAACTTGTTTTTTGCAATAGTATTAAGTTTTTTTTGCAATAGTATTAAGTATTTTTTGCAACGGTAACTAGGTTAATATCCTCGGAGATTCAATGACAGTTAAATTTGAAAATATATAAATTACAGAAACATTCTGACATGTTTTCTATAGAAGCGACAGATGGTTTGCGGAAATTATTTATTCCTCGATGGACAGTTTGAGGAATTGTTTTATTCTTCAATGGACGGTATGCGGAACTAATTTATTTTTTGACTGACTTTTTGCAGACATCATTATATTCTTCGACAAAGGATTTGCGGAAATTTTTTTATTCTTATACAAACCACCATTTGTGAAAATAGTGATGTGTGGACCTTGATTTTTTAAGATTTTAGATAGTCTTCATTCACGTAGTTTTTGACAAAATTTCAAATAGCAATATTCCTTATCCAAATGAACAAAATCGACAATTGCTTGCTAGACTATGGGATGTAGCGAAAATAAGGGGTGATGGGAAATGTTATTGTCCATGTAGTCAATGCAAGGGCTTTAAGAGGAGAAGAATATTGATCCCAACAACCACAAAACATTGTAGGGAACATGGACACGCTATGGGGGGGATGAATATCGTCCATTTGTAAGTTTAGCATTATAAATTTTTTTATATTTTTTTATTTGGTAAATGTATGTATTATTTTAATATTTCCTATATTAACTTATATGTATTGATGTTTTCATGTAATTATGAAGGAAAGGAATCCTATGGCATATCGTCCAGAGGAAGTTATTTCATAACAAGTACTGGAGGAACATGGAGCTATGCTTAACGGAGAACAAGTGGATGATCATATTGAAGAAGATGATCATAATGATAATGTAGCTGAATATGATGGTACAAATACATTGATCCATGATTCATTTAATGTTGGAATGGATGATGACGATGACGATGATCGTGAAAATATTGATGACTTTGATGATGTTCACGATATACCTCTTCTTGAGTAGGCATACAAACCCCTTTATGAAGGCTCCAAAACAAATCTTCTCTCTGCTATATTGTTGATAATGAACTTGAAGGTTATGAATGGTCTTTCAAACATATAAATCACACAGATGTTAAGCTGTGTAAAATAATCCATCACATATATACGATCGTGATCAATTTTATCTTTATTCCTATAATAATTGTATTGTTAATTCATAATTCAAATTAATACGGATGAAGTGTGTTTCGTTAATATTATTTATATATTATGTTAACTCTATTTTTATTTTTATTTGATGTAGCTTGATAATTAAATTTTGTTACCACCATCAAATATTTTACCTCGTACATATTGAGATGTATCTTCCATCATTAAAGAGATTATAATGCATTATGCAGCAATCCATGCATTCCCCGATGACCATGTTATATATTATAATCAGCATGAATTTGCAACAAAATGTCTGGAATGTCATATAAGCAGATATCGAATAGATCAAGTAACAAAAATGTGCCTCACAAGGTTCTTCATTATATTTCCATCATTCCACATTTGCAACGATTGTTCAGGTGCAATAACATAACGCAATTTATGGATTGCCATGCAAGGAATAGAATTCAAGATGATGTTATTCAAATGCCTACATATGGTTCTACATTTAGAGGTATGGAGGAAAAGTGGCCTCACTTTAAAGAAGAACCCCGTAATCTTAGGATTTCTTTGGCATCAGATGGTGGCCTAACTTTAAAGAAGAAACCCGTAATCTTAGTATTATTTTACTCTTATGCATGGTTTATATAACTTAATGGTTCTCATAATTATATATTTTATAAGTGTACTTCAAATCAATTAGGTAAGTTTCAAGTCAAATATATGAATGTATATATCGAACCTCTTATAGATGAGCTACTAAAGTTATGGAATGGCATTAGTATGTATTATGTATCTATACCAATACAAAAAATAAATTTCAATTCCATGTAATGGTTGCATGGACAATAAACAATGCCCCAGGGTTAACCCATTTTTGTGGTTTGTATTTTTAAGTTCCATTTTAATTCCATTTAATTATATGAAGTAGTTAATATAGTTTATATATAATTATAATTGACATAGATATCCCATATCTATATATTGTATTTCTTCAGACAAGGGGAAAATTTGCATGTCCAGTTTGTGGTCCTAAGATCAAATCTCGTCACTCAAAAAGCTTAATAAAGGAGGTGTTTGATGAGTATAGGCACTTCCTCTCTAAGAATCACAAGTATAGAACAACCAAAAAAAATATTTTCAATGGGAAGCAAGAGACTGCATTAAAACCACGAAGAATGACACCTCACATTTGGAAGATGCAATATAATAGAAATCGTCAAGCTGGTATGTATGGATCATCGTATATGAATTGTTATGTATTTTTTTATTGTTTGTTGTTTATTGTAGTAGCCATAATTTATTTCTGAAATTTATTTATAAATTAATATTCATGATGTCCGTCGTGATCATGAAGGCATTAATGGGATTCCACAAGGAATGAAAAGTTATCTATACAATTCAAGAGGTTTCCCTACTATGAGCACCTACAAATTGCTCATATGTTTGATACAATGTGTATCGAAAAGAATGTGACTGAAACATTATGGAAACTATTGGAGCTAAGGAGCGAGAAAGAAAAAATTATGAAATTTTGCAAAGGAATTCAAGAAGGAAACCATGCAATCAAAGACGTCATTCAATTTCATAGCAACGGAGACCAAATTAATATCTTTAGAAATGCATGAGGTAACTAGTGATTATTTTCATGTGCTTAATGTTTCTTTAATTCTTCGTATAATTTATATATTTTTTGTGCACTAATTCATTTTATGTAATTTAATTATTTTTTTGTTAAATATCGTTATTGGTTTGCATCACTTGTAGATGGTTGTCATCTAAATAAATCCATAAAGAATATATAAAGTATTGGACAAGAGAAATTCCTCGTCTCATGTGTGAAATGAATAAGCATCTACCTTCAGCATTTTTCAATGCACATAAACACTACCTCATACACCAAGTTGAGGAGATTGAATTGTGTGGACCTATGCACTCAAGGTCCATGTGGATTGTTGAGAGGCACTTCAAATTTATGAAGAGTTTGGTTAGACAACGAGCATGTGCTGAGGGTTCTATGATGGAGGGATATATGGTATACCAAAACATGTTGTATGTTAGTGAATATATTCCTAATTTAGCGTCAAAGCTCAATTTACATCGTAGTTGTGATCTGGCCTCCAATAACAATTTTGAAGGGGAGTACCTGAACGGGAAAGGTAGATCGAGGAAGGTGAAAGGTAATTATTAGCTAGTGGATGTTAATTAATGTAATACATTTTACTAATGACTTTTATGTATAAATATCATATAACATATTCTATTTGCATATTCAATCTATTGCATCAATTAAGAGCACATTCTTTTTAAGATAATTTACATATGCCTTGAATTTTAATTTTTATTGTCATCAAGCAGTTGGTTGAGAGTGGGATGCAATTCATTTATACATCTCAAACAATCTTGACTGGATTAAGGTATGGATTGAACGATGCAAACAATCGGGTCATGGAATATCATGGGAAGGTGTGGCTTCATTGGTTAAATCAGAACATCGCAATGGAGATACCAATATTACACAAAGGGAAATCGATTTATCATATGGTTTAAAACATAAGAAGGAAAGCATATTAATCAACCACTCTAATTCATTTTTTTTGCAAATTACATATTGACGTACACGTTGTTTTTTTCCCAGTATGGTTGCAT
>LPNX011110004.1:168504-206004 GCA_001517045.1 Pseudotsuga menziesii | reverse complement strand
ATGATTTTGTATTCCTTAGATACCCTAAGGGATAATCATTGTTCTCTTAAGCCTTAAGGTCATTCATTTTCATATTCATACATGTTTATTCACCTTTGTAAAGACTATAATTAGAATATTGAACTTCCTTTATCTTTAAAAACCTTAATTTTTTCGACAAACACTTGGGTTAGCTACCAAGAATATTCATTGTCTACAACAAATTTCAGGTGATTTATTTGCTTTATTCTCTTTTTGTTTCCAACATTAGGGTTTCTAGATAATTGAAGGAATGACAACCATATTAGGGTTTAATATTAATATGATTTTTTTAACTTGGAACAATTTAGCTACAACAGCTAGATTATTGGCCATACTTTTAATGTTTATTTGAATTAAACAATTCATTGGTCATACTTTTAACCTTTATTAAAAATTTTGGTTGAAAAAATATAAAACCACAATCGGCATACTTTCAATGTTTATGACTCGTGACCATCGCTAGCGCATTGTCGCTAGAGAATTCTACATTGCAGAAGCTTTACAGTAAAATAGACTCGCTTTCTTTTAGTTGGGGTCCATTCTCTGTCTGGATTCGGAGTTTTATAACTTTTTTCCACCATCTTGGTGTTGATTCACAATTCTCTACTTGGAAGCAAAGGTCGAGGTCCCACAGATTACAAAGGAGGTCGTAAGCATAGGAGGTCAAGGTCCCAAAGGTTGTAGAGGAGGTCAAGGTCATGGAGGAAGCGGACATCGCCAAGAATATCCACATAGGACTAAATTCCTCCCAAACCGGTAATTCCCATGCCATTTACCTCATATTGCTTATTAAATTCCTTTGTTGTTGGAACCTCCATCTAGGACCAAATTTGGGCTTTGGAGGGGGTTTTCCATCCACCAAAAAAAAATATTCCTTGTCTGCCTCATCGAAAACAAAATCGAAGACACTACTTTCTTTCCCGCTCCTTGCATTGGGCCGATCATTATAGTTGCGCGTCCAATCTGCAACCCTTCCAATCCTCTCATTTTTAGAGAAAGGGGCATAGAGCACATTTTGGAGCTGGTTTTCTAGCATAACAAACCCCCTTAGAGGACCCCAACCATCTGTATTGTCTGCAACATGTGGGACTTTCAATTGCGGTTGCACTATTCCAACCATGTTTTCAAATATCCAAAAGAAACCAAACACAAATGCAATGTTAGAAGACCTTTAAAGCTGATTATTGTTTATTTAAGGTAGAATGGGATAAACGTTAAAACTCCCACATAGAGATACAAACCTTAACCTATCGAAACCTATGTAATTTATATCTAAACCTATCGAAAACCCGTGAAAACCATAACCCTTAAAGTGCTTGAAAATCCATGTAATATGTCTCCAAATGACTTGGCATTTAATGGGTCTAGGAAGCTCATTATCTAGTGTCATCACACAAGGTACTGCTACAGTGAACCATCACACAAGCTGCCCAAAATGTTATTTATGTTGGGACTTTGTCCACAGGCTTCCCATAACTATCCCGGAATTGGATATTTCTTGTTGATCATCACTGATTTGATGCACAAATTTGGAGTTTTAAGGTTTCTCTCACTCCCAGGTTTTCCCAGACTAGAAGAATCAAACTTTTTGTTGTTGTTTCACGTGCACATGGCCATTGAGAATGGATAAATAGGGTTGTTTACATGTTTATAAATACCTATAAGTCAAAATTTAATGTTGTAAGGGGGTAGGACAGTCCTCAAAATTTCCCAGATTTCTTAGAAACTAGCCCAAACCGAATTTTCTTTACACATGTTCCCTGAGATAAAGGTTTAAGGCTGCTGCTATTGTTTTTAGGCCTCAAAAACCACCCAAAACTTGATTTTGTTGTTTCTTATCACTTGTTAGGGATTCTTTGATACTGACACCCGCCTAGAACTACATATGAGGCTCTTTTACTATTGATTTAGGGTAGATAAGTGTCCATAATTCATGGTTTAGGGATGTATGTGATATTTACAGAAGAATCATATGTCTCAAGGTTGAGGCCCAACTGCTCGATTGCAAAAGCAAACAACAATGAAAGGTCGTGATTCTCCATTGCATGCCAAAGTAGTTGTATAGTTTTCCACTGCTTCTGCATGCCTACCCTCTTGAAAATATTTATTTCTTGCAGCCTTATGGTGAATTAGTTCACAGATCATGGCCATAAATGATGCCATAGATTACATACTCTCCACACCATACTTTTAAAGTGTAGATTTTACTTCCTCATATTTCAACAGTAAATCAAGAGCCTCTTCCAATATTCCCGTGTAGAAATGGACCTTGGAACATATCTGCCACCGCCATAATTTGATAGGAAATTGCCCCAGACTTTCCAATGAATCGTCATTGCATACCTGACTGTCATTTTTTGGGAAACAATAGTTCCTTTCTATAGAATCTATACTTTGCTCACATACATGTATGACTTCCTCATATTTTCGCAATATCAAAAGGGATAAAACTTTCAATCAAGTAACCTCTTAGAATGTGGGATGATTGATAAAGCTTCATTTAGTATACTCAATGCATTTGTTGCATATCTAGGATTTCTTCTATCTAGAAAGTCTGTTGCATGATATCTATATTCTGACCCTTGATGTGCCTTTCTCACACCCTCAGAAGCTTATGTTTCTAGTTTCAAGTCTATGACATCTTTCACCAAATGTAAGGACCCTTTGCACAGTGCAACTACTGCCTCACTCTCTCCAAGGGAAACATGACAACTGGAAGCTCTAATATGAACTCTCAAAAAGTTTGGATCAATGGCCATTGAACTCTCATAAAGTTGGGATCAATGGCCTTTATGTTCTTCCTTCTCTTTTTGTTTTGTACCTTGAAACAGATTACCACTAGAACTTAAGATGTCTCGTTGCATTCCAACCCTTTGAAAAAAAAAAGGGTGTGTGGTAAAAGGAGATGAGTCATTCTTAATCTCATATCCTGACGGATTTATATTTTCTCCAATGTTTGGTCGATTACTTCGTCTAGCATGTGATCTTGATCCTATTGAGGTAGAATTTGGAGTGGGAGATGCAAAAGTAAAATTCTTACTTTGACTTCTTTCTTCGTCTTTTGAACCAACAGAGGAATACGAAAAAGGTAAATTTCTTACTTTGACTGATTTCTTTAGATTTTGAACCAACAGAGTATGCAAATGTGAACTGCTTACTTTGACTACTTTATTCATCTTCCACTTTTCCACCACCATCATCAATTCTTACCTTTTCCATTTTAGAACTTAACCACTCACTTTCATTACTTGGAATAGATATCTGGTCTTCAGCGGATGGCCTTTTACTTTCATTACATCTATCAAGAATAAAAGACTCTGCTTCATAGGTGTTGTTACTTCCTTGCCAAGACGGACACTCTCCTCCTTTGGATGGATTTTCCTGGTGGTATTTTTTGGCATGTGTTTCCTTATCATTACCAATATTTAAGTTTACAGTGGCAACCCTTATCTCTTCAACCTTAGCTTCTATCACAAGAGATTCATGCAAATCGAACCCTGTTTGAGCACCATACTGGACAGAAGTTTCCCATGCTACAGAACATTGTCCCAAATCTGGCATGTTGTGGTTACCAAAAGGAAACTCATCTTTAGAAGCAGTTTCATTGTAAGTTGAGAATTCCATTCGTGAGCCTCCCTTGGCATGATTAGCTGAAGTCGAACATGGCATGTATCTTTTTGGCTTAGGATCAGAGTGCCTACCAAGCTTGCATTGTATGGATGTGGGCAGCTGATATTTTTCTCTCTTTTTCCTTGTACTATGACTCTTGCTCAATTCTTTATTTGCACTAAACTCAAATATATGACTCAAACTTGAATACAAACTCCCCATAGCATGCCAAGAACTATATTTACTTGATTATTTACCCTCACATTGTGGTGTTTCCCGGGTTCTAGGAATTGCTCCCATTTCTCTAGTGTTGCTTGAGAGATGAGCCTTGTTGGGAATTTCTTTTGTATACCCACCACTAAATACATATGCAGCAGAACTAGAGGCGAAACCTTCTAAGAAAGAAAATGGTTCAACCACTACCAACAATCCATGACCTCATTAAATCCAACACATGTGCTATACTACCGACAACTTCAATTCGTGGGTTTTATGACTTTAGGCATGTCTACAGGGAGCACAATATGAGTGCAGACCGTTTATCTAAGGAAGCATTGAATAGGAAGGCTTACCTCCTATCCTTCTCGTAACTTTTAGAAGGAGAAATCATTGAGGAAGGCATGATACAACTCTTTTAAGAGATTTTTTATTTATGTGGCACAGTTTTTTTGGTTCTTTCAACTATGGAATACATTAGAATCGTTCTTGTTTTAGCTAGGGATATAGATTTTGTTTTCATCCCCCAGGGGTGTGTCTTCTCCACCCTTGATTCCTACTTGGATAAGTTGTTTGGGATTCTTATGTTCTCTGTGTGGTATTGCTACTTCAGTCATCTTGGGATTGTGGGTTCCTTCCCTCCCCTTAGGAAATTTTTTGATACTTATCTCCACTCATGTATGGAATGCTTATTGTCGGGACTATGCACAAGTTACCTTTGATTCATTATTGAAGATCAAGGAACACCTATTTTTCTTCTAAAAAAAACTTACAAAATCCATGTATCATACCTTAAACAGATGAAGGTTTGATGAATGTATGCTACACAAATTATTTTTGTTAAAACAATTATTTCTCAATCCATGTATCATACCATGAAAGAGCATTCATCTTGTGCCAGTTTTGTAAGTACATATCTGGTTTGGACATCGGGGTAATCAACATTAAAAACAATTAGGATAATTAATGTCCACTTTTGTTGAGTAATTTAAAAATAGAAAATTCATCAATGGGGCCATGGACCAGTAATGAAGATGGTGGCATATCATGCCACCAATCAAGATTCAATTTTCCCCAAGAAACAAATAAGTTGTTGGGGTCAGCTGCAAGTCCATATTGTATATTGGAAATTATGACCTCTATGAAGGAGACTTCATCGTATTTCCAATATCTATGTAGTGAAATTTGTCGTCGTATATCCATTAAATATGACATATATGCTATACGACTGACAACTTCAATTCATGGGATATATGACTTTAGGCATGTCTACAAGGAGCACAATATGAGTGCAGACCGTTTATCCAAGGAAGCATTGAATATGAAGGCCAGCCTACTCTCCTTCTTGTAACTTTTAGAAGGAGAAATCATTGAGGAAGGCATGATACAGCTCTTTTAAGAGCTTTTTGATTTATGTGGCATAGTCTTTTTTGGTTCTTTCGACTATAGGATACATTAGCATATTTCTTGTTTTAGCTGGGGCTATATATTTTGTTTGCATCCCCTAGAGGTGTGTTTTATCCACCCTCGATGCCTCCTTGGATAAGTTGTTTCAGCTCCTTATGTTCTCCATGTGGTATCGCTACTTTAGTCATCTTGGGATTGTGGGTTTCGTCCCTCCCCTTGGGAAATTTTTTGATACTTATCTCCACTCGCGTCTAGAATGACTTATTGTCAGGACTATGTACAAGTTACCTTTGATTCATTATTGAATATCAAGGAACACCAATTTTTCTTCTGAAAAAAAGTTATAAAATCTTAGCAAATGATTTTATTATATATAATGAGATCCGTAAACTAGGTCTTTAATAATTTTGGTGAGGAAACAAAATAAATTTAAAAATCTACACCTACAAATTTGGTCAATAACGTAGTTTGTATTTTGAGATAAATTGGTTGAAGCATTTCCTATGGAACCACTCGATATTTGTCTCTTGCTAAAGGACTATTTGATGAACTGTTATACTAGGGAATTATTGATATTATTCAAGATAATGATATCACTATTATGTCATGCTTATGAGTCTATTCAAGTTTTTGCTGGTATTTTTCTCTTATTTTCCAAGTTTTTTTTTGGCCATGGTGCAAGTAGAACCAAATAGGTATTTTTCACACATGTCTTCCTCGAGCGAGGGGAGTTTAGGAAGGCTAGAGGAAAGTGAGGCATCCAGTAGGTCTATAAGGGCTAGATCAACTAGATTTCAAAATATCAGAAGAAAATTCAATAAACGCATGGAATGTTTTCTCGTGGGAGGGGGGTCATGTTCCTATGATGATGAGAAAATCGGAGAAATCAAGGTTCCCTTAAGGTACCAAAATATAGTGAAACAATGGGTACCTAGGGATATTCCTCAAGTCAACACTGATTTTTGTGTGAATGAGAGGATATATAGAACTGCACCGTCATCATTACATGGATTGGCATTGCTTTGCAAGGATAGCATACAGCTTGGTTACGGCAGATGTACAAAATTGATGGAGTATGTTGGACCATGTTACAACTAAAATGATCGGATGCGCTTGGTCCAGTATACACGAAGTATGCGTAGATATGGGTTGTCAGTAAATTATTTACAAATTAAATACAAAGATCAAAATAAAGGAGCAACGTTGTACATTGACGGAAGGCCAAATACAACTGGGAATATTGTGGGCTTTATAAATAGTGGACAACCAGGGTCTACACTTGAGCAACCCAACTGCATATTTGAGGGGTGTGAAGGAATCTATGTCTTTGTATGTGCCATTAAATCAATAGATATTGGGGAAGATATGCTTATTAATTACAATTTGAATCGAATAGATACAAACACGGTTACTATAGATGTGGTACATACAACAATTTACCCAACCTTTTATTAATTATTATAACATCTTTACGATTTTTCTTTGGCAAATAATTATATTTTTTTATTAAATTTCCTATGTTGAGTTTGCAGGGAGGTGATCAGGGGTGCATCACCCCAGCAACTGGTGAGAGGAGTACACAATCCTCGAGCCAACAAGTATACGTCAAAATGTTATGTTATTAAATTGTTTTAGTGAGTATTTTGGTTTCGTTAGGTAATTTTTAGTGTGTGTTTTATGCAGGGTTCTATCAAGGGAACCTCCCTTACAGTAGATGTTACTATACCTGCCTCAAGGAGACAGGTATACATCAATGTCATTGTAAAAATTTAATATGTACAAGCAATTCTATTGTTATGTTTTTTCAATAGTATATTTGTTTTGTTTATATAATCTTGTCTATATTCCATGCAGAGTGTTGATCAAGGAATCCACCCAGCTGTTAATTAGACGATTGAAGCCTCGGGGCAACAGGTAAACCTAAATATAATTCTCCAATTTAAATACTTAAAAGTCGTGCACATATATAAAATGTAGCATAATGTTTATTTTTTCATGTATTTTTTCGTTTGTATAATTGTGTTCATTTCGATAATGTTGTCTACTTTTTTTGCAGGTGGATGATTGGGGAAATTCCCCAACTGTTGATCAGACCACACTGTCGTCCAAGCATCAGGTAAACCTAGATGTAATTCTAGGAATATATCATGATAGATATTTTTTGTTAATTTAATTTTTTGCTCAGAATATTGCTTCAACACGTAAGCAATGTTTTATATATTTTTGTTGCAGATAAATGATTCAGTTTATGAAACATCAATAACGGCAGTCCCTATATTTTGATGTGAACGAGCTAATGAATGATGCTGACATAGGTTCTTCTCTAGACCCAATGAAGGTGATAGAGAAGACCTTGAAAAGAAATAATGCAGATACGCTTTGTATGTTATTCATAATTCCACATACAGACAAGATTAAAGCAAAGACTCAAGTGTTGATGCAGAGATCTCAATCCTTGGAAGTAAGTTGCGGAATCATAATATTAATTCATTTAGTACTTTATAATTTTTACTTTTATATGATAGTGAACTTATAATTGAGTGGTTTGTATTTAAAGGATTTTCTGCGACCACACACTGGTGGTGAAGGCGGTGTTGGTACCAGTGAGAAAACCACTCCTTGTACACCACATATTGCACCCATGCTTTTTACTGAACAGTCGGAAACACATTCTGTGACACCCCTGAGGCCAATAGAGGGTGCAGTTGTTGCTAACCGACGCACACCAGATCGTGCAGAAGAAGCGGTGGAGGCAGATCCCAATAGTAATGATGTTGCTGAAGTAGCATTTCCTAGATCTTCCCGTGTCACTAACATGGTTTCAATAGTGACAACATTTTTTTTGAACGAGGAAACCGTTCCAATAAAGATAGAGAATACTCCAGGTAATTATAGATTGTTCAAATTAGTTTTTATAATTTGACTGTAATATACCGATAAAAAAAAATTTAAACTAATGATGGCATGATTGTTTAGCAGAAAATGATGCTTTTTATAAAAATATAAATGATTTGACCTTGGAGATATTTGGGCCCATAATCCACACAAGGTGGGACAAACAGACAAAATATTTAAAGGATGAGATAACTAATCAGTTGGTTGGAATTTTCTGCAAAGATACCTTCGATACAACGAAGGTCCTAAAGAAGGTTGGACAACATATGAAGATTGTCTGAGACCAATATAGGGTTCACCTAGAAAATAACCCTAGGTATGAGTGCCCTCCGATGATTCCATCGAGGGAGTGGAAATCCCTAGTGGAAGATGGAAAAGAGGGGGCTCTGAGAAAAGCAGGAAAGATACCACCAGAAACAAGGAGGTATGCAATACTTTAAATAATGCAATGGTAATCCTTGTTATTATTAATTTTTATATCATATTTGAAACATCTTGTTGATGTAATTGTAACTTCGGAATGTATTCATCCGTATATATTATGTATTGTACCTTGATTTTTATTCCATGATGTGTATGTAATTTATTTGAGTCATGTCATACCCCAACATTTATTCCGGGAAGTTTCTATGTAAACAAGTCATGTCAAGTCATTGTGGGTAACCCTCCTATTGGTAAAGGGTTAAAGTCCCCACAGTTGTGGGGCCCTATGGTTATTATACTATCCTAGAGAATTTGACCCTAGGTGAGTCATTGTAAGTCAGGGAAATAGTCCCCATCGTTGTGTTAAGGATAACCCTCCTTGTTGGTTGAAGGAGGCAAACTCCCCACAAGTTGTGGGGCACTAGGGTTATTAGACACTCCTAGAGATGTCAACTCTAGTAAGTAATTGTTAAGTGAGACCGACATGTTGGAGTGGGTTTAAAGTGAACAAAAGAATATAAATAGAGAGTGAGTCTCTCTATTTATCACACACACACTCACTCATTGGGGCGCACGAGTGAGAGAGAGAAGTTGTTGGGACAAGAGAGAGACTACTGCTATCGGGAGATCATATTTATGTTTTTGGGTTTTAATTTTGGTGCTAATTCTATCTCTGAGGAAGTTGCAGGTTTTTCTCCTTTATGGTGTCCCCGAGGAAAATTATTTGTGTCTCTTGTCTCTTGTGTTTCATTGTTGTGTATGTTAGTCTCTCAGTTAAAGATCCTAAGATCGTAATACTAGCTTGAATGATAAAAATCTAACATGGTATCAGAGCTAACCTGAGAAGAAGAAATTGTGCAGCTACAGAAGCTAGGGAATTTTAATTTTTTGGACTCTCTCCACAATCCATCAGCAAAAGTATGCTAGGCTGATTCTCCATTGAAGGGAGCATCTTTCTGTCGAAGTGGAATTCAATTCTGAGCATTTTCAATTTTTGGTGCGACAAATTAGGGATTCTTACAGAAGAGGAATTTTTGAGTGAGCCCAAAATAGGATTTCTTTCGTCATCAAAATATAATTTTATATACCTAGATCAATATTTTTGGTTGGGTATAACTCCGGGAAAATCAAACCCTAGTTTGACCTCGAGCTGGAAAAACCATAAAATACTAAAACCGATAAGTTTTGGTACATTCACTATATGTCGGGATTGGGGAAGGATCAAGAGCTGAAAATTGTAGAGGCTGAATATGAAATCCTAATTTACACTCTGTCCACAATTCAGCCTCATATTCACTATATTCCGGGAGATATGATGCCTCCAAGTTAGGGTTCCAGCCTCTTCTAGGATTCATCCATAAACAAGACACCTGGGAAGAATTACTATATCTTGGGAAACAAAGGTCCAAATGAAATTTAGGAAGATGTTATAGAAAGGGAACAGAATGTATGTTCTTCACTCTAATATTTAGACCCAGAATATGAAATAGTGACACATGGAATTCCGTACAACTTAGTTGTTCTGAACAGTCCTGTAACAGGTCACCTTGGGAAAATGATCATAAGTCCCAATTGGTTAAACCAATTCTGATGAAACCTATGGGGTTGGAACCAAGGCATGTGAGGATGCCTTGATGAGAACTTTTAGATAGATAGGAGTAGTAATTTCAGATATGCCACAAAAATAGCAACAGGTATTTCTACATAATAAATTGAAAAACTAGGGCTTCCTGTTCCGGGATCTTCCCTCCACTGTTTTCAGAAAATGAGTACATTGGACAGCTCAAATTGAAGAGATATATCTTTCTATCCAATCAGATCTAAAAGATTCCAAGTTTTGAAAATTAGGGTTTCTTTGACAAACCCTATATTAGCCAACTCCGGAACCAGGACGGACACCTCAAATCGGTAAGATCTAATCTTTTGCTATTTTCATTTGAGGTTCTCATTTCAAAGTGATCTATCACATCAGCTTGATGATAATCTTGGTGAAGTTGACAAATTCCAAGCATGGAAGTATATGATCTCTCTGAATAAAATGAATTGGACACCTACATGAGTAGAGAGGTTCCAGTTCCAAAGGGAGATGAGGCTAGAATCCTTACACAAGAAGTACTTGGTCAAGAAGATCATTGTTGATTCAATCATGGATCACCTTGTACCACAAGTGTCTTCCATAAAGACACCGGAAGAGATGTTTGATTCCTTGACCAAGATATTTGAAGGGAAGAACATAAATCAGAATATTACTTTGAGAAACCAGTTGTAGAATGTGAAGATCCATAATTCAAAGACCATACAGTCATACTTTAAAAGGGTCTCACAAATCAAAGAACAACTTGTAGTAGTAGAAGTGGAAGTGGAGAATGCAGAAGTGGTGATAACCACCTTGAATGGCCTCCCAGGATCATGGTATTCATTCATGTGAGGAATGTGGGCCAAAAGGAAGTGATTACTTTCAGCAGACTCTGGGAAGAAGAAGAAGCTCGACTCAGAAGAAGAGAAGAGAAGATGGGAGAAACTAAAGATCAAGCTCTCGCCATCCAATGAATATTCCTCAAGCGATGAGGAATATGAAGAACTCAACTCTTAAAGAACCTCTTATCCACCTTAGCATTTGGATAAGAAATGATGCTATTATGAATGAAGAAGATGATGAAGCTGAAGGCTCAAGAAGGAGTCTACCCACGAAACAAATAAAGATTACTATTCAATTGTCATTTCATGATATTGTTTTGTTATGCATTTGTTTATATTCAATTGATGTATTATGCATGATAGAATGTTTGCATTAATGACAGTATACTACTAATATGCATGTGATGGGTAAGTATCTCATGGTGCTATACAAATCTCCATTGCTACTTATCTAGAATGAAACCTCTTTGCTGACATATTGGATTAGTGCACAATCTCAATGTTGTCCTGGTAGAGATGGAAGGCATCTAGAAAGTTTCCTTGAGATATGGATGAATGTTATATTGGCTAAAGTAGTTGCATGATCATATCTTTATGCATAAGAATTTTCCAGTATGAATATTCCTTATGAAATGTTTCTAAGCATACAAATGCATTTCACTTGTAGGAAAGATCGCATACATAATCGCCTACAAGCAAAGAAGGATGAGACTTGTTCCGAAGAACAAGTAATGACAGTTCAAGATGAAAAATAATATGACAAATGCAGCGACATCATTGATGCAGAACCTTCAAGCTATGAAGAAGTAACCAAGAAGAAATGGTAAACCAATTCAAGAATAATGATGTCTAGGATGCAGTATCGATACATGAAGGGAAGTTCGTAGTTCCATCATGCAGTAGATGGAAACATCGTGGGATACAAGGCAAGATTCGTAGCACGAGGCTTCTCACAAAAAGAAGGAATAGACTACGAAGAGACATTTGCAGCCAGTAGGAGTTGAAACACATACATAATGAGCTTGATGAAGATCTTAACCTTTGCTACAAGGTTGAAGATGAAAGTCTATACACTAGATGGATACATATAATATTAGTAGCATAGGAAGCTACTTGTCACTCCGATACAAAATGTTTCAGTGCATAGAGTATGGAAGATAGAGGAAGTATGATGCTCCGCTTCAGAGGGAGTGACTACAGAATATATTGAGGTTTGACATCATACGGCAGGATGGATAGATTACTGATGACTCTAGGATTTACTGAGAGTAAAGTGGATTCCAACCTTTGCTTCAAGGTTGAAAGTGGAAGACCAGTGAAGCTCATGTTATGTGTCGATGCACTATTTTCTAGGCATGGAGGTGTGGCAAAATACGGATGGAATCTTCCTCGGAAAAGGAAAGTATGCAATAGAGATCCTAAAGAGGTTCAAGATGATGGACTGTAAGGCCATGACTGTTAGTTTTTCAACATTAAGCGAGCATTATGTTAGGATCTTTACTGAGAGAATAACAAGTACAGCAATCAAACACAAGCACATCATAAGAGACAAGAGACACAAAGAGTTTTCCTCGGGGAAACCATAAAGGAGAAAACCCCGCAACTTCCTCAAAGATAGAATCATTACCGAAACAGTAAAATCCCCAAAGCAGTAGTCTTCTTCTTCTGTCTAGTCCCAGTGTATTTCCTTCCTCACTAATGCGCCACACTTGAGTGAGTGAATGATGTGATGTACAAGTGATAAATAGAGAGGCTCTCACTCTCTATTTATATTCTTCCGTTCACTTGAAATGCACTCAATCATGTCGGCCCAACTTAACAATTACTTACTAGAGCCTACATCTCTATGAGTGTATAATAACCCTAGTGCCTCGAAACTGTGGGGACTTTAATATTGACTTGACATGACTTGTTTAAATTATTGATCCTCTCGATCGAAACATCGAGGAATGACAACATGACTCAAATACATAATAGAAACATCTCGGAATAAACATCGGGTTACAATACATAAGATACATAGACGAATACATTCCGAAGTTACAAATACATCAACAATGACCACACCTATGGCATCGAACATGAAGCTATTGAGTGATGTTTCATCAGAGACAGTTGATGCTACGATATATCATCAGATGATTGGGTCCTTGATGTATCTAACGAACACGAGACTAGACATTTGCGTTGCTGTGAACACCTTGAGCTAGTTCCTGACAGATCCGAGACATGTTCACTTGATTGCTACAAAGCATATTCTGAGGTACCTAAAGGGTACAGTTGATTATGGGCTCAAGTATGAGGCGGATCAAAATATTAACTTGGAAGGTTATGTTGATTCAGATTGGGTAGGCAGTGCATCGATAGGAAGAACACTTCAGGGTGTTGCTTTAGTATGGGATTAGGTGTGATCTCTTGGTTTAGTAGGAAGCAATCCTGTGTGGCACTGAGTATAGTTGAAGCAGAGTATGTCACAGCTTGTTTAGCTAGTTGTGAGATAGTATGGTTGAGGAAGCTACTCTCTGATTTATTTGATCTCCAGATGGATGCTACTTGTATACATTACGACAACCATAGTTGTGTGAAGTTGTCGAAGAACTCGTTGTTCCATGAAAAGCTGAAACATATCGAGATCAAGTATCACTATATCAGGGATATGGTGCAGAGGGGACCAGTGAAGCTCCAGTATGTTGCGATGGATGAACAGATAGTTTATGTGTTGATGAAGCCATTGGCTAGGGTGAAGTTTGAGTACTTCAGGGAGAATCTTGGTGTTCTCTAGATCAAGGTTCCCTCCAAGGGGAAATGATGAGACCCAGAGCCATTCTGACATGGTGAGAGGATTGGTTCCTTCCATGGTCAAATGTAAGGGCTGAGCCATTTTGTCATGGTGAGAGGATTGGTTCCTTCCATGTCAGATGTGAGTGCTGAGCCATTTTGATGTGACTGTAGGATTGGTTCCTACATGATCAGAAGTAAGTGCTGAATGCCATTCTTGGAATGGAGGCACCTGGTCAGTTACCAGGAAAGCTCAGTCTAGGACTAAGGTCCATTCTGATGTGACTGTAGGATTGGTTACTACATGATCAGATGTGAGTGTAGATCCCTTTTGACATTGGTTGTCAGATGTGAGTGTAGATCCCTTTTGACATTGGTTGTCAGATGTAAGTGCGAATCCCTTTCGGCATGAAGGATTGGTTCCTTGCATGGTCGAATATAAGTGTTGAGCCTTTCTCACATTGGTTTTCAGATGTAAGTGCAGAGCCTTTTGGCATGGAGGATTGGTTCCTTGCATGGTCGAATGTAAGTGTTGAGCCTTTCCGACATTGGTTGACAGATGTGAGTGCTAGGCCTTTCTAACAGGGTTGTGGGAGGTGTTTCCACATGGTCAAATGTGAGTGTTGGGTGTTCCTTTCTGATATGACTATAGGATTGGTTCCTACATTATCAGATGTAAGTGCTGGGCGGGCCATTCTGACTTAGGGTCAGATATAAGTGCTGTAAAATACCCACATGAAGGCTATGCCTACAACCAGCATGAAAAAGGGTTGGATCTGGAGAACTTCCTGTGACGAGAAGAATCATGAGATAGCACCCGTGATGATGATCTAGCAATGATGATGATCTAGATCGAATGATGATCCAGATCGAGTGATGATGATCTAGATCCAGTCACCAGTGATGATGATCCAGATCAAGTGATGATCTAGATTCGGTGATGATGATCCAGATCAAGTGATGATCCAGACTGATGATGAAGATGACTTGAATATGAAGATCACTTGAAGATGAAGATGACGAGGACTCAATGATGATCCAGATGATACAGAGAAGAAGGCTTGTCCTGATAAATTGTGCTAAGAGAATACCTTCCTAGTTAAGAGGGAGTGTTGATGTAATTGTAACTTCAAAATGTATTCATCCGTATATATTATGTATTGTACCTCGATGTTTATTCCAGGATGTGTCTGTAATGTATTTGAGTCATGTCATACCTCGATGTTTATTCCAGGAAGTTACCATAATGTAAACAAGTCATGTCAAGTCATTGTGGGTAACCCTCCTATTGATCAAGGGTTAAAGTCCCCACAGTTGTGTGGCCCTAGGGTTATTAGACTATCCTAGAGAAGTCGACCCTAGGTGAGTCATTGTAAGTCGGGGCAATAGTCCCCACCATTGTGTTAAGGATAAACCTCCTTGTTGTTCATAGGAGGAAAACTCCCCACAAGTTTTGGGGCACTAGGGTTATTAGACACTCCTAGAGATGTTGGCTCTAGTAAGTAATTGTTAAGTGAGGTCGACATGTTGGAGTGGGTTTCAAGTGAACGAAAGAATATAAATAGAGAGTGAGTCTCTCTATTTATCACACACACACTCACTCATTGGGGCGCATGAGTGAGAGAGAGAAGTTGTTGGGACAAGAGAGAGACTACTACTGTTGGGAAATCATCTTTATGTTTTCGGGTTTTACTTTTGGTGCTGATTCTATCTCTAAGGAAGTTGCGGGGTTTTCTCCTTTATGGTTTCCCCCAGAAAAATTATTTGTGTCTCTTGTCTCTTGTGTTTTATTGCTGTGCATGTTATTCTCTCAGTTAAAAATCCTAATATCATAATGCTAGCTTGAATGATAAAAATCTAACACGTCTAACGTAATTCAACACTTGATTAGGATGTCAGACACATCAAAGGCCACAAAGGAAGGACTGGATAAAATTGGTCAACATAAGCTTAGTCCTGGTGGTTATTCAAGTTTGGCAGCACGAATTGTAAGTATCAAAAACCCGATACTGCATCCAAATAATAAATAGAAAAAAAAAATTGTTTTAATCTGGCGCAAAATGTAAAATTAATGACGTTATGCAAATATGCAGTTCGATTGATTCAAAGAAGTGCCCACTCAGGAAGACTTAAAGATTGGATTTCAACGCGGCTTTGAAGTTGTTGTTGAACGCCGAAAAAGCTTGTATGTGCATACATGGTCTTCTAGTGATCCATCTGGTGCACAGGTATATAAAAACTATATAGTTTAATGAAAATTTATTAATTCTCATGCAATATATTCGTTATAAACAATTAACATAAAATATTTATTCTATTTTGAGCAGGAAAGAAATGATCCCGTTAATGTCGATAATGTACACCAACTAGTCGAAGATCATGATTCGATTCTTGGTAATGAATTTATTAACATGCTACAGTTTTGTATAGATAATTACAGATAGTGAACATTAATTGTACTTCTCCATATTTCAACTGCACAGCATGTAGATGGTCACACTGTATAGGTTGAGCCTAGACAGGATATAAATGAATAACATGATGTTCCCATCCCAGGTAAAAAAACACCTTTGTAATTTTTTTTAAAAGAAATACTTGTAATTATAAAAGCAAAACTAAATTAATGCAACATTTTCACATTATTGCGGCAATTTTGAGCCCATTGTCGCAAGATCCGCGTGGCGAGCAATCTACTAGGGAGACCAAACAACAAATTTTGGAAGATGTATTTCTTGCTCATTTTGTAAAGAGAAGAAAAGTAAAAAAGAAGTGACTGGAGAATTTTTGAGTAATTATTTTTTATAATACAATGTCATGCATGGTTTTTTCGCTATTTAATGAATGAATGGTTTATTGAATGGGTGTATCGGATATTGACTGAATGAATGGTTTAATGAATGTTTTTTTCATCTATTGAATGAATGAATGGTTTAATGAAATTTTATTTCAACTATTGAATGAGTGAATTTGCATTAAATTTTTATTTTGAAGTAGATGCATTAGGTTTGGGGAATTGAGAGTGATGTGAGGGGGGGAGGGGCCATAACAGCTTCCACCTTTAGGTGGTTGGTCTTGTTTATTAGAGTATTAAATTATTCTGAAAACAGAGAGGATCTTAATGAATGGTAACGAATTATACATTAAATACAGTTATTTCTATAATTGTAGTGTTTAAATTTACTATTGCTATTTTACTCATCCATTGGAAATTGTTACAGATAACCTTGGGAAACATTTTCATATTTCAGAGGCAAAATTGGTGTTTTGATGTGATCGATGGCCTTATATACATAGTGTTGTGGTTCTCCATGTTTCCTCAGGTGATTTCTTCTTACCGATTATTTTACTTGAATATTATTGTAATTTACATTGTTAAATTAAAAATGTTCATCAACCGTAAAATGTCCATTATTATTGATGTTTTTATTCATTGAGACAAACTACTTAAACTGTATTTTTTTAGCTTCGTTTTGTTATTTTCATAAACATGCAAATATATATTTGATGGGTCAACATGAAATTATTGCAACAGGAAAATATTTGGGGTATGTTGAAAGATGTTTTGAAAGGTAAAGCAAAAGAAGAGAGTGCGAAGGTCCACAAATCAAGGTAAGTTGTACCAAAACATTATAATTAGTATCGGCAACATAGCTTTGTTGCATGTACTTTTTGCAAAAATACTAAGGGAAAATATTATTGATCTTGCCTTCCTCACATTTTATTCTTCAATCAAAACTCGAAGAATCCAATTGCTAAGCTCACAAGGATATAGGCCCCGATCATTTTTTATTATCTCATTTTCCTTGTCAATTCTAATAAACCCAATCACGTGGAAACATTGACAACAAAGAATCTTTTGACCTTAGACAAGATTTAAAAGATAGTAAAGGGACCTCATGCATCAACTTTATCCTTGAAAAAACCTAGAACTTTCTAAGAAAGGAGGTGCACACCACTTGATTAACCCATTACACAAGAAGAAAGAGAAAAATTATCTTATTTGATCCCATGATCTTGATTACAAATGAGGAGTTCCTTATTTATACTTGAAAAGGCTAACTTAACCCTCCTTTAAGTCGGCCTACCTAGTTGGATTTGGATACCTAGTTGCAACCAAATAATTTGTCCAACATGTACATTATCCGTAATCATATGATATTTTGTAAAACATGCTCTATGTTTGGAAGGGGGTAATCGTCTTTGGGAGACATAAGGTTAATATTTCTGAAGTCTATACAAATGTGAATAAATCCATTCTTATTTATAACAAGAACAACATTAACAATATAGTTTGAATACCTAATAGAGGTGATGAAGTGGGAATCCATGAGCTCTTGTAACTCTCTTTATATCACCAGAGCTACGTTAGGGTTCATGTGTATTTAATGATTCTATTTGAATGGTCTTTCATCCTTTTTCAATGGACTTGTATGATTTATCAACTTAGTATTATAGGCATTTAAATCATCATAAGACCACACAAATACATCCTTGTACTCCCTTACCAAGGCTTTCAATTTCCTTTTCTCTTATGTAAAACCCTTACCAACTTTGATGATCCTATTAGTCTCTTCAAAGACAATATTTATCTCTAGTACTTGTTTAGCCAAATCAATTTTGAAAGTACCTTTAATTTTTTTTAGATTTATAAAAAAACTACCAACATCCATTATTATATGAGACAAATATCCAAAACACTACCTCAACTGTATATTGTGTGTGAGGAATAACCATGCATGATGAAGCAAGTAGCAGATGAAGTCGTAGAATATGCCATTTGGTTTTGGGCCCTCAAAATTGCATTGATGGAAAATGATTCAAATAATTCAATCTCATCCCAAACTTCGTCCCTCTATGTCTTGATCCTAATTGGGCTCTTTTCCCCAAAGAAGTATATTTCCTAATTTGCTATCATCTTAAAATCAAGAACCACATTCAATAGTTTTATTCCCATTTTTCATCCCTACTCAAGACCAATAAATAAAGCCTCATATTTGGCCATATTGTTTCTACAATCAAATTCCAAACGAAAAGGAAAAGGAAAGTGAAAACTACCCTTGCAATTGATCAAGATCTAGACCTTTCACCTTCATAGTAATAACAATAATTGATGCTACTGAGTCCAACATGCAATTTTTAAGTGACAGATCACTAACAAACAATGAAACGTAAAAAGTGGGGGTCCAATAACTTTTTTCATACCAAGACATACCAGGGGGTGATTCCCTGCCACAATAAGTGCTTCCAATCAAACTACCTAACCCTTAACCACCTTCCAACTGTGAATATATATATATATGAGTCTAAAAAAACTTTAAGGAGGTTGACCTAACTGCCCTTGTGGAAAAATGAATAAAATAGTGAAAATAAGAAGAATAAAAAACACATTAGTTCTATGTAACATTTACCACTTATCCTCCATGATTTTACCCCACTTATTGCATTTGTTCTGCACCTCATTGCTATGTCATATGTTTTCCATAATTTGTGGTCCATGCAAAATTTCTTTCAATATACTTTTTTACCATTATTTTGTCTAAATCTAATCCATGTTTAGTGTTAGTATATGTTACAATTGTTGATCTATCAGAACTGTCAGGATAACAATGCAATATCTATATTAAAAAAATTTCCATCTTAAGGTGTTTTTTTCCATTTCCAAAATACAATTTGTTGCATGTAATACGTAGACATATTGAACATCTCAACTAAGTATTTACTCGTACCATCATTGATGAAGTCCTTTTGGAATGCATGCAAGGCGCGATCTTTATGATGCAGAAAATACCCTCATTGGTGTTTTTGATGGTATTAATTTTTGGCATACACCTAAATATGTTATTACTTATTACTTATTTCTTTACTGCTACTTATTTTCTCATCACATGCAATTATATTTTCCTTCTGCTATTTTTTTACACATTTGTTTGGATTGTTCCATTGCCCAATTATAACTAATTTGTGGAATCGTTTGGATGACGGAGTAATTGTAATCTTATGTCTGTAATTGTATTAAATAACCTTGGTCCTTAACTGAGCATCTCTAATTTCTCAAGAAAGGGAATAAAAGAAGAAAATTTCATTCGATGAAATATTAAAGGGTGGCTATGAGATGGAAGAAAGAAAAATATTCTATATAATACTATATAGATCTAAACATCCTAGAGTTATAGATGTAGCCAAAAGTTCAAAATATGCAAATGGTAAAATGTCTGCTCATAGAGGTGAAGAATGCTCTCTATCAAGCTATGGTTGGAGGAATCATTAGAAAAGATGTTTGGTCATTAGATTTTGTTTTATGTTAGCACTAACATAAGTTGGTTGCAAGTGAACTGTCCAGGGTGAGGGTGGATCCTACACAATAATATGCTCACCATTTGATTTTCTACATCAATCAATTGAAGCCTTATAGGATTGAAAAAGGTGACCCTAACATAGTTGCACCATCCATAGCCCCTATGATGATCGCAAATAGACGAAATATTGAAGTAGAAAAGATACTTGCACACAAGACTACACAATTCGGAAAGAACCCAAAATAGGAGTACTTTCTCAACTGGAAGGATAGACTTGACGAGGAGAACAATTAGGGGAAAACGAAGAATTGTGGTAGTATGATATAATATCTGAGAGTTAGAGAAGGAGAACCTTGGAGAATAAGTTTGGTGAGGGAGGATGAAGGCATCCACCTATGACAAACAATAGATACACTATAAGGCGGTCATGGAGGTTCATCAAGGAATATCACACATTCATAGTGATAGATGTAGTTTATAAAATAGATAAATGAAGTGATGAACCATTCATGTTTCCTTTTATATAACTTGGAAGTTCCTTGGTTGCATGATATGGATCTACAGACCTAATGTATTTGAGAATTATCTTAGTTGATAAACATTGTGTTTAATGGGCTTGATTTAGTGCATTCAGATGCACTCATTAGGCATTCTTTTGACATATGCACTTGTGGGAACGCATGTGATGGATGTGCCCATCTGCTTGTGGGAACATGAAAACTAGGAATACATATGATTAATGTTGTTATGTTTCGTATGATGCATTGTGTTGGCTAACTGTTATAATATTGCCTAAATAAAATATTGTTGGGAGGTTTTAAGGTGCATGGTTAGAGGTGCACCTATTGTTTGATAAATTGGTTAAGTAGAACTAAAGTTGCACAATTAACATATTGTAGTATGGGGTGGATTTATGGGTAGAATATAGGAAAAGAGGCTTAGCTTGGGTGGAGTTTGGAATAGTTGATCAAATTCATGTGAGATGGCATCAAAATGGATAGAAAAGTGAATCATTTTCCTTCTACCCTCCTCCCATACATGCCAATATCTATTACCCATTCCTCCCCTCAACCTTCATTAACCTGTTGAGGCCTGGAAAATCCCAAGTAACAATAGTAGGAATTCTCCCCAATAAGCATTCCCAAATAGCTTGTTATTGTTTGGTATGGGGAATCCCGGTTTGCGGTCTGGTTACCATAGGTTAAGTAACGGTTAAATCTTGCTTTACTGGTTGCAGCCCGGTCCACTGTTTAAGTGTATTTTTTGTTTTATTTTATATATGATATGCAAGTGCCTAATTAAGTGCAATCGATAGAGATAACGAAGAGTTCACAATGTGATGCGCAGGTTCTTACCTCTCATCTTACCTCTTTTGCTTCTAAATCGTAAACAAATAACAACTATGCTAAGCTAACTAGTTCTATATGACCTATCCCTAGGGAGCAAGATTATATTTAATGCTGAGTAATGTACTGTAAAACATGCATTAAGAATATTACAGATAGTTGTTCATAATTCAGAATACATGGATGTACGTAGAAATATAAACAAAGAGATAGCTCATTGCTGGTTAAAACATTCATTCCTCAAATTACTTCACAAGTTTCATAAAAGTAACAAGAAATCATTCATAACATGGAATTACTTCATAAGTCAGAACAATCTCACAGTTTGTAGAATAAGCTGAAATAGAAATAATTCAACATTCAACCAATCTACAGCATACATTTGAAACTTCACAACCCCTTCTCCAGCAGAAACTATGGCCTCTTTATTATAAAAGGAAGTAATTCTTCTTAAAATAAACTTTACAAAAGATAGTGTTTGTGCCAGAAATTGTTTCCAGACCATAAAGAAACAAGCCAACACAATCTCAAATATTAAATCAAACAAAACTAGGTTTAAGGGTTTTTGAAAGGTTTTCTTGGTTATAAAGTTTGGTGACTGAAGGGAATACACTCATAAGCCGAGCAGGAACTAAATCATAAATAAATAAGAATAGAGATGCATAATATAATCACCATGTACCAATCAGAATGTAATCTTAAAGTTCATTCACAACTGACAAGCATTACAAGCAAAGAAACCATAAACCAGCAATGAATTTATCAGTCATGTAGCTAAACAAACTCAAAATGAAGATAAAACACAGACTGAAGGGCAATATAGATCATATATTTCATAATTTTGTTCATCAAATACACATGAGAGTTTTAGTACTTAGCTCATAAACAAGTCAAAGACCTCCTTAAGCCAACCAAAAATCCAACCCTTTGTTCTCTTTCTCCTCTTCCTAAATATTGTTTCTCAAAAAATCAGTTAGGGGCTAAACCCTAACTGTCTTCAGCCAACTCATCGATGGGATAATGTCAAATTATCATTTACAAAATAAAGTATTTCTTCAAAATACATAACAAGTAACTGCCTAACTAAAGTATTTCTAAAGAAAAACATAACAAATAACTGCCTAACTATCAATACTCAAAGGTCTTTGGCAGCTTCTGCCAATAAGGCTATTCCATCCAAATCCTGGGCCTTCTTCTTAGCTCTTTTCTGTTCAGCTTCCATATCTGCTAGCCTTATTGAAAGTTCTTCATTCTGCTGTTGTAAGCCTCTGACAGTCTGCTTCAATTCTGCACACTGTAAATTTGAGTTTCTCTTTCTTTTAAGGGCCTCCTTAGAGACTGCAGTGAGCTCTTGATAATCATCATTTACTTCTTGCAAGTCCTCCCTGAGTCTTCTGTTATCTAGGATCAAACCATCATTGGTTTCTTGCATGTATTCCATTTGATGCTTATATTGTTTGATGGTTCTTTGCAGGTTCTCCTTTTCTGAGTCAAAGGCCTTACCTACTGCTTCATTCTGTAGCTCGCTAGGTAGCCATGGAATGTTCAATTTCCTGAAAATGTCTTCATCCTCTGGCAACAGTTCTGAAGATACACCTTGAACACTAGGGTTTTCCTGATTAATTGTTTCAGTTGGTGCAATTTCATCAATCAAAAGCTTGTCTTCAGAATAAGAAACTTCAGTTTCCTTTCTTTGTTGTTCCTTCATCATTTCAGGTCTTAATTCCAAAAATACAGCTGATAGTTTAGTCTCGGTGAGACTGGACTCTTCTGCTGACTTCAATGCTTTCTTTCCTTTGCAATCACCTTTTCTAGACTCTATATTTTCATCTGAAGAAACTGCCGAATTCAATGCTTTCTTCCTTTTGCAATCACCTTTGCTAAACTCTATTTCTTCATCTGAAGAAGAAGTATCAAGCACAGTTACTGCTTTTGTGTTTAAATTAGGGTTAAGCAGCTTTTTCATATTCAGCCTTAATTTGTTTTTAGGCCTGGTTTTAGGTCTCCATCTTGGGGCAAGATCTCCCAGCATATTCAACGTTCTTCCTTGATTTCTAACTATGGAAAACTCCATAGCTTTAACCTTGATATTCTTTTTCCTTGGCCTCACTGTGTTATCTTCTTGACTGGGGCATTCCCTGTATGTACCAAACCCAGCTTCAGCTTTGACTGTCAACTCATCTCCCTCTAGAAAATATCCTTCATCTTCGGATAAAATAGTAATAGGGCTTCTATATTGTACCTTGGCATCCTCCTCCTCCACTGCAACATTTTCTGTGACAACATTTTTCTCATTCATGAGAGCTTCTGCAGGTGCCCTATTTTGCACAGGCTGATCTTCCTTTTTTATAAATAGCAAACCTTTACCTTTACTATCAGCTGAAAGCTGCTGAGGTTCATATTCTTCCTTTGAAGGTTCTGTCACCCTTTCAAGTTTAACATCTTTTTTATCTTCAGACTTGACCTTTTTACCTAGTTTCCTAATTAGGGTTTTCCCCTTGTCCACATGTTTTTTGGTTGGCTCTTCCTGCTTGATTTGGAAACCAGACCAAAAGAGAAAATAGTCCCATGTCTTCCCTTCTCTTTGCAGAGAAACAATGATAATTAGCTTGACTAATCCATGATGGAAAATAGACTGTGTAGTGTGATCATGATGCTCCCTGACCCTGCTTGACATCTTCTGCAAACTTTTAAACAAAAATAAAGGAAGACTCATCTTTGATTCACCAACAAGGTGTTGTAGAAACCTAAAATGATATTTAAAGACATAAGCATATCTCCCTTCACAGGTAATATAGCTTTGAAGGACTTTAATGGGCTCTACCCATTCATCTCTGAAATTCTGTATTAGTACTCCTTTGCTCCAGTCTGGAATAATGCCAGGTGAAAGATACCTTTGGGCATCGAAGGTGAATGGAAACTTTTTGAACCACATTTCTCCTTCATTTCTGACTCCCATGGCTTCAACAACTAACTCCACATTCAACTTAAACTTCAGAGTATTAAATGCTATCATGTCTTGGTTATAACCTTGGGCAAATTTATAAGAGACCTCGGTGTTGTAGCCATCAATCTTCTTGAAGAAATCTAACCATCCATCATTTCAAAAAAGCTATGCACAACCTGGAAACTGATCAACCCAATTCAGCTCAGTGGGCTCAGCCCTATTGGTCTTCCCACTTTTTCCCATCTGCTTTAAATGACTAAATTCAGTGTAATTTTAAAGCATTGTTAATGACCTAACAGTTCTTTTTCCCTGAAGCTTTTAAATTTTTGACAGTCTGTTCTATTTTGAATGCAAAAAATATTTTACACTGATATTAGGTGACTTAGGTCAACTGAGTACTCAAAATCCTCTCACAAAGCTGCTACTGAATTTAATTATCTTCCAAAATGTTCATTTTGATGCAAGACCATCTTTAGAATGCCTGGAAACATCTGTGTGTTGTGATTCTGCACCAATAACGCCCTTGGCTCATTCCAATGCTACTAATGAGCTATCTCTTTGCAATAGGGATTCTGCATTAGAACTCTCAGTTGCTCACTTCTTAGATTCAAATTGTGACTATTTAACTAAGGGCTGAGATGATATGAGAGCAGTCTTATATGTGCTAACTTTCTACTTCCACTTGCATTCAACATAAAACCAGTCAGCTTCTGGCACCTACTCAGACAAGGTTTGCATGTAATTTACATGCTCAGCTTACTCATTGCATTTCTTATAGGTAACCCGTTAATATGTGAAACCCTGGTCGCCACAAACAGTATAGATCTTCACCCTACCATATTTACTAGCCTTGACTAGAAAATTGCTCAATGTAACTGTTGTTTTTCAACTTATAAATTGCCCAACATTTAAAACCTTTTAGACTGAAATCTAATCATAGGGTGTTCATTTAAAACATAAATTTATGCTTTCCTTAATCAATTTTGACGGAAGCAGTTTTAATGGAAAAACCCCAAATTTAGCTGACACGACCAAGTTAACGCGGAATACCTCATTTCGGTCCTGCTGCAGACGTTTAAAATCGATCCTTGAACTATCTGATTGTCAAATTTAACTATCCAAGTGTCTTCAGGTCTTCAATTTACTTCCAGCTGGCGCGACGAGAAAGCCCTACATCTCCTCTGTAACTGTGAAAGCCCTAAATCTCCTCTGTAACTACAAATTTCGTATTTTAAGCAGATGTCTTCGCTCCATTTAGTCTCCAGCTTCGTAATGCATGTATGGAGAACTTATTTCCCATCAATTTCAGCTCTTTCCTTGATCTGTCATCATTCGCCTAACCTTAACTGTTGATCGCCACGATCTCCTTCACACTCTAGACAACAACTGTTTGCATGATCATTTCTGCTGAAACACGTATCAAAACCCTTTACACATGTGATTAGCCACCGAGAAATCGAAATCATGAGAGAATTTGGCTTAAAAACCGGCGATTTTAACGCCCGCGATATTCTTGTAGCACCGCAGTGTTAAATTTCAGTCGTTGCGCTACAAGAATATTTCAAATTCAAATTTGGCATTGTTTTAGTCATAAATTCCAATTTAAATAAGGTTTATATGATAAACCTTGATCTTATAGTATATTTGTGACATCCTTAATCAATACTAGTCCTATAGAACCCTTCAGAACCTAAGGAAACAAAAAATATAATAAAAATCTAAAGGCAAAACTCAAAAAATTTGACTTAAAACCAAAATTTTCTAAAGTAAGTAAAAGAGCAAACTTAAGCAAATGAGCAAACTTTAAAATAAAAATGACAATCAAAATATAAAATTGAAGTAAACAAGTTCAGGACTTAACAGATAGCATGGAAAAGTCCCTTTCTCCATCGACTTGATCTATATTTATACAATTTGAAATGTCCCTTGGCCTTCCTTGCCTTTTGGGCTTCTTTTACAAATCAGTTACAAAAAAGGACTTTGTCTCCTAGTGAGTTCGCTAATTTGGGAAAATATAAATATTACAAAAGTGTATCTATAAAATAAACATTTTAAGTGGGCCCTGCCACCTCATTAATGAACTGCTTCCATATATTAGCATCTATCACTATTGTCTCAAACTCTGATGGCTCTAGAAATATAATAGTGACCTCATGCTTGGCCACTTGGGCTTTTATATTGGCCATCCTGGCTGGAATCAATTGCAGTTGATCTTCCAATAGATGGTTGCTTACTGTAGCCTAGGCTATTACAGTCCTCAGCACTTTCTCATCTAAACTTTTGATCAGTTGAATACCAAGTTCATCCTCCTTCCATCTAGCCTTCAATTGTTTTAAGTATTCTTCATGCTCACGTAATTCATCTAACCTCTTCTTTGAATATGTTTGGCAACAGTTGTAAGTTATAAGCACCTTTCTATAGAATTCTGTCAAAACACCTTTAGTCCTCTAGGCTACCTTTACAAGTTCTTCAGCAACTTTATTCTCGAATTCTATCAGCTCATATTCTAGCTTCACTCTCTCTTAGTCTTTGATTGGTGCATTTGCTGGAGGTTCCTTGGTTGTTTATAACCAAGTCAAACGCCCTTGAATAATTTCCAGGATATCCTCAGTCTTGTCTTTAAAATGGGAAGTTGTACTCACAAGCTCTTCCAACCTAGCTTCCACTTGTCATACTTTCAACATTTCATCTGCTATCTGAATATGCATCTGGTAAATTTTATTTCTGAGCATGAGGGAATGCTTTGTCAATGGCTCAATATCCGTTCTTTTTTCATTTGACACTTTTAATAAAACCTCCAATGAATCCTTTTGTGCCTCCAATGTTGCTACCTATTTTTTGTACTGTTTTTCCTTCTGCTTAGCAGTAGTCTTCTGCAGGTCCAATTCTGCAACCTTGTTTTACAAACTTCCTTTCTCCTTACTTAACTCTGCATTTGATGATTTTAAATTGTCCTTTTCTTCCTCTAGAATTTGGTGTCCCTGTTGCAGCCTCTCAAAATATGATAAGGTAGCTTCATATTTTCTTTTGGATTCTCTACCTACCTTTTCTTATTTCCTCAACACCTCCTTCATCTCGGCCATCTTTCCTTTATACTTCTCAATGTTTTCTAGAAGCCTGTCTACATTGTGAGCATTGGCATAGGCATTTGCAATGCCCATAGAAGCCAATTGCTTTGGGTGCTCTTCTACGTTCTTCATGATCGTCCTCTCTATTACTGTGGTCACTGGTGGCTGAGTCCCTACCCTTAAGGTTTTTTCTGTCCTCCATGTAATGGACTTCGCTTTCGGATCAAAACGAATATCTTCTAAGCATGCCATATCGTACTGTTTAGATGGTGTAAATGGTACAAGCCCCATTTCATCTATGGGCACATGTCCCCAAGTAAGGATGCTGCCAGATGTGAATGGCAAGTTCTCTGGATCATCCCGAATAGGGCTTTGCTCTGAACCTCCACCACCAGGAACTTCTTCATTGCTTTGGCTTTGCCCTTTAGTAGGCCCTCCTGTATCCTTCCTTTGTTGCTCAGGGATTTCATTTCCTTCAGCCATGGCCTTTTCTAGCTCTGCCATTTTCTTCAAAACAACTTCTTTGCTCTTTTGTTTGGAAGCTTCTTATTTATCTCTCTATGCCTCTTCTGGAAACAACTTCTTCACCCCTGTTGCAAGCCTCTGAGTACCTTCTTCGTGTGCCTTCTTTGTAACTTCTTATTTTCCTTCATCTGGTTTTGGATTGTTACTGCTACTTCCCTTGACCCCAGATTCTTTTCTCTTCAACCACTTGCTCACAGCTGCCATACTGTAGAGTGATTGTAGACATTTTTGAACACCTACTCCTCTTTATCTATATAGTCTGCATATTCAAAATGCACTTTGTGAGCTGCCAACTTTCCTTGTGAATCAATTCGGTGGAAGCTTTTCTCCCCAAAATGGAACATCTCTAGTTCTTTCACAAACTCTGGATCATTCTAAACTTTGTTGAACTTATATATCCCCACGTAAAAAGGTACAGGTGGGAACACGGCTTTCTTGATATCGAACAGATAGTTTCCAAAACCATCTAGAAATACTTGTCTAACTACCTCCTTATGTGCTATGTAGTATGTTACATACATGGGAAGTAGTAAGGGTGCCTTCGTGCCCCCATACATTCTCAGATACGTTCCTTCTTATGTTAAAAAATAATCTCCATACTCTTTGATTGATTATACTGCTCCCTCTGATAGACATGGACAATCTTCAAGAAAGATTAACTTATATAGGGGCCTTATGAACTCCTCACAAATCAACTGATAATGTTTTTTATATTTATGGGCTCCCAGAATATGATATCCAATGTATATAGGAGCCCTCCCCTCTTTCCATACACAATTAAGCTTCTCAAACCTGTGTCTATAGAGTATACAATCCATCAAGAAAGATGTCATAAAAAATTTTGATTTGTTCTGTTTCAAACACACCTAGGCTGCCCTGAAACATTTGGACAAGTTTCTTGTAGGTATGTCTGCCCAGTTAAAAATTGTCCCCTCCATAGCTACATAATACATGAGGGGAATCCAGCCAAAGTTGTACATCTTTCCATCAGTCCTACCATACAGTCTACTTATCATTAACATTATTATCCTGAAAGGGGTTCGGAGATGGGTTGTCTCATATTCCCCTGAATGTTTATGTTTGAAGGTCTTCCCCTCAGCCACCATCCCCTTTGTTGTGGTTGTATAGTCAAAATTCAGACCCTTGACCCATTTTGTTGTTACACTTATTTTTACTTCTGGTAGACTGTATTGTTTTGAAATGAATCCAAGTGAGAATGATGCAATAGGCTTTCCCTCCCCATCATTTATTATCATTCCTACAGTTTCTATTTTGGACAACAACCATCCAATGACATCCACATAGGGAAAAATATATGTCCTAGTGGCTATTTTGGTTAACCCAGACCTCAAAATGTTCTCGTATAGAGCTAGATCTCCCAATCTAGCTTCTGGCACTTTTCTTTCAACCAGCATAGGATAGATATGGCCCCATTTCAGCTCAGGCTCTGCTCTTGTAATCACTTTAGTATCTTTGTACACTATCTCAGTCTTCACCACCGGTGGGAATTCAACAACATCTGTGTCAGAATCGCTTTTAACAATTTTAAGCTTCTTCCTCCCATTATTCGTCATGGTTTATGCAGTAAAAAGGTACCTGCAAGGCGGATTTGTCTTCGCATTCATATTTCAAATGATGAGTATCAATGTAAGCACAAAAAATACATACGTATACATAACCGCGGCACAAAAACCTAAAATTTCCTAACCTTGTCAGTTTCATCCATTAAAAACACCAATACGAGGCACGGGTCAGGGTTACGGCTGGACAACAAACGCGGGATATAGGAAACCACTGTTGAAAACCCCTGTGCTCTTCTTTCTTTATCAGTAAAACCCCCATTCGGCCCTATACATTCTCACAGGTGCAATAGAGCTTCAAAGAAACAAAAATGGCGGCGGTGCCCTAGTGTAAAACCTAGGCCAAAAATCCCACGACCAATACCTAAGGATTTTCCATCTACGGGCTCTGAGTAGAATGAGGAAACTCCAGCCCCTACCAATACCTAAACTCACGAGGAAACTATCGACTAGCTTCTTAACGATGCAGCTCTTGGCCTCCTAACAAAACATCTTCAACCTAGCCAGTTGGGCGAAAATGCCTCTAGACAAGCAGACAAGCTTTGCAAGTTCGTCTCTACTGGGGGAAAACGAAAAATTAATACCTAAAGATATACAAGCTTAAAACCCCTTTACATACCAGGCCAAGACCTCACTTAACCCACCCCACATAGCGATGGACAACTTCGCAACCCAACCACCAACCAACTTAAAGAAAAGGAGAGTGAAAAACCCTTACCTGGTAGGCCGGAGGTTACGCACAGTCGAAGACACCTGGAAACGTTACGCTACATGAGCTCTACGGTGTATCGCCACTAACCATATGTGGAGCTTAAAAGGAAAAAACTCAGCAGCCTTTTTCCCTCCTCACTGATTCCGTAATGTAAAATGATAAAAAAGACTTCGGTTTGGAAAATAAAAAGGCTTCTTGGGGCTTTAATTCGTCATTAATACTTGCACGTACGAGCCTCCCAACACCGTTGGCATCAACCACTTGTGGGCCGGAACACATAAGTTATCAAGGGAACAGTCCCGATAAGTCGGCTCAATATTACTCATCCACCCGCTACTACCAACCCAAATTTCACTTTTCATCCGATATCGCTCTGCGACTTGGCCGTAAAATCATATCGGAGAGAAAACACAGATGCATCCACAATAGTGGCTCCAAAATCAAAAAACCTCCACAACGAAAAGTCCTACTAGAATCATATGTGAATAGGAAAATGCCTCCACCCTAGCGGCTCGCATCGGAAACTACCCCCGCAACACATTTACATAGCATCCCACTATAGTGGGTCAAACTGGTAGAAGTTTCTGCCATAGGCGCTCCCGGAGACCACATCAAAAGACGAACCGCGAAGTCCGCCATTGTAGTGGACAAGTCTTGCAAAGATTTCCGTCATAGCCGAAGTAAACGGACATCGACGGGCAAAAAAGGATAATTCCTGTCGTAGTGGCCCGATCGTGAAAATCCCTCTGCTATGGCGATAGTGAAATGAAATTATGACCGCCATAGCGGCTCACAATTGGAGAACAACTCGCTATTTCGGATCGAAGAGAAAGAAAGGCCCGTCGTAGCGGCTCTAAGCTCAAAAAACCTCTGCAATGGCGAATCACAAGACCAATTTCTTCCTTAGTAAAAAAATGAATCTTTGGAATTTTTTATGATGGACAGAAAAACCACAAGCTGAAAAATCAAAATCAAGCAATCTAAGGAGAAAACTAAGATCTTCAAATGGGGCCAAAAAATATCTTCGAAATATTTTTGGGAAATGTTGCCACGGAAACAAAACCTTGGTTGAAAAAACACATCTACGACAACCACATAATTATAGTCATTCAACACAAATCATACATCTCATTTCCTCATTAGATATTGTAATTATAAATGTAACACATCAATTGTTATGGTACATAGGTTGAAAAGGAAGATGTAATAAGAATGGAAGATACCACAAATTGTTATGGTACTGGATTTGAAAAGATTTACATTTATTTATTTTTATAAATTTAAACTAGGTTGACGGTTTTTCGACAGTGTGGAAGTGCCACTTGTCATCGGATATCCATCCAATCTGATGACTATGCTAAAATTTGGACGCCTCCATCCGGTCAGTTATCTGACAGTTATTAAGAGGTTCATCGGATTCAAGTTTGAATTTGGGTGTCGCATGTTCGACATCTATGAAGGAGTAGGCTTCGATTGTATGACCGGTATGGAGTGCCATTTGACGTTGTAGTCATCGGTTATCCAACGGAACGTGTCATCGGATATCCATCAAATCCGATGACCCTGCTAATATTCTATCTCCTCCATTCCATCGCATATTCAACATCTACGAAGGAGTGGTGAACGATAGTCCGACAAGTATGGAATGCCATTGGACTTCGGTTTTGCGATGAAGGGGTGTCGAAAATCCGACAAGTTTATTTCTTCGTTAGACTTGACACAAAATTCCATTGACGTTTTAAAAGAAAATTGTTGAATTGTCGACATCAATATGTCGAAAATTGGACATTTAGGCCGTCGGAATTTGTGGTCAAATTCACTTATGCCTGGTTTTCCATCAAATTTGGGTATATCTGATGACAATTTGGTTAGTATTGTTGGCCACCTATTCATATGTACAACATAATCATTCAATGGTCGGGATAAATCCAATATATTTATAGCCAAAAATGGTGAATTCTTTGGTACCGCTGTAGAATCTTGTTGCACATGTGGAGCCTAGTGGCCTCATGGATTTTGTCTTTAGACTTGATTGAAAATCCAAGGTGGATTCCCCCTTTGCAAGGGTAAATTTCCCCCTTACGTAGATGGGTCCCAAGAATATTGGGTACTTCTTGGAACCTGATCACTTCATTGTTGAATGGGGTTGATAGGTGGATTGCTCCTTGTTATGGTACCTATTGGGGTATGGGATTTCCTCCATGAATTGTGCTAGGATAAGTTGGAGTATGACCCCCTGGTCACTTCCGCCTATTTGTGGATTATAATTCCATGTGGTGTTCATGTTCCAAGGTCCAGAACTTCCACTCTAAAATATTGAATTTCCACTGTAAATAGTTGCCCCAATAAGTAGAAAATGGCTAAATATTTGGGATACCATGAAGATTTTGATATCCTCCAGATGTGTGTGTGGTGTGAGATTGACCAAGCCAGCCATAGGGAAAACCCATGTTTGGTAGAACAGACCCACCTATTGGTATACATGTCAATGAAGTAGATGCATTTCTAGGATTAGAACTTGGAAATGTATCAACTGGCACTAAAGTGATATTTGGACTCATGTTAGGTGTTGGTACATTAATGGATGGCATTCCAAATATGTTCAGGTTATGCAATGTACCAGGCGATGTAGAAGTATTATGACCTCCTATAGCCACTTGAGGTTGTGTGGGTGTGGACCCATGTTCTCATGATGAAGACATTGGATAAAATGGTTTGTTAAAAGTCTCTCAAACTTTTCAAAAGAGAAGTGTGACCCACCGATGACTCACTGACAACAATTATGAGCAGATCCGACGTATTTTTTAAAGTTTTATTTACATAAGCATCTAATCTATAATCTAAAGCTTCAATCTCAAAAAGAGAAAGTTCATCAACTAAGTCTGTGCTTGATCATGATATGATGAGGATTCTTCAAATTCTGTTTGATGGTGTGCTTCTCCAATAATATTTTTTATGTTCAGAGGTAGTTCTATTTCTGAGTCGTTGTGATTTTATTCTTGTATGCACCTCCACGATGTAGAGCAGCCTTCAAACTCTGGTGACTCGCCATGGTACTGCCTTGAATGGAGGATAAGGATATTAGCCACTTTAAATTTTATGGACTTAATTATTATGATATGTAAAGTACAACCAAACAATCATAAGGCCAACTAGACTCAACAAAAATCAATAGTTCATCCAACTAAAAATGTCTTAAGATATTCAACAAGCAAACCACTTTTTCCAAAAACCGAAGTTTAGTGAAAATCCAAATTAGGGGGGATTCCAAAATAGTAGCTACCGAGGGATCTGAAACCTCAAAAATTACTGGACGAAAGTGTGAGAAACAGCTACACTAATATTCCATGCAACAATCGCCAAGGGTGAAAGTACTAACCTTCGATTAGCACCACCCCAAAGAGATAAAACAGAGATTCTATGTATATCTCAACTACCGCAAGAATTCCCCACTTGCAATGACCCGTCACGATGTCCTATGAATAACAACTATGGTTGCCACTTCATAATCGATGATCGGGCAGAATAGTCCTAAGTCAAGATAAATCACATAAAGTAGATATTCTAACAAAGTGATGTCACCTCGAGCACTTGTCACTTTAATATAACAATGTAGTGTGCTTATATTGTTAGATTTTGTAGCTCGAACAAGTACTTCTACATGGGGGTGTCTAGCACGTAGAAGTGGTCTGACAAAAGTAACTCTCTAGACATCTTGTGATATTTTCTTTTGTAATACTTTATGGTCAATGGTATTGAATGGTCCATGGTATTGTGTGTTCTGTGCTACTAGGTATCCCATGTTATTTTCCATGGTATTGACTTAAAGTGATGTTATAAAAGAGTCTATTTAGACTTGTATTGTAGCACAATGACATAAGTGCTTCATATCTCTTGTGTGTTGGACAGGAGTGAGCTATATCTCTTGTGGTAGACAAGAGTGATTCATATCTCTTGTGAGTGATAGGAAGTCATATCTTCTGATGTGGTTTGTTTTTTCTGCTAAGTATTTGGGCAATGTAAGAGTCAAGAGTATGAGATCCAGCGATTCATATATGGAATACTGATGTTGTGCATGTTTTTCCAGGGTATTTCTTGTGTTTGGTTTTCTCTGTGTCGTTGCTTATCAGTGTGTTGTCATTTATCTTTTCATTAATTTGAATCCATTGGGTTAATTTAATTACTGGCATAATATAAAAGATCAAAATTTCAGTTGGGATCTAGTAAGCTGAAATTTTGCATATCCTACCAAACAAGCAAAATGGGAGTACCACTTTCACTTATCCAAATTGACCTCATATTCAACACATGTTAGAGGTGCTTTCTTGGCAAGCACTCCTTGCTACTAATGGGTTTTCCCTCTTTAGTAATTCCTAGTTTCAAAATTTAGTGGCCTTGGAGATATTTACTCTCAAATCAAGCTAATGTTGGTTTGCACTCAAAATGGAATCTTTGTTGTTTTTTTATTAAAACGTTCGTTTTTTAGGTAAATATGTTTAGTCTTGAAGGGGTGGAATGAAAATATATGATGTTATTTGACTTGGTGGGTGGAACCAATCAATGCATGTATGCTTTAAAAAATCATTTTTTTCTTTCAATGAACACTCTAAGTTACGGAAAAATATGAAGTTTATCGTTCTCTTTTCAAATCATGCAACATGTAAAGTTTCCAAATACAATCAAATTATTTCGAATTTGAAAAAGAAAGTTTCAAAGCATAAACAACTTCCTACTCTTTCCCCTTTCAATGAATCCTCGTAATCAAAGAAACGTATAAGACATTGGTTCCTCTCTATGAATGTAATATTTGATGTTATCAAAACAAAACCAATGAATGTTTCTATTTGAACAAGAAATATTCCAAAAACAAAGACAACTTTTATACTACTTTCTCTTCAAATTTCTTCTCTAATCAATGTAATGTAAGAGAAATTGATTTGTTTGATGTAAGATAGGATATTTCAAAATATGATCCACACTTCAATTGGAAAAAAAAAGTTTCAAAAGCAAAGACAACTTCCTAATAATCTATTTTGTAATAAATTATCAAATCAATGCAAGGTAGAGGGGAATTTGATTATTTTTCATCTCATTCACATCTGACATATCACTCTAAATAAATTGCAACACTTTCCAATGTAAATATGAAATAAATATCTCCAAAGTACTTCTATGTGGTTTGGTTGATAAAGAACGTTCAAAATATATGAATTCAATACCACTCCATACTAGTTCTTTTAATACAAAAACAATCAATCCTAATAGTGTTTAAGGGGTATCACACCCTTGTAACCTAAGTAAATTGAAAATACAAAACGTAATCAACTCAAACAACAACTAATACAAATCTCAATGCACTTCTTCCAAAAAGTTTCTATATGCTCTGAAACAACAGAATTATTTCTTAAGGAAATAACCAACACAAATAAGCGAGATTACAATAATCCATGAATAAAATGAAAAATAAAATTGATAAGATAATATATGATATTACAATGAGAATGATGCTTGTATGAATAGCCGTGTTGGGTGCCCTTTCATAATTAGGCATAACCTTTCATCAAGGTGTCTCTTCATTAAGGATTAGTTATTTAAATATTAATGTTTATTTATTATATATTTGTTCATTACATTGCCTCTCCCTCAAAATTACTTTGTCCTCAAAACATAATTATGGAATACTTTGTCCCTTGTTCTTGCTCATAATGATTTCTTGTGAAATTTTGTGTTGGTAGTTGCAATACTTGATGAAATGAGACGACGCGTTCTTTTAAACATTCTGTGGAAATTTTGTGTCATTTGTGAAGTGGTCCATCCAAGATTTACCTTTAATGGATTTGTCTGTTGATCGATTGTATGGAGTTGTTGATTTGGTCTTTTCTCCTTGTAGGAATAATACTGGTAATTTTCCCCTTGTCCTTTTCCTTGATCATAACGACTCTTGTGATTTGGATGGTGATACGATACTCGAGCTACTTGTGAAGTGTTTTTAGGAACTTCAAATTTTGGTGCTTCTAACCATTTTTGTGATTGTTTTTCGAAACCATTTTTTGTTGATGCTTGTCGCGATATGACAATATGATTGTTCTTGCGAATTTGAGCATTGATGAGCTTTTTATTGCTTCTCTTTTACGATGTTTGAATTTGAGCCTTTGATGACTTCTTTATTGCATCAGTCATCGTTTCCTTGTCGATAATTGATTCTTTGCAATCTAGATTTTCTTGTAAAGATGTATTCTCGTGCTTTAGTTTCCTAACTTGTATAAGTATGTCCTGATTAATTTCCATTAAGCATAAGCGTTCTTCCTTATAGTTTGACTTGTTGACTTCATTTTGATTATCTTGATGTTTGTGCTCTCTTTCTTTTAAGTTTTTTATTTGCTCTTGCAATTCTTGATTATCCCTTTTTAAGGAAGAGATTTCAGTCCTTGCCTGATAATTCTTTTTGAAGATCTTGATTCTCCTCTTTTAACTTTTGATTGCATTGAGCTTTATCCTTTGCCTTCTTGTTTTGAAGAAGTAATTTATGACTATGATGTCTTAGACGAGAGATCTTTTCTTCTTTGTTCATGACATTTTTGTTGAATTATTTTAGTATCATCTATATTGATTTCTCATTTTCCTATGAAATCAACTTTGATATTTCTTTGAAGTCTTCGAATGACGCAACTTTTGATTCTGACATCATGTTAATATCCTACGATGTGATTCTCTTCTTTTTGTAGGAAAATGTCAGAAACTTTTTTTTCAGCATTTAAGATAAAAGTCCCCAATGTTTCTATCCACAATAATCCCAAAATTAGGTCACCATCATTGCTCCACAAGGATTTAACTATGAATTGGGAGACACAAGTATAATCTCCAATGTTCAGTTGTAAATTGCTTATTTTGTATTCTTTATTATTCCAAAAGTCTAACCTTTTACCTATATTAGACCCTAGAATCACTATCTCATCAACAAGGTGAACACTAATATAATTATTGTGTTCAACACAAGCAATAGAAATAGTAATGAATTTCCCTCTAATTGTTCCTTTTATTTGAAATAGCACTGAAACATAAAATTTTGAAGTGCTTGGAAATATTCCTTGTTTTTTGCTCTAAGACTCTATTTTTTTGTTGTCACAATTTTCATCAATCCTCCTAAGATGCCTTGATTAAAACTTTAATTAAAGCTTCAACCCACTTCTTCAATGTGACTATGGGCAAAAATACCCTTATAACTCCCTTATATAATTAATTATGATCCACTGGCCTTT